>PVLA01001647.1:0-336190 GCA_004027455.1 Hydrochoerus hydrochaeris | reverse complement strand
GAATTTTGTAAATCCTCCTCCATGAGCTCTTTCATTTCTCTCACATTATTCACAGAAGGCAAAACCCCACAATCAGTCCTCACAAAGGGGTTATCTAGAGGGCCTCCAGCAACCCCCCTGGAGTCTCCACCCTCGACTCCATATTGAGCATTACATAAAAACATACATATGTGAACTACACAAATTACAATTATCAGTACAAAACATTCCAAGATCCCCGCGCCCAATTCCCACATGCGGTGTCCTTTTCCTGGAGAAGCGATTGTCACAAGGCGTGGATGGACTAGGACGCGGCATGGACAGAAAAGGGCGCCGCACGTGTGCATGCGCATGAGCACAAATACACACACACACATTTTTCTCCCTTAGTTTCTGTTGCTTTTTATGTCATGACCTTTGTTTCTATTTTCTGTTACCAGTTTCTAAGAATCAGTCAAAAACTTGGATCTGCTTATATCTCACATTTCCTAACCTGCTCTTTTCCATCTCAACACAGGGCGTCTCTATTCCTCTCATTGCTCAGACCCCTATCTCAATATTTATCTTAGAGTCTTTTGTTTTCTTGACCTCTACATTCAGTTCTCCAGCAAACAGCTTTAACACTCCACTGCTACCTTCCAGACCAAAGTCACCATTACTTATTACGTGAACTTCTACAGAGGCCTTGTAGGCAGTCTGTCTACTTTCTAGCAGTCCGTTCTCCAGCTGGCACCCAGAATAATCTTTCATAAATATAAAATAGGTCCTGTTTTTCCTCTAAATATTTAAGTAATTTCCTGTTGTTTTTAGAGTAAAACATAACCTTGCCTGATCCATTCTTGATTTATCTTTGTAAATCTATTCTTAGTCTTTTTCCTTTCCCTCGTCCTGGAATTTGGGACATGTTGATCTTTTTTCTGTTTCTTAAAGAAGACAATTTATTGATTTTTTTTTTGTTATTTTCTATTCCTTTCTTGTAGATAATTCTCTTTCCATATATTTTCACATGTAACTCTTTTTCTTGCATGTCTTAATTAAAACACCTCCTAGTCAGAAATACTTTTTACTAACCATATCTAAAATAGCTTCTTGTTTTTATTTTATCCACATAATTTCTTTTAAAGGATTTAGCAGACTTTACAACATCTTAATTATTCATCCTCTCCCTGTATCTCACATCCACCTCAGCTACATTTGTAAATTTGTCTGTCTTGTAGATCGCTCAGCCAGGAATGCATCAGAGTGTTAAGAATCAGTGCTTACCAGGCACCAAACCAGTATTTGCTGCTGAGTAGATGAATGAAGAATCTTCTTGAATGCTGCCTCACCCAGAAAAATTTTCTCCTTCTCATATTTAGAAGCAAAACTCTTCCCTGGAATTTCAGTGTGCATTTTATCTGACTCCAATTATCCTAGTTTGTGCCTTTCAGATTGGTTTCCAAGTATTCATAAATGTGTCTGATTTTTCTTAGTAGATTTTTAGATCACTATCTGGACTGTAGAACTTTCTCTTGTCTCCCTGCCTGTGATCACTGACCTCTGTGGGTATCTTCCACTATCTTTGTATCTGATGCAAATGTGTTTTTCCTACTTTGCCTGTCCCAAGGTGTTACACATAGTAGAAGTTCAAGAAATATGTATGAATATTTTATGGAAGTATAAATTTCAAAAGTATTTATTCACCCTGGATTTCAGCTAAGTTGAGAGTTTAACTCCCAAATGAGACTAAAGAAATGATTTAAACATTCTCTTTCTCTCCCATCCCTCCCCTCCCTCCCCTTCCTCTCCTCCCTCTCCTCCCTCTCCCCCCTCCCTTCCTTTCTCTTTTGTTTTCCTCTTGCATTTGGGTATCCAACTCTAGTTGACTAAAGTTGGGTGTACAGTTTCGCCATGTACTTCTATGACTTCCTATTTGCAGTTACTTGTGAAAACTGCAATCTGTAAGCAACCTCTCTGATTCTAAAGAATCATAGGACTAGATTCAGAAGCTAAGTCACTGATTATCTGTGGCTACACATATCTTCAGAGATTCTGTATCAACTGGCCTGTCTTATTATTACTTCTCAGTATTTATTTCCCATGGTCCTCCCCCTTGTGGGTTGTCTATAGTTACCCTCTTACTGGCATCATTTCTTGGATAGCAACAATGACTTAAAACCTATGTGAAATTTACAAGGGCTTCAAATGGTCTCTGAAACTGTCTGTGCCAGGTACCTCAAGGACATTAGACATTCAGTCTTTTGAGTCTAGGAGAGGCTCTTAGAAAACTCCAGTACAGAAGAATGTATCTTCAGTTTTTTAAAAATCTCAATTGTCCTTTGCCCTGGGTCCCTAAATATTCTCCTAGATTCTTAGAAACTTGAGAAGAGAGACTCTAGGTTTACTTCTATATTCCCAAGAGCCAAGATAGGTGCTTGACACATAGTGGGCTTTTACTGATTATTAACACTACCCAGACTTTGCTTTTCAGCCTGTCTTAGACTTCCTCTTGGGCTCTCTGTGACAGGTTTTCCATGGTTTTCAACATCTCTGCATGAGTTCCCAGAAGAGTTCCCAGAGCTCCTAATCAGGTTCTTGGATTCATTAAACCACTGTTTCTTCTTTTATGTCCTTTGGAAGCAAATATTTTTTGATTGCTAATTTGTTTTTAATAATTAGCCTTGGGGGGCTGGGGATTTAGCTCAGTGGCATAAGTGCCTACCTGGCAAGCATGAGATTGTGTTCGATCACTGGTACCAAACCAAACCAAACCAAACCAAACCAAACCAAACCAAACACCCCACCCCTTTCCCCAAAACACACACACACACACACACACACAAAAATTAGTCTTGGATGGAATACTTTGCTCTTCATGGTAAGGTTTCTGATGAACACCTAAGGCTGTTAATTACAATTTTTACCTGAGCCAGTAGCATATTGTGAGTGCCAGAAGAGAGTTCCTGTAGATTTGGTCGGGTTAGTAGGTACCATTTATTGAATTTTTTCTCTGTTCCTGGCACTTTCCTCAGCACCTTCCATGCATTATTACATTTTTGCCCCTTCCATGACTCAAGGGAGCAGGTCTACTGTTTCCCCCATTTTCCAGATAAGAATATGCATCACTTGAAAGGCAAATATCATGGGTAAGATCACAGTGGTACAGTTAGAATTTCAGCCAAGTTTTACCTACTTTCAGAGCTCAAGCTTTGGGGTCCCCGGGATGCTAAAGTGAGCCTTGTTAACAGAATCATGATAACTGAGAATGGGAAATATGCTCCATCTATATGTAGAGTTGAGGAGGTTCTACTTGGAGTTTTATGCTATTTCCCATTTTTTAAGCAAAAAGCAAATTGACCCAGACTAAGGATTATGGACTCTTAGAAACTACTGAAAAAGACTAGAGAAGTTTTCACTGAGAAAATAAAAATTTCAGATGAGAATTTTAGAAGTTTCACATATTTGGTTAGAATCCCCTCAAAAGGAAATAAGATCTACTTGTATACTCATTTACTGTAAAATTCTGTAGAAATGACGTGAATGCATTTTGAAGTCAGTGTCAGAAGCTTTATAATCATTCCGGTTGTCTGTCAATGGAGACACTAATTTTTGAAATGACCAGAGTTCCAATTACAATTAAATTAGGTAAATCCATACAATTTATTAGAACAGGACCTGGCACATAAAATGCACTGTAAAAATCATTTATTGTAATTTTTTCAGTACATCATAGCTCAGTGGCATAGCACCTGCTTGGCAAGTGCCAGGTCGTAATTTCAATCCCCAGTACTCCCCCCACAAAACCTTAGAGGTCACCCAGAATAATGATATCTACTGCCACCTGTATATTAGCATGTTATAGTAATGTTAGTGTAAATTAGAGTGATTGCTACAAATTCTGATTTTGTATCCCACCCAGGAATAGTCTTTTGGGGTAGGAATTCAGAAATTTGAATGTTAAGGAGACTTTTGGTGATTAGCGTGGTACTTTTCTCATTCTTTTATTACAGATGGAGAAACTGAGACAGAGAAAGGTTGTATTATCCCAGAGTCAGAGAGTTTAGCAGTGACTGAATAAGGTTAGAGCTGAGCTCATTTAATGTCTAGGTCCCTGGGTTATGGAGGGGATTTTTGGATTGTCTGAAAAGATTAAATGTGATGACTTCCAAGATAACTAGACATTCAGCCAGTTAATCTTCAGAGTTGTTAGTTTCAGAGTAGTTCTGAGATAGTCAATGAACTCTTTTTTTCTGGGATGTTCAACAAAAGGATACATGGATGCTTTCCTTGTAGGAGTTTAAAATGTGGAACAAAAAAGAAAACCTATGCATAGATAACCACTGGAGCAAATAGGAAGTGACTAAGCCAGATATGTGAACTGATTCCCATCCAGTGTGGCACAAACTACTTACCTGGCATCTTGTGTCCTGAATTGTGGAGAAATTTCACTCTCCTCACAGGCACAACCTGTGCCACTGTGGTTCTTAATGCCCTGCTCTTCCACAGAGAACTAACCAGCCACTTGGTCTAGTATTTATTGCATAGGTCACCTGATCAGTGTAAGAAGATTTAACTGTCACCATAATTAACATCATACGCAAATTTTCCTATTGCAATCACATATTTAATAACTATTATTATTGTTAGGTTTTTCAGCACAGTTGAGAGAAAGAGAGAGGTCTTTCTTTATTGCAGGCATGGGGGTGAGGGTTGTTGGGGGGGGCTGCAGAAGAGTGTAAGTTCCCTATGACCAGAACAAAGGAGTGGTTGGGCTTTTAGTCAGATCTAGGTGTGGGGTGAAGTTTGGGAGGTGGGCCAGGTGACGTACTAACAGCTGATTGGAGGAGCATTGATGCCCACCAAAGAAGAAACAGGAAGTTTAATTTGGGCTGAGGGGAGAAGAAACAGGAAGTTGATATGCTGTTGCTCTTGGCTCCTTCACCACACCACCTTGAACCACTGCTGTGATGACTACAAATTTCATATGGGTAGAAACCCATCAATTATTGCCAATATTTATTGAGATTGCTAATATTTATTGAGTACTCACTCTGTACTAGGTGATGTTTTAAGGATTTATTTGTATTCGTTTAATCCTTTGTCAAAGGAAAGGCACACTTCTAAAATCTTTAACATTATTTCAAGCTGTATTTATTGTTTGTCAAGTAAGAGAGAGCTATCTATGCCTCTGCTCAATGGAGCAAATGCCATTCTTGTAGCGTTTTGGAAGGTGTGGACTTAAAAGATTAGGGGAAGTGCAGAAGTAAGAGTGCTTAGGAATGAATTAACTGGTTCTCAGGAGGACATGGGATTCCTGGAATTAGACTGGTTGATAGAATAGCTTTCAGGAGTCAAATGACTTGCAAAGGGAAAAGGAGAGAGCAAAGAACGGGTGCAGAGAGAAATCTAAAGAGGAAAAATAAAGGGAAACTTTCTTGCATGGTTTCTGTATCAGACAAGGTTTACTAGAGAAACAGATATAATGCAAGATATACAAATGTATAAGAAATTATAAGACTGGCTTGGGATGGTGAGCCACAGAGTCAGATGAGGGAGCATGCAGAGGGTGTCTGATTGCTGGAGGCTGAAGGATCCATCCTAAGGTCCGGAGCTTACTGCAGTGTCTCATGCAAGTTCCTGTCAGGAGGCTGATGGATCTGCAGTGGAGCACCTAAGAATCTACACCAGAAGGCTGAAGAGTCTGCAAAAAGGTAGAAGAGTCTATGCCGGAAGGCTGAAGCAACCTGGCAGAAGCCAAGCAGTCTGCATCAGAAGCCAGAAACCAGTTTCCAAGCTGAAGGTGAAGACTGGAGCTCCTCCAAAGAACCAGCAATCAGTCCTCCCTCATTTCTCTTTCATTGTATGCAGGCTGCCTATCTGGGGGTGGAGTGTCGAACTCACAAACTCGTGCTTGCCAGGCAGGCGCTTAAGCCACTGAGCTAAACCTCTGGCCCAGTCAACAACATCTTAAGAGCGGTAAGAGCATGTCCTCTGTCCCTTAGGATATAGAGCTGCTGAGTTACTTAGTTAAATGTGTAGACTTCTCAAGTTGACTCAGTGTGTTAATCATTGCAGTTTTGTTTAATGATCCAGAGATCACAACCTCAGGTGTGTCTAGTGACTGTTCCCATGGTTTTCTTCATTTTTCATTGACTCTTCTGACCCACCAGCTGTTTTCTGCCTCTACTATATCTCTTGGTGAAGCTGTCTCCTGATTGGATTTGGTACAGCCTTCTCTTAGTGAGGGTGGGGAAAATCAGACATTTGTTTGGTAAGAAATCATGCATGGCTTGAGCAAGGATCATCATGAGATCTCAACCTAGCTCATCGAAGGCCCATGGGAGTTTCTATACCAAGAACTGCTCATGTGCCATGGTGGAGGCTCAAGTTATTCGTTGGAAGGCTACTGCATCATCCAGTCATTGGGTGATGGTTTGGACTAAGGTAGTGGGGTGTTGAAAAGGAGTCAGATTGTGTACCTGTTCTTCGTGGAAGATTCCTACAATTGAAAGACTATTTTAATGCCAATATAAACTTCAGTAGTTTTAATGAACTTCCTGATTATGTGTCCTCAGAAGACTGCAGCTTAACCTGTGAGTGTATCTAGAGGCTGTTTTTGAACCCAGCCAATGCAGGCAGAAACAGAGGCATGGAGTGACAGCTGGCAATGGAATACAGTGAAACTATTTAGAAAAGGTCGCATAATCCAGACCTAATTCTTTATAGGCTTTTAAATAACAATAGTTTCTCCTAGTTAATTTCATAAATTTTAGGGATTGACTTAAACAATCGATGTGAACAAAACAATTTAAATCCCATTGCTATTTTGATTATAAGTGGGTGTTTGACATTTTAAATTTCATCTTGACAGAAAGACAAACAGAGTTAAGAAACAGAAAAAATGTATTTTTGTGTTTGTGTATGGGAGAGGGGGGAGGAGAAAAAAGAGAGAGTGTGTGAAAGAGAGAGGGCTGGAGACTGATTCTGGAGAGGCTAAGAGCTGCTGTTATTCCCTAGGCAATAAAAGCCTGAGCTCCTACTAATAAGGTTTAAACTTTTTCTGTGCACTTAATAATAGCACTGCCTACTGACATAACCAGCGTTCCCAGAATAATTGCCCTCTTTCTCGTTTTATCTTTAAGACCTAAAAAACCTTTTTTTTTTCCCCCCTTGAGGGGAAAGTACCTTCAAATGCAGAGAGTTTTAATCTAAAAGCTCAATTTTTGGGCTTCAACATTTGGTCCTAAACCATGTTAAGTGGAGTCTTTCGAGTGAAGGATACATGAAAGTGCAGAGTGAAACTGAAATCCATCACTGGTCAAAGTTCAGTTAGGAATGTTCCTCCTTTCTCAGAGGGCACATGGTTGATTTTTTCCTGAAGATTGTATCTTTCCCAAATTGGGGACACTTTCATGATGCTTTCATCTGGTGCTTTCGTAGACATCATTTTTTTTTGTCAGTAATAGAATTAGAAGTTTTATAGAGCCACAGAATTTTATAAAAACATTTAATTGTAAGGAGAAAATGATTATAAGTATAATAACTGCTATACTATGAGACTCTTTATAGAAATGCTTGAAATATATATTTAGAGGGCTTTAAAAGTAAATCCTTGGCGTATTTAGGTGGATTTAAATTGTAGGGTACTTTGAAAAGTAACGCTATAAAATACTTTATAAATTGTCCCTGTAAATTTCCACAATTAAATGAACTTATAAATTATTAGGAGGAGAGAGATTGGTAAGAACAAAAGATTAAGACCTGATTGTATCAATGTTTGTGTCAAATACTGGTGGAATATCTGGATTCTGTTGCCAGGATTATTTTCATGGGGGGCCATTTTGGATCAAGTTGCTTCTCAGTCATAGATTTCCATATTGACCTTTTAGCCTTTAGACAATGACAGTTTTACTGTCCTGAGCATGGCTGGTCCATCCTCCTGCCTGTATTATACCTCACAGTGCAATTTCAAGGCACTTGTTACAAAAGCTGTCATACACTCACTTTCTTGTCATCCTTTGGACAGGGAATGGCTGTCAGACTCAGGGGAAGTGCTTTCAGGAATGGACCATTGTCTCTAATAGGGAACCTTAATTAGAAGTTGGCTTAAAATATAAAGTTAAGAATAAGGACATGTAACTATTGCTCCTTCCTTCCTGAGGATGATTTATTAAAAGATAAATTAAACTTAACAATTGTAAGAGATTATCGGTACGTGACAGAGACACGAATTTATGTTCACAAGAGTTACATTTTTACTTGAAAGATGTTTGCAAGAGTCAATAAAATTGGCTGCATTTACATTTCCTTAGCTCATCCCAACTCCCCGATGCGAAACAAGATGTTACAGGAAAAGAAAATGAAGCTTTTTTCCCGTGCAGTCTTTGTAACTTAATTCACAGAGAAAATGACCAAGTATTACTAACACCTAAAGGAAGATGGTGCTTACCTTTGGAGAAACCCATTTACATGAGCCAGTCCTTCAAAAAGGAAGCAGATAGCTCTCTGCCTTTGAAGATTTCAATATTTACTTTCTTGAAGGTGACCAACGTGATCTCTCTCTGTTCCTTCTCTGATTCAGACACATCAAATACGGGGTGAAGCTTTATAAAATTCAATTTGGTATTCCAACCCAGAAATGCATTATTGATTCCTTGAGGAAAACAATTTATGTATGACCAGGTGCTGTTTTCTTTACCTCTGCACAGAGTTTCCTCCTAGGGCTTGGAAATGCTAAGTGAGTTTGCACAAGGAAATAAAGGCAGCAGCTCACAACCTCAGTTACATATTTTATTTATTCAATGTACCAGTTTCTGAAAGTTAGAACAAACAATATATGTTTTCTATTTCAAGAGGATATTTACAGCATAGAGGTGGTGTTAATTACAGGTAGAATTTGAAGGGCTCTTTATGTTCTTTTTCCTAACTGTGATGGGGGAAATAGTATACCTAAGGAAAGGATCTGGTAACAATCACTTGTACATCTTTAGGATATGCCAGTGACTGTCACCCTCTCTGTAACAGGTAGTTGTTTTGCAGCCATCTCTCTAATGATGGAAGACATTTTTTCAACTTGTTGGTCAGCACGGGAATTGCATATATGTGATAACCTTCCTGTTAGACCTGAAATCATTCTGAAGCCATGGTCACACACTCCATTTGCTAATTCAGTTCAGAAAGATGAACATATATAAAAAGGTAGACTTACTTCTCCCATAAGTTGTGATTGCATGAAATTTCTTCAACTGAATCAAGTCATTGGGTACCATAAAAAATTGTCAGCTTCAATATCCCAGTTTGTGTCTTCAGGTATGAAAGATGACATGCCCATTTTGAGCTGGAATAATGACACATATGATTTTTTTGTGCTGTATTTCATTGTGTGATCTGATAAGATTATTTCTCAAATACATTTTGTTTGTATTTTTCTAGGAGATATTGATCAGCAAGAGATGGCTTTTCCAAGCAAGAAGAGTGCTGTCCTGGTGGATGGGGTTGTATTGAATGGTCCAACCACAGATACAAGGGCAGGAGAAAAATTCGTCGAGGAGGCCTGTAGGATAATAATGGAAGAAGTCATTTTGAAAGCTACTGATGTTAATGAGAAGGTAAGAATGAAAATGTCTAAAAATTCCAGAAGTGGGGAGGATAGATTCCCCCTTGACTTATATGGCCATCTATAAAGGGAATGAGAGCTACAAGTTTTCCTTTCCTTTATACTTTTATCTCAAGGTCATGTGCAGATACCAGAGTTGAGGTCACTCCCCTCCCCCCGGTTCCTGACCAGTGTTTATGTTCAGCATCACTATTAGGAGATTGGCTGAGACCTCAGTGTTTAATCAACACCAGGAAGCAGAGGGGTGAAGCTTCCTGCCTTTGGGAATAATCTAGATTATAAATAATCCATTGCTTTGATGTACGCACTCTCTAAAGCACTTTGCACTCCATTTTCTTGTACATATTCTTTGTTACCCTTTATAAAACCCCAAGAAACAGGTGTTACTGTTCTCATATTAGAGATGAGGTGGATAGTGTGGGACGAAGTGGCCAAATATTCAGCCCCAAATATTACAGTAGTAAGTATCAGAGCTAGGACTAAACTTCAGGGAGTCTGACATCTAAATCTGCACTCAAATTCTCTTTCATATGCTTCTGATTATCACTAACTTATCTTTTATTGCATTGATGATTTTTCATGTAGGAATTGAATTATCAACAGGTGAATCTGTGGGAGAAATTTCTCCCCAACTATGTTAGCAGAAAATAAATATAATTTTAAAACGTTTTTTAATGCAGTGTTATTTATTTTGAATTTTTGTTCCCATGCATTTGAGAAAGCTAGTAGAATAGATTGACATTACCTGTGAGTTTGGAATTCAAGGCAATATCATTAAATGGTATTTCTTATCTATGCAAATTCTGTATTTGCAACTGCATATTTTCTGGTGTTCTCTGAACTTGTGAAATATTTTGGAACTGGTTTGCTGTGGAGCAGACTGTTCCTCTAGCAAGTTATTTTTTTAAATTGGCTTTATTCAGTCATTAACTATTAACTGAATTTTAGCTACTGGTAAAGCATTATATTCAGCCCTGAAGGATATAAAGAAACACAAGAAAAAGGTCCAGCTTTGATCAGAATTTATAATCTAACTGAAACAGTAAGTTTTCAATGGCCAAGAGCCTAGAGGGTCCCAGTAAGAATGTGATACATGCTGAGAGTATGGGAGAGGAATTTCGGGATTTCACAGAAGCTTGTACATTTTGAGCCTTAATGCACTGCATAAATGTTAGGTAAGATTCTGGTGGGCAGAAAGAGATTGGGAGTGGGACACTCATTTCTAAGGATGTTAAAGGAAATAGAAATGTAAATAATGGAAAGACTATTTTAAAAGAGCAAGGTTTATTTAATATACCAAGGGGACATTTCTTCCTGGAAGGAAAGCTCACAGGGGGGACTGACTGGACCTAAGAAAAGAAGGTAAATTGGGGTCTTTTACAAATTAAGCAGCCTTGAGCTCTTCCCAGATGATGGATGTGCAGGCAGTCTATCCATCTGAATTTGCAGCGGATGCTCGTTGGGACTTGGGAGGGAGGCGAAGGTTTTATACCACTAACTTAGCTCACTTTGTCTGAGGTCCAGTAGGGCACCATTAAAAGATAAACTGCAGATGCATTTCCACACTTAGATGATTACTTCTAGTGTCCCCTCTAATGGGTACACTTTCTCCACCACTTTTTTTCAAAAAGACAAGCTGAGTTATAATTCACATTCATTGAAATTTGCTCAGTTCTGTGAGCTTTGACAAGTCATCACTACCATCAAAATATACAATAGTTTCATTTCCCCCTACATTTATTTCCCTGTGCCATTTCCATTGCGGTCCTCTTCCCAGCCCACCTTTCTCTCTCCTAGAAACCACTGGTCTGCTTTCTGTCTCTACAGATTCTGTCTTTTCTAGGATGTCATGTGGATAAAATCAGTCCTATGTGACCTTTTGAGGCTACGGTTTTCCCTCAGGAAAATCCACTTGAGATTCTTCCATGTCGTTGAGTCTATCTGGAGTCCTAGCTGTGGCTCGTCTCGGGCACATTTGCTTCACCTCTGCTTGTTACTGTTACTGATACATCACCAGAATTTAATTGCATACTTCTCACACAACTTGATATTTACTCCTGCTCCTCCCACCCCAGACTTCCCACCTCCCAGTCTTCCCGATCCCTGGCTATCCATTGGTCTCTTTCTTCCTTTCCGCGTCCGAACTTTTTAAAAACTGTCTACTTCCCCCCCTCTTCTTCACCTCCCACATTCTTCCTTCAGCACAATCTGGCCTCCGCCTCCACCTCGCTCAGCCAAACTACTCTTGCTAGGAACACCTTCCTGCCGATAAATCCCACAAACACGTCTCAGTCTTTATCTGCTGTGGCTCCTTAGCAGTATTTGGCGGTATGAACATCTCCTTGAAAGATCCTTTTGTCCTTGATTTTGCTAGCACTGAATACCTCCTAGGATTCCCCTTCTGCTCTGGTCTGTCCCCCGGGGAGCCCCTGGGCACAATGATATTTCCTTGGAGCTCCCCGTGCCTTCCCCTCCTCCCTGTAGATTGTCTTTCTGATGTGTCATTTATCCCTTGTCGGGTCATAGTGCAGTCTGGTACTCTGTCCCTGTTTTTTCCCATAATCCTCAAATTACCACTACATTCAGCTTAGATGTTCTGGAAGGGGGTGCTTTAGACCAAATGTGCTCAAAATTCATCATCTCTATCCTGCTCCAAACGGAAACCTTCTCCTGCTGTGTCACCTCCTTCTGGATCTTCCTGTAGCCATCATACCTTGCGTTTAGCAGAGTAATCACAAGACCATCCTTGGCTCATTCCTCTCTCTTATCTTCAACATCTAGTTGATTCTATATTTAAACACAACTAGAAACTATATCCTATTTACAGTATCTACCTTCACTCAGACAACCACCTTCTCTTGCTTGATTTATTAATCTCCTATTTATTTCAAGTCTCCACAAAATTATTGTCAAAACTATGGGTATGTTAATTTCATTTCATAACCTAAACATATCAGTAACTTTCTTAGAACTCAGTAACATGATCCATCAAACCGACCATGATCTAGCTTTATCTCTTCAGTTATCCTTCATTTATTCAAAAGATCTTTATTGAGAACTTATTAAATAGTGGGATTTGTGTTACTTACTTGGGATAGGTGAATATAAACCAAGATCTCTACTTTCTTGGAGATTACGTAGAACATAGTAAGTAAGTGAATAATAAAATGTCTTGGAATATGATAAATGCTGCAGAGTAAAGAAGGGAAGAGAAAGATGGGGGAGATGGAGAGAGACTGGGGAACGGACGGGTGGTAATTTTAAGTGAGGGAGTTGGGATCGCCGTCACTGAGAAAATGACACATTTCAGCACAGCTCTGAAAAAAATGAAGTAGTGAGCTATGAGGATATTTGGAGAAGAAGCATTTAGAGAGGAAACCCTGATATGCAGGACCCCTAAGGTCAGAACAGGTCTCAAGTATTCAAGGAACAGGAAGGTGAGTCAGCCAGGAGATAGGTAGTGCCACATGAGACTAGAGAGGAAACACAGCCAGAAGAAAGATCACGCAGGATCACTTTATGCCCTTGTAAGAACTCCATCTTTTACTCTGAAGGAAGCAGAGAGCCATTGGATGTATTTGAGCAGAAGAATCACCATCACTTAGGCATAAGAGAATCACTTTGACTCCCAAGTTGGTAGACTGTATGAGGGAAGGGTATAAAATTAGGAAGCCTTTTCCACTTCGGTTTCTTGTATCTTGTATCTGGAACATCTCTGGTATTATCTCATCCCCTGATCTTTGCTTGATTTACTGTATTTTTGTATAGTGCTACAACTTGCATAGCTGTCACTTCATGCAGGAAATCTTTGACCGTGCAGAGATGTAGGACGGGCCCTTTCATTTGTCTCCACACCTGGATTGTTCTCATAGCTGTCTTCATGCTGGAGTATGGTTGCATGGTCAGATCTGTGTGACTCCCATTTTTCTGGGAGCTTCCTCAAATGCATTGCGCCCTTTATACCTCCCAATTCCAGGCTCTGGTGGGTGACCTATTAACTGCAGGTTGTTGCTGAATCTCCAGGTGTGTGAATGGCAGCCTCCGGAACAGCTGAAGCAACTTCTTGACTTGGAGATGAGAGACACAGGCGAGCCACATGACAGGCTGTTGAAACTCTGCCGAGATGTCATCCGCTTCAGTGTCAAAACTAGTGAGAACTTCCCTTTATTTCCTTGCTGTGTACCTCTCACAACTTCTTGCATTTTTAAAGCATTCTTAAGGAATCTGGGTGTGATAATGTTTATGGAATGAGAAACTTGGTTTTAAAAAAATAGTGTTTCTGACATTTTTACCATAGGTCATTTAATCCAAATTTGTTGTCCAGGCCAAAGATAAATTAATAATGTAGTATGAATATAATTGATTCCTTGCTAATCTTAATTTTCTATTTATAACTAAGAGCATATATTATCACTACTGCTTATCATTTTTTTAAGTTCCTTCAAACTGACAGATAGTATTTTAATTTTAAGGATTTTAAATCTTTATGGACCAGAGTGTGCAAAAAAAAAAATTAGGAAGGTATCTTTAATATAAATAGGAATAGATTTATTTGGGGGACAATGATTCACTTTTGGGCTTACTAATTATCAGATTAATTGACAAAATCATGCAGGATCAAAAAATAAAAACCTTCTCAATTAAATATAGGAAAAACTAAATACAGAGTAAATTTTGCTGTGATTTTCACACTAATGCCATGGTCCTTGTGATCCCTTGTAAATGTAGTGATGTGGTGTCAGTTGTATAGTGAAGTAATTTTAACTTGACTATTAATATCTGTATATCCAGTGAATGGGTCACAAACGTGGAAGAATAACTTTCCAAAATAAGCACTTCTTAGTCTGATGTGAAAATAATCCAATGCTTAAAACCACATAGACATTGTACTTTGTGAATTCTGACACTGGACTAAATTTAGTGGAAAGAACATAATAAAATCTTGGCTAAAATTAATTGGATTATATTCCCTTGGGAAAGTCTGGTGTAGGTATCAAAAACTCAGTTAACATTTCAAAAGCAGAGATACATATCTTATTATTATAGTGCATGTCAGAAGTGTAGAATGACATTTAACGCAGTAGATTTTTCAGTTTACTGGATATTTTCCATAACGTTACCATGGAAATCAATCATAAATTAACACGGCACTAAAAAAAAAAACTTATTAAAATTACTTGTAGCAACGTCTGGCTTCCTTTGCCAGATCAGAGGAAGTTTTCTATGTTTTAATTGAAAAGACATTTTCTTTTGAGATTTTTTTTTTTTATTAAACCCGTAGTGTGAAGAGGCAAAAAATCCCACTCAAACTAAATTCTGTAAATTGTCATGACTAAAATGATTCCCACATACCTAAAAGTGGAAATAGACCTCTTGCCTCTTTGTTCTTTGTCCTTCTGGGTTGCCTGTGGCCTAGAATGTCAAGACAGATAGCCTGGTGTTGGGTGTGAATATTCACACTGCAAAGCCAAGAACCTTTATGAAATCTTTTATGAGAAAAAATATGCAGAGAGTTGGAACTCGTAAACATTTGAGTGTAAAGGCAACTGTGTTTGAAGTCAGTTGAAGGAAGAAGCCTGCATAAGCTGCAGGGTGAGTCACATCACACTCCATCTACATAATGCCATCCCACTGTCCAATCTGAAAAATGAAAAGGCCACTCACCATCTGTAACTTGAGGTGAAGTCTATTGGTGAGGAGGATGCATTTGAAGTCGGGGAAGCTAGTAGCGAAAGTTTCAGAAGATGAAGGCGGTAGGCTGCGCAATTTGGAAAAAAAAGTGTTCAGATCCTTTTCTCAAGGCTTCTGGTTGGATGCAAATTGTTGAAAAGAGCAGCTGGTAAATCAGAGCTCTTAAGAGCGCGCTCTCGTTTTGCATAGAAGCATTGTGCAGCAGGAAGGGTTATGAAGAAACTCTTTAATGTTTTTTCGCTGTACACAATCATATTTTGAGTGTTTTAAAAATTGAGGTATAATTTACATTCAATAAAGTGTATCAGTCTTAAACACTAACCTCAGTAAATTTCTATGCATCTGTACATTGAAATCATTACCCAAACAAGATTTTGACCATTTCTAGCAGCCCCAAAGCTCCTTAAGCTGCCAAACAACAGTTCCTTCCCCAAAGTACCCAGAAATCTACCTTGTACTTCCACCAGAGATTTTGCTGATTCTGGATGCATATAAATAAACGTGCTTTGTATATTTTTATTTCTGGCTTTCATTGTTCGAAAAACTCATTTATGTTTTTACTGTGCCAGTAATTTTTTCTTTTTATTGATGCATAAAAGGAGTACTTTGTTTGAAATTTGCAGACCACCCAAGATTTTTCAACCAACTGTATGCTGGACTTGATTATTACTCCTTGGTGGCCCGGTTTATAACAGAAGCATTAAATCCTAGTGTGTAAGTGTCATGCTACTGGAATTTCACACTACTGACTATGGATTGGAGATGTTTCTTAAATAGATGAAACTTTATTTAATGGAGTGTAGTTAATGATTTTTTTGCATAATATAATTATAAATAACAGAATAATCTTATGACAGTAGTATTTGGAGAATTGCATGATTCGTATAGCGGTACTGTGAAATAACAAGGGATCTCATTTAACCGATGAGAAAATTGATTAAGCAACTTTTCATGCATTACTACATGAAGAGCTGGGTCTGTATAACGGCTAGAGACACTTTGAATAATAAACCCTGATTCTTGTGAGGCATAAAATCTAATAAGAGAAAGAGAAGCTAGCCAAAATGGTATTAGTGTAAAATTAATGTAAAGTACAGTCTCACATGAATCCAAAATGCTGCTACCTCTCACCTAAGGAAAATTTCTGCTACCCATTAACTCCAATCCACTTGCTACATTTTCAGCAAGCTTTTTAATACCAATGTTACTTGATGATTTAGAAACTTTCAAGGACTTTCCAATGTATTTAGAACAACATGGCATTTGCTCCCGTAAGTTTGGTTTCTAGCTTATCAGTCTTATCCTCCACTACACTCCCTGTATCCCTGTCAGCTCCACCTACATGGGTTCATTAGTGTGGTTATTCTGTCTCCCATCACGGAGCCTGGTCCCTCCCATTTTCACCCAAGTCTCACTCGCGTCCTTTGGTTCTAAACTGTAATTTCTTCAGAGAAGGCTTTCCTGAGCTCCCAACTTGGAAAAATTTCCCAGCATCAGAATCCAGCGCAGTATTCCAAGCATCCTAAGAGTGAAAGGGCCACTGTCCATAGCTAATACAGAGTCTCCATGCCTTGCCCTTTTCTTTCCTTATATACTGAAGGTTTTGTGTAAACTAAGATTGCTGGAGAATCTTGTTTATCACCAAGGCTGCCATCTATTGGCATCTATATTACTGTGTTAGCACTGCTATGGATAAAGTAATTCTCTATTTCCAATGGATACATTTCCAAAGACACCTACACCTCAGCAGCCACTTCATTTAATAAAACGCTAGAGTTGCCTTTCTTGAAACACCAAAGGAAGGTTCTGACACTAATTATAGAAGTTAAGTGTTCTTTATATCTATCTAGTTATACGTATGAGGTGTCCCCAGTGTTTCTATTAGTGGAAGAAGCAGTTCTGAAGAAAATGATTGAATTTATTGGCTGGCAAGAAGGAGATGGAATATTTAATCCAGGTGAGTACAATTGGTCACAATTAGTTATTTCTATCACCTTTCCACTGTGATCATAGAAAAATGGATTCACTTGAAGAACAACTCCTTGTAGATTTACAGAATATAAAAAAGTTGGATATTACTAAGATATGCTACTAGGTAATCATATAACCTGTGTCTCTCTCTAGAGAGATAATATTTTTCATAAATGGTAAGTAAATGACATCCATACTTAACAAATGAGATGTCTACTATCTGAGGCTTATATCTAACACAGATGAATTTATCTGCTATTGGGATTTTGGAAATGGAAAGGCTATGATAAGTCTTCCAAATTTTTAAATCAATTTTATTTGTGCAAGTTCCTAAATTACATTTGCTTGTCATATAGTCCTTTTTGGAGCCAAAGGTGAACATATAATATCATTTCAAGTTTATCATGTGACAGAAAGAATATTATCAACTGGAGATTTGAGTATTGACCTGAAGTCCAAGGCTCATGGACTGAAATTTACATTTTGAAAGAACCTTAGAATAAGATAATAGATAGAAATTTTTTTCTTTGATGAAACTGAAAGGTTCTGAAATTGGAGAGTAAGGAGTTTGTAAAAGTAATGTTAACTATAATGAGTGGGAATGGTGTTTGGGTGACTTTCATAGCAGTTTTTAAAATTCATTTTATTTATTTTTTTGTACATGTATATTCTTTAGTTACCACCTCCCCCCATCATCTCCTTCACTCTCCCATCTCAGTTTTACACAGTTTAGGGGAAATTTCAATGCATATAATGTGATTTTGTTATTAGAATAGACATAGCCATTTTTACCTTCCACTGCATTCAGTATTTTAAGTACTATAAATTCATGCTGTAAATATGACATTTTAATTTTGTTTTTGCAGGTGGTTCAATGTCCAATATGTATGCAATGAATTTAGCTAGATACAAATACTGTCCTGATATTAAGGAAAAGGGGTTGTCTGGGTTGCCAAGATTAACCCTTTTCACATCTGCAGAGGTAAAACATTATTATTGATATCAGACATACATTTTTGAGAATGCATTATTTCAGAAGGGTTGTTTGCTTGAGGACTGATGTTGTGCCTTTATCCTGTCCACGAGTGATTAATATACCTATGTATAGTGTAATATTGATTCCAAAGGAGATACTAATGGGTCTGGCATTGAAACTCCTGGCCATCCAGTTTTGTACATTACCTTTTAAAAAAATTATAGTCTGTATCATTTTCTTTGAGGAAAGAACATTTCATTTGAAAGTGCTGCTTCTTTCTGTGACTCTCTTCTAGGAGTGTCTTATTTCTTAGAACTCTGAGGAACATATTTGATGATCTCAATTACGTTCTCTACTTGTAAAATATGCTATCTGCTTGCTCTGATTAGCTAGTAGAAGGGTTTATATCTTCCCTTTCAGGTGGAAAAGCACGTATTCTGTAACAGTGAACACATATGCACCCACACATAACTGGGCATTGCAGCAATTTGTTCCCTCTTAGTAATAGAGATAGTCAGCTTGTGGGTAAATGAATTGGCTGTGAGCTAAAATGCTGTCCTTAAATGCCTATCTCCATTGCCTGCTCTCTGAGTGATTTGGATAGATTGACTTCTCTGTGCCTCAGTTTCCTAAGTTGGAAAAATGAGTATCAGTTATTATCCCCAAACACAATAGTATAGATCTATGATTATGTATTATAGCTCACAAGTCTCAGGACAGCTAGGCAGCTCTGCTGTTCTTGGATAGACTGTCTCTGGTTTTCAAGGTTTGGCTGATGATCTTGAAATGGTTCCCCTAGGGTGACGCCCGTGATTCTTCTGTGCTCTGTGTGTTCTTCCCCTTCCAGCAGACAATCTCTAGGTGTGTACTCAAGGCAGTGGTACAGGAAGAGGTAATCAAAATGTGGAAACACCCCAGACCTTGAATCCTAATCTCAGAAACTGGCACATAATTACTTCTTCCTCATTTTGGGGGGAAAGTAAGCTATACATTTGAACTCACATTCAAGATGGAACTTTTTGCAAAATCATATAGATAGGGCTGTGTTCCATACACAGTGACCAACTGGGAGCGCTGAAAGCACCTCTGTAACCATGAAGTAGTCACTGATGAGTAAGTTATTGCAAATGTTAAATAGTTACTGCACTCAAAGTAGAATCTGACATAACAGTAAGAAGTGTTCACTATTATTAATAGGTGGAAAATAATCTACAAGGTAGGCAGAAATTGAAGGTTAGCTCAAGTGCAGTCTTACCTGGAAGATTTTTTTATTTTTGTACCGGAGAGCAAACTCATGACCTCGCACTAGCTAGGTAGGCCCTTGTGCCACTGAGCTACCCCAACCAGAAGATTATTTTTCAGATTTTGCTTTTTCTTTTTAATTCCAGTTGGCTCCTCTGTCTTTATGCCACTGCTGCTTCTTCTGTACAATGTCCCTCTGATGGAATTTATCTGAGGGTCTGCTTCATGTTTAAGCTGGGGAGATCATGTTTCAAGGAAGACCACAGATATAAAGGACCTTTCTGATTACATGTTATCAAGAGCACATGCTGTACCTATTTATATTAGTCATCCTTTGCATTGCTAGGAAAAAACACCAGACATGTGCAAGCTAAAGGAGGAGAGTATTTCCCTCCCATGCCCATGGTGACTCCACCTGCAGCTCCTTCCTTCGCGTGATCTGCCAAAGAGACTTGGGTCATAGCATTAGCATTACTTTAACTTATTTTAATGATCACCTTCTTCACGTTATAGCAAGTACACCCATTATTTAATCAGGAAAGAGTTAAAGAATGTGCTTAATAAACAATCTTAAATCTTGTAGTAGCCTTTTTGCTCTACCTCCATTGTTCTTTTAGGCCTTTGCTCCATGTGCAAAGATGTTCTCTTTTACTGTTGAATTAGGCAGGCTTGTCCAGATTGCTCTGTCCCTGTCTTTACCATCAAATATAGAATATGAACCTGCCACAGAAGGCATTTTTGCATACTTTCAAATTTTGATTGTAACACAGCTGTTAATAAAGAGCCGCAAGATCATGCCAGAGACCCTTGCCCATCAGCATATCCAAGGTAGCCTCTCCAGTTGCTATGGGGCCATCAAAAAGAAGGTGGCTTTTGGAGAAAAGTAATACATTTACCACTTGACTGACCCTTTGGTGTGCGTTTCTTGGTTGCATGTAGAAATCCCAGGTTTGTAAAGCTCCTGAGAAATTCATATCGTTTTTGAATTCAGTGCAAAATTAATGATCATTGTCTGTCACTAAAAAGAGATGGTGAAAGAGGAATTCTTGTCTCCCAGGCCAGTGTTCCATAGAACTAGTTCTTCTGTAGGGGGTTCAAAATGGGACACAAGTGGGTGCAGGTCTCAGGGCTGTGCCTCCTTTAACCTTGCAGCGTAGGTTGGGTTTAGATATTATTTCAGTCCCACTGAACAGGGAAGCAGGTATCCCTTCAGCTGAACTGCTGAACACGAGACTGAAATTGTCATTCTGCATGCTGGCTCTGGTCTCTTTAGGAAGTGAACAAGTTGTATGTTTTTGGAAAAGTCCTCTGCATATTTCTTTTCTTCTCTATAGTTCTTTAAAGAGTAACATGTATAAATTCTACTCTTTCTATCAGCTAATTTAAGCATCAAATTAGTTAGGAGTAGAAGGGACTTGTGTGTATGAACATAGAGGAGAAAGCAAAAATTCATTGAAAAAGCCAAGGGCATAGGGGAGAAAAAAAAGAAAAGGAAAGGAAAACCCTTTCAGGTATCAGAATGTGAAATTTTAGCTTGGTGCTCTCTTATGTAGGTCCTGGCTGTTTTGTCTTTATAGAAATGAGCACCCACTGAGATTTTTGAGCCATCTGTAGATTTTTGGAACCTACAGGGAGTTTGGGTCTTACAACAACTGACTTATCTTTTGCCAGTGCTGGGAGCAACCACCATTTGTTTCTAAATGTGGCTGTTAACTTCTGAATTCCAGCCTTCCAGGTTCTTCCTCTCCTTGAAACCACTCAGCATGTCTGAAGCATCTCTCTTTCTTTCTCTCACCTTCCAGCGGTCTTTTCCTTCTCTGATGCTTTCAGATGTTTAGGCTTGGGCTTTTCCCACGTTTTATCTGTCCCCATGCCTTTGAGACTGACATTGGCGGTACTTCACCCAGAGGAACTTGAGGAGAGCTACACTGCAGCTATTCTTATTCTGATTGCACGTTTTTGATCCAGCAAGTCTATAGGTTGGAGATATTTTGCTGTTTTTCAGGGATAGAACACTGTGATTTTCCTGATAGTCAGATGTCAGTGGGGGTAAGCTAGCATTTATCATTAGAAAGTTGGTAGCTATTCAGTTTCCAGAGCCCAAATCTCTGGTGAGAAATAATTCACCTTAGCTGTGTCACCTTAGCTGTGGCAGGTGTGTTCCCTCCAACTGGCACAGGCTGATGTAGCAAGTAGAGAATTAATTGCATTTTCAAATACATTATTGCTCTTTACTATGCATATGCTCTTGTAACAACCTAATGCATCCTTCAGGCAGTTTGGATGTGTCCTTTTTGATATTTGGAAAATAATTATTTAGGTTAGTTTCATTTTTCCTGATGGTGTTACTTCTGCATTTTATTTTTACAGAGTTAAAAAAAAAGAGCTTCCAATAAAACTCTCTTGACAAAAGAAGGAAAAAAAATATCACATTTGAGGGAATGTATCAAGTTAAGTGTGAAGGCATGACTATTCTTATAATGTATTCATACCTATGAATTAAATGACTAAGGTTTTTTTTGGTACAATAATATCTGTTAGCACCTTCATTTTTCTGGCATGAAAAAGAATTAATTGACCACCTGTCCTCAATAATATATAAAGAATGATATTGCCAATATTTGCATGCTAATTATCTTATAGGCTCCATGTGGTGAAGGAAAAAGACCCAGCAATCTAAACTGTATATTACTATTTGCAAATAAGAAGTAAGTCAGACCCAATTCCAGGACCACGTATTAGTCTTATTCATGCCATAGTAGAGTACTTGTCTATAAATTAATGCTAGTCCTTTCCTTATTAGCATATTCCTGTATGTCTGATTTCAGCCTTGTATTCAGTAGTAAATAAGATTGGTCAAGTGTCTGGTCAACATTCATAACTCATTGTTTGCTCTTGGAAATAAACTCTAGTTGGTGAATGCAATCTTTGAGCAAAGGTCTTGCTCTCTCTCTCTCCTTGGAGGGTTTGAGTTAGCAGTGGACTAATAGTCTAAGTTTTCACCAATACTGACCTTACTAGGAGCATCAAGAGAAATTTTTCTTTTTCATTATGGAAAACAATAGGTTCCAGGGACCAAGCCTGTTCCGTAGTACTGCAGAGGCATTGCTGCTGTGACTGCTTTATAAATTAGCAAAATGAGGCTTAGAGAGTATGCCTTACTTGTTCAAGGTGCTATAAATTCTAGTGAATGTGAACACAAAGTACATATTCTCAACTACTGCACTGAAGGCACTCAAGTAAGTTACTGTTTTTGTTTACCTCTGTGCAGTAATCCAAAGATTATGTGCTGCTACAAAGGCACATGCAACTATTTAGATATAAGGTAATACATCTTTCATGCAGTACAGTACAATCACCTCTCTCCCTTCCCCTCTCCCCCTCCAATTCAGTGTCATTACTCCATGAAGAAGTCAGCCTCTTTTCTGGGGATTGGCACTGAGAACGTGTGCTTTGTGGAAACAGATGGAAGGTAATGCGGACAGGATCTGGAAGCTGGTGGGTGGAGGGATAATTCATACTGCTTAAAAAGCAGTGTCATTGCCTGAAAACTGCTACATATAACTGACAGTTTTAAATTTGTACTCCTTAGAGGTAAAATGATACCTGAAGAACTGGAAAAGCAGGTCCTGAAAGCCAGAAAAGAGGTAAGGAAGGAGGGAGGGAGAGGGGAAGAAGGATGGAAGACAGGGAGGAAAGGAGAGAGAGAGAGAGAGAGAGAACACAAACAGCAAAATGTTTTTAATATGTGAGACAAAGAAGTGCACAGTGTGTTGGAGTTAAAGTAAGGAACTTGTCTACAGATGTTCACTTCCAGGTGCTTGGCTTTCCCTGTTCCGTGGAGTTGCTTCGGTGTTCTCAACCTCCCTGGTGGCCACAGCCTATTAAAATTCTGCCATCACCATTCAGTCTTCCTTGCTAGAATCAGCCCTAAAGATGTCCCCAGCCTCTGCCACAGAGCCCCAGTATCTACTCTCATGACTAAATTCTCCCTCGGAGCAATTTGAAGGCTAAAGCTGTTGTTTCTGGGTGCATTCAGGATGATTTTTGATTTCTTAATCCGTCTGTCCTCCCAGTTGCTTTCAACCCAGAGTCAAACCCATTATTAGCACCTCACACTGGGGCTGGGTCTCAGAGTTCAGTGACAAGTGTTTGCAGTGAGTATGTTAAGTCTGAGATGTCCATTATTGGATAAGCCAAGGTGTCATCCTGGTTTCTTGCTGTCCTTGACACTTCCTTTTTAAAAGGTGGCTTCTTCTTCTGGTGGCAGCCACTTTGCTTCTTGGATCAAAGCCTGCTGGGTGTGGGGCTCCCTCTTTCATTCTTGCCTCTCTTGCACCATGTGTCTTCCTACTGCTCCTGGAGATTCAGAGAACTTTCCACAGGTAGCCATGCAGTCAGGGGTGACCTTAGAAAAATACAAAGGCTGACATCAGAGCTGGGGTGTAAGTACATGTATTCTCACAGGGGTTTGTGCTCTAAAAAGAATGAGCTATTTTGTTTTGAGTTTTAATACTAACTTTATTTTGTTGTATTCTTAGGGGTTTTTTTTCAAATTTTCATAAAAATCACCTGAAGTTTCATGAAAATCATTTTGAGGGCAGGTTAGATTGCTATGTTTGATTTTGAGTTCATTCTTAAAAATCAAACACCGGCTATCATTGTGAATGTAATGGCTTCCGGTTTGTATCCCTATAGGTATATTTATCTTTTAACATTCTAATGACAAGGTGGTTCAGCTTGTCATACTTCTTTTGATTTTTGACCAAAATTGTTTTAAACACTTGTGAGTAGGTTATTCAGGCTATGAAGCATGGATTGTGATTCTTAGTTTTAGTTTCATCACTTTCTACAGAACTTCCTGTGAAGAGACTTTCATTATATCATGAATTCTTGAATTCCTGTTGGCGGAAATCCTGATTGCTGTTCTTTTCATGCTTCTCATTCATTCTTTATTCCTTCCATTCCCTTTCCCTCTCCTTCATTCTCTGTCCTCCCCTCTTCACTCATTTCCCTCCTTCTCTCCCTCCCTCTCTCTCTGTTTCTCTGTCTCTATCTCTCTGTCTCTTTTTGTCTGTCTGTCTGTCTCTCCCTCTGTTGCTCTCTCTCCATCTATACCTCATCCCTTCCTAACACTGCTAGGTTACTATGAAGCAGACCCCAGGTAATCCTCAGATATTATTTGTCCAATAAATAGTTGAGTGTCTGTGAAAGATATGTCCTCACTCAAGCTGGGTGTGGTGGTGTATGCCTGTAGTCCCAGCACTCAGGAGGCTGAGGCAAGAAGATCGCCACAAGTTTAAGGCCTGCTTGAGACATTGTCTTAAAAAAATTCTCTTAAAGTACTATGATTCTATTTTAAACATAGTAATTTCTTAATATCGTCAACTATTCAGTCTAGATTAAAATTTCTTCCACTGACTTTAACAAAAATAGTTGACTTGTTTAAATAAAGACTCAAACAAGAACACAGTTAAGGATTGAAATGCTTTGCATTGGTTGGCATGTCTTACAAGTCTTTCCTAATCCATAGCTTTCTCCATCTCCTCTTTTTTTTACCCCTTGAAACTGATATGCTATAGAAGCCAGATCCTTTATCCTGTAGTGTGCGTTATGGATTTTATAGAGCACATGAAAGACTGAGACTCCTCAGTGCTTCCCTCCTCTGCACTGTCCCTTCTGGTCTCTCAATTGCCTGTGAGGCTCCTTGAGATGCAAGTCGGGTTTTTAGCTAGGAAGACTTCACCGTATCCTTCAATCCAGAGACAGGCCAATGTCTGCTGCTGAGATGACACCAGTGGTGGAATTAAGTGTGTCAGCTCCTCTACCCTGAGCCATTCCTCAGCCTCTCTCATGGACTTTACTGCTGGTGATCAGCATTGTTCAGGCCCGTTATTTCATTAAGTGATGTTCTAATTATTCCACTCTCTCGTTCCTTCTTTATTTATTGGCAAGCATTTTTTTACATAAAGAATTATGTATGTTCATCTCTATTTGATTTCTGCAATGAAGCAATTTGGACAAGCAAGGCAGGATACATTTTTCTTTTATATATTTTCAATATCATTTGCTAATTTTCAAGGAAGTAAGTTGTTTCCTAGTCTCCCCTGAATAAAGTGCCCATTGCTTTTAGTATCATTAACAATTCATATGTCTACCACAGTGGGTTTTATTCCACTACATCATTATTGTTTTGGTTGTTCAAATGTTTCTGTTTTGGCAATGAAAGTATATGAAGCTGGAGTAATTCTCAAGTTGAAAATGTAAAAAAAGATGTTTCTAAAAAGTAAAATTGGTTTTAGGGACATTTAATAGGAGGGCAATGGAGTTAGAGTTGGTATATCTCCTGCTTCCTCTCAAGTCAGAATACTTGAGCCATGAATCACACTTGTATCCATTCTAAGATAATACATGAGGTATAGTTTGTTTTCCTCAGTAACTTAGACCTGATTGCTTTCAAACTTTTAACTGTATTGCTTATTGCTTCAAATGAAGAGAATAAGATACGAACTTTTTTTTTTTCTGGGAATCAACTCTCTGGCCATGGACAAATCACTAAAAGTGACCTTTGCTTGATGCTATTATAAAGATAGTGAAGTTCACAAGGTAGCAGAAGTCCTAAAGTAATTATGGATAAGCTCAAGGTAGTATGATCACTGAACGGTTCAGAGGTATTTTTAAGCATGAGTATCTGAAAGGACAAACTTTTATAGGAATTACAATTCATTGGCAACATGCAATTAATATTGTTTCTATTGGAGTTTCTCATGAAAAGCATGAGGGAGAAAAATATGTGGAAGATTGCAAAAGTTTAATTTCTATGCCTGATATTTCTAACCAGATTTTTTAAGAGGTGAGGAAAACTCATGAACAGGCTATAATAGTTTGAATAGGAATTTTCTCACAACTGTCAGGATGTCATACAGTTTTTGAGGAAAAGCCCAACCATTAAAGACACCTTGAACAGTTGTGGTAAATTACTTTTTCTGTTGCTCTTAATGATTGATGTCAATCTGTTCTCATTTCATTTAGGTCACTGACATGATAAAGACTTAATCTGTTGTGCTTGAGTACAGGGAAGAATTTCCAAAGCCCATGGTTCCCCAGGGGCTCTGTCACCTCCTGACCTGGCTGTGAGAGGTTTGGGGTAGACCCAATTCTCTGTGTCACAGCTGTCTCCCAAAATGGCAACTGGATTCATTATGTACCACCACTTTGATTCCTGTGCATCTCAATTTGGAGATGTGGGACCAAGTATTCTTGCTCTGCCCCACTTTCTGTTGAGAAATAACATCTTTCTGTCACAGGTCAGTTAAATTGGAATGAGTTTGGTTCAAACACAACCACTCTAGCATCAAAGGCCTTAGAAATGTGTTGCAGTAACCAAGCATTTCATAACACTGAAGAGCCAGTGATTCTATGCTAAACAGAGGTAAACTGACTTTCACAGGCAACAAAATGAGATAAGCCACATAGTCCTCCAGTGTTCTAGAATCCCTAGATTCTACTTGCTCCCCACAACCCCACATTTGTTGGCAAGTTTTCCCTCCAAGGCACTGCTACAATCAGTAGCACATCTGTATCACACCATATTGGGATTGATATATTTGAAAACAACCTCCTGTGCTCTTCCTCTGCCTGCTGAGTGTTATGTCCCTTCATGGGGCCAAAGTGCCTGGTTAGCGTGGCTGTGATTACCATTCATGCCTGTGTGTGCTCCACGTTGTTCCTTTCTTCCTCCGTTTTCCTCTGATGTCTGATCCCACTACAAGATGCAGCCACCATCTCTAGGAGGAAGAATAATCATGGAAGGAATGACGCATGCTTTTTTTTTTTTTCAGCACATTCCAATGAATTTCTCTATTGCAATACCCAGGCAGAGAATACTTCCCAGTGAGTTTGCCTTAGCATCTGTTCAAATTTTGCTGAATCCATATCAGGCATGGCTTACCCCTGAGCTGGGTGTTTTTCTTCCGAGTTTATTTCTTTTTGTTCTGGAGAGGGATGAGAATGCTGACATCATGCAAGTCCAGTGTACTTGCCTAGGAGGAAACTGGAAATTACTTAGAATGTCAGCTCGCCATGGTGGTGGAGGTTACCGTCTTCCTACCTGGGCCATCTTTAACACTGAAAATACTACAGAAAGAAAATGAGAGCAATAATAATGAGGCTGAGTATTGAGCTGGGACAGGAGATGACTGTCCCTGTAGCATTTTCTGTTTCCTTAACCTGTCTGTAATGACAACAGGCCAGCCTGTAGTATCAAACTTTAAAAACACCCAGTTGAATTAATGATCACTCCTGAAGAAGCCATATAAATCTCTGGATTTATCTTTTGTATTTACTAACTTGCCACAGGACAGATTTTGTGGTGACAGTGACATTCTCTTTGTGTGTGGATCCTTCTCACAGGGGGCAGCACCATTTCTTGTCTGTGCCACCTCTGGAACAACCGTGCTAGGCTCCTTTGATCCCCTGGATGAAATCGCAGACATCTGTGAGCGGCATGGCCTCTGGCTCCACGTGGACGTAAGTGTACACACCTCTGTGCAACTTTCTGATCTTCCCGTGGCATTTCATGCTTTCAGAAAATAGATTTAAGCCCCTACTACTTTGAGTTGTGTTTCTAACATGGGGGAATTAACCATGTCATTTGCTGTATGGGTTAAAGTAGAAGAGTCCAAGATGATGTAAATTTTGATATGGTTTTCTGGATTCCACTTTATCTTTTCATCTCCTGTGCACCATCTTTTTTAGTCCCCTGAGTCATTAAGGCAGCATGTCAGGAACAGCTTTTACACTATGGGATCAAGAGACTTTGTTTTTGGATTGTAATCTGTCTTTTCTTCATTGTAATTTCAGCTCTTGGGATTTCAGTTTCTTCATTTGTAGAAAGAGATGGCTGATGTGTTCTTTATTTTTTTAGCTCCAAAATTATATGATTTCAATCATCTACAAAATTTTTAAAAACCCTGCATTACATAATTGCATGCTATAATTAAAGTAGGTTTTACGTGGATCTATCATAGATAATAATTTGAGAGGGGTTGGGATAATTTATATTCTTTATGACTTTCCAACTTGAAAGATTGACTTTTTTCTAATTAATTTTATAAGTCCTCGGGTTATTCATAATAAATTATTCCTTAAATTAAATATAACTTTTAATAATCTACTTATCCAGGGTTAAAATGTTCAATTCAGACAGGAATGCTTATTAACTGTTTTGATTTTTGGTTTTTTTTATTTTTCTTTTCTGAAACCAGGAATTAATTTGTTTTGCTTTTATCCAAGAAAAAGAGCAATTGTACATGGTAATGAGACTTTAGGGAACTTTCATGAGGTAGGTGCATGAATTAGGTCCTCTGCAGAAGGAATATATTTGACTGGCTTAATGGAAAAAAATTGAGCTTTTTGGGGAAGGTACCCACACATGTGTACAGTTCAGATTATTTTATGCTTTCAGACTAGAGCTTCTATGATATGATATGTAGAAAAGTGTTCAGTGGTTTAAGATTTTCATTAAGTATATGTTAATATTTGGTAAAAGCAACTCTTTGGGTGATGTAAAGCTCACTAGATGGGATTTTGGAATTTGTATCTATTCCCATTTCAATTTACATCAATTTGATTTTTATAGACTTAGAAGCATAACAATACATTATGTCCTGAGAAATGTTATGAAGTGAATACTTTTGTAGCGGTGGAAATGAGGAGAAACAATCAAATGCATCAGCAGTTATACATAAATATTCTACTATCATAAAAGAAATATTGAATATGTATTATACAGTTAATGTAAAGCAGAGTAACCACAGCAGTGTTTAAATTGGAGATGGTATTAATAGATTTATTTCACTTAGAATTGTGATTTATAAGTATTCAATGAATGAAAAACTGTCTAGATGTTTTGAAAAATTAAAGGTTGAAGTTTTGAAGAAAATAATTTTTAAGGAAGCTTTTAAGTTACAGTAAAATATTCCATTTGCATAGAGTGGGCATCTAAAGAATGCCTGTAACAGCAGATTTAATTTGTCATAAGATGATCTGTCCTATTAAAGAGGCCAGTAAGCTCTAGCACTGAAACAGTGTTTATCCAGCCTTTACTACTGTAAGTGTTGAATCTGTTGATGGAATTTTATTACGGCAGTATGTAGTTTACATTGAAGAAACTTCATGTATCATAGTTATATTTATTTATAATTTAATTAAAGTTATAATTCAAACTCAGTTTAGTATTTTATTAATTTATAGATTTTAAAGGTAAAATATTAAAATTGCAGCAATTGCTTTGACCTACTGGAAATCTTCTAATGGTTTTTTTTTTCATTTTTAAAATTTTATTTAAAGAGAAGAAAAAAAAGCAAAACAGAATAAAGGGTAGCAACAAAACAGAATTCTAAAAGAAAGAAAGAAAAAGAAAGAAAAAAAAGGAAAATGAGAAAAAGCTCCACTAAGAACTAAGAAGTTTATAAATTACATACTGTCATCCTGGATGTAGTTGTTCAAGTTACAAAGTTAAAGGGTACATAGTAAATGTTGAAACAAACAGACTACAAACAGTTCTGCTCAAAGATCCAAGAAAGATTCAGCAATATGGTCATCTATTTTACACACTCAAACATACATGCAGTTATATCCCTTAGAGCACTTTCTTTTCCTTCTTTTTACAATAGCAATTACACATTTTTGTATTATTACACTTGTAGTTCTTATTTACTTTTTATACTAGAGACACAATATGATATTTATAAATATGATTCTTATTTATTGAACTAATGAGGATAGTCTCAAGTTGTCCCCATTTACCTATGAAGGCCTCAAGATCATCCTTTTTATAGCTGAGTAATATTCCATTGTATAAAAATGCCACATCTTTTTCATCCACTCTGCAGTTGATGGGCATCTTGGTTGTTTCTGGGATTTAGCTATCACAAATTGTACAGCTATGAACATGGGTGCACATATATCACTGTGATATGAACTTTTCAGTTCTTTGGGGAAAATGCCCAGGAGGGGGATAGCTGGATTGAATGGGGCTTCTAATCCTAGTCTGAGAATTCTCCATATGGATTTCCATGATGGTTGCACCAGTCTACATTCCCACTAACAGTGGAGCAGTGTTCCTTTTTCCCTGCAGCCTCGCCAATATTTGTTATCAGTTGATTTCTTGATGGCCACTATTCTTTCGGGAGTGAGGTGAAATCTCAATGTTGTTTTAATTTCTTGAATGACCAGTGATGGTGAAAATTTCTTCATGTATTTATTTGCCATTTGTATATCTTTCTCTGAGAACTGTGTGTTCATCTCAGATGCCCATTTTTGGAGAGGGTCTTTGAATTTGAGGGGCTTGATGTTTTTCAATTCTTTATATATTCTGGACACAAGTCCTTTGTCTGAGGGGTTGCTGGCTAAAATTCTTTCCCACTCTGTGGGTTCTCTTTTCACTCTGTTGGTGATTTACTTTGAAGTGCAGAAACTTTTCAATAATATGAGTTCCCATTTGTTGATTCTTTGAAGTGTTTCCCATGCAGTTTGTGTTTTATTCATGAACTCTCTTCCTACCCCTATGTCTCCAAGACTTCTACCTACCTTGTCTTCCAGTAGATTTAGTGTTCAGATTTAATATTTAGGTCTTTGATCCATTTAGACTTTAGTTTTGTGCATGGTGATAGGCTTAGATCTAGTTTCAGTCTTTGTCATGTGGAGAGCCAATTTTTCTAACACCATTTATTAAAGAGGCTATCCTTCTTCCAGTGGACATATTTAGCCCCTTTGTCAAATATCAGGTGGCTGAGTGTCTTTGTAGTTGTGCTTGCATCTTCTAATTTGTTCCATTGATCCTCAGGTCTATTTCTTTGCCAGTAACAATCTGATTTTATCACTATGGCTTTATAGTACTGTTTCAAGTCAGGAATTGAGATGCTTCCTGACTTGCTTTTGTTGCCTAGAATTGCCTTTGCTATTCTAGGTTTCTTCTGTTTCCAAATGAATTTTAGGAGTGTTTTCTCTAGTTCTGTGTGGTATGTCAATGGTATTTTGGTTGGGATTGTGTTAAATCTGTATAACAATTTTGGGAGTATGGCCATTTTCACAATGTTGGTTCTTCCTAACCAAGAGCAAGGAATATCCTTCCATTTTCTCATATCCTCTTCAGTCTCCTTTTTCAGTGTAGTGTAATTTTCAGCATATAGATCTTTTACATTTTTACTTAGGTTAATTCCTAAGTATTTCATTTTTTTACATGTTATTGTAAAGGGCAATATTTCCATAATTTGTCTCTCAGTGAGTTTTTTGTTTGTGTACAGAAATGCTATTGATTTTTGAGCATTGACTTTGTATCCAGCTACACTGCTGAACTTGTTTATTACCTCTAGTAGTCTTTTAATGGAAATTTTTGGGTCTTCTATATAGAGTATCATGTCATCTGCAAATAGTGATAATTTAACTTCTTCCTTTCCTATCTTTACTTGCTTTATTTCTCTCTCTTGTCTGATTGCCCTGACTAGTGTTTTCAGAACTATATTGAAAAGGAGGGGTGATAGTGAACATCCTTGTCTTGTTCCTGATTTTAAAGTGAAAGCTTTCAGTTTTTGTCAATTTAGTATAATGTTAACTGTTGGTTTGTCATAGATGGCCTTTATAAGGTTGAGGTAGATGCCGTGTATTCTGAGTTTCTGAAGGGTTTTTATCATGAACATGTGTTGGACTTTGTCGAAAGCTTTTTCTGCATCTACTGAGATGACCATGTGGTTTTTGTTTTTGGCTCTGTTGATGTGATGTATTACATTTATTGATTTGCATATGTTAAACCATCCTTGCATTCCTGGAATGAACCCCACTTGGTCATGATGTATGATCTTCTTGATAATTTGCTGCATTCTATTTGCCAGTATTTAGTTGAGAATCTTTGCATCAATGTTCATTAGTGAGATTGGACTATAGTTCTCTTTTTTGGTTGGATCTTTCTCTGGTTTTGTTATCAGAGTAATACTTGCCTCCAGGAATGATTTAGGGAGGATTGCTTTCTTCTCAATTTCATTGAAGAGTTTAAGGAGTATTGGCATCAAATCTTCTCTAAATTTCTTGTAGAATTCAGCTGTGAATCATCAGGACCTGGGCTTTTCTTTGTTAGTAAGTTTTTAATTGCATTTTCAATTTCAATAGCTGATATTGGGTTGTTCAAAATTGCTATATCTTCTTGGTTGAGCTTTGGTAATTCATATGTTTCTAGAAATCTGTCCATTTCTTCTGTGTTTTCCAGTCTTATGTGAGTGGAGATTTTCAAAGTAGGTATTCATGATCTTTTGAATTTCCATGGGATCTGTAGTAATTTCTCCCTTTTCATTCCTTAATGCATGAATTCGGGTTTTTTCTTTCTTTCTCTTGATAAGGTTAGCTAGGGGGTTGTCAATTTTGTTTATTCTCTCAAAAAACCAGCTTTTCAATTCATTAATTCTTTGTATTGTTTTATTAGTTTCAATTGTATTGATTTCTGCTCTAATCTTTACAATTTCCTCTCTTCTATGAGCTTTGGGTTTAGCTTACTCTTTTTGCTAGAAGCTTGAGATGGAGCATTAGGTTGTTTATTTGTGCTCATTCTGTTTTCTTGATATGACAGTTTATTGCTGTATATTTCCCTCTTGAGACCGCTTTCATTGTATCCCACAGATTACAGTATATTGTTTCTATATTTTCATTGAATTGTAAGTATTGCTTTATTTCTTCTTTAATTTTATCTGTAGCCCACTGGTTGGTTCAAAAGGCTTTTATTTAATTTCCATGCATTTATGCAGGTTTTACAATTTCTTTTGCCATAAATTTCCAATTTGAGTTCACTATGGTCAGATATTATGCATGGTATGATTTCAATACCTTTGCATCTACTTAAGAATGTTTTATGGGATAATACATGGTCTATTTTGGAGAATGCCCCATGTGCAGCTGAGAAGAATGTGTATTCTATGTGGTTGGGTGGAACACTCTGTAAACATCTACTAAGCCCAATTGCTCACAGGTATGAATCAGTTCTGTTATTTCTTTACTGACTTTTTGTCTAGTTGATCTATCTCTTTGTGACAATGGGCTGTTAGGATCTCCTGTTATAATTGTGTTCTTATGTATTTGGTTTTTCATGTCCATTAGTATCTTTCTTATATAATTGGGTTCTCCTGTATTTGGTGCATGTATATTTATAATTGTTAGTTCTTCCTCTTGAATTTTTCCACTATCAAGTATGTAGTGACCTTCTCTATCTCTTTTAATCATTTCAAGTTTGAAGTTCACATTGTTGGCAAATAGAATAGCTACCCCTACTTTTTTCTGGGCTCCTGTTGCATGGAATATTGTTTTCCATCCTTTGACTTTTAATCTATGAGTTTCCTTTTGGGTCAGATGTGTTTCTTGTATGCAGCATATTGTGGGATCCTGTTTCTTGATCCATTCTGTCAATCTATTTCTTTTTATGGATGAATTGAGGCCATTTATATTTATAGATATCACTGATATGTACTGGCTTGACTTTGCCATGTTATGTTCCAGTTGTTTCTTTCTGCTTTTTCCCTTATTTAGTTGCTTATCCTACCTGGTGGTTTCTTTCTGTTGTTGTTTTGGGGATTGTGGTTATTTTTATCTCTGTCTAGTATGTCTTTCAGTACTCTTTCTAGGGTTGGTTTGGTGGACATGAATTTCTTCAGTTGTTCTTTGTCATGGAAGTATCTTGTTTCTCCATTAAATTTGAACGAAAGTTTTGCTGGGTACATCAGTCTGGGTTGAAGACTGTTTTCTTTCAGGGCTTGAAATACCTCACTCCAAGTTCTTCTTGACTTGAGGGTTTGTGCTGAAAAGTCTGCCGTGATTTTAATGGGTTTTCCTTGGTAGGGGAGTTGTGTCTTTTCTCTGACAGGTTTTAGTATTTTGTTTTTATGCTGTGTATCTGAGATCTTAATTATTATGTGTCTGGGTGTGGATTTATGTTGATTGTGACTCTTTGGCATTCTATATGCCTCACTTATCTGCATATCAGATTCTTTCCCCATGTTTGGGAAATTTTCTGCTATTATTTCTGTAAATACTTTAGGTATGTCATTTACCTGGACTCCTGTATCTTCACTAATGCCCATTATTCTTATATTGTTGCTCTTGGCATCATCATGAAGCTTCTGGATTGTCATTTCATGCTGCTCTGTTATTTTTAAAAGTTCTGTCTTCCTGATCACTAATTTAATACTATCCTCAAGGTCTGAAATCTTATTCTTAGCTTTCTTAAGGTGGTTTTGCACGCTTTTAATAGAATTTTTTGTTTCTTGGATGTCTCTTTGAGTTTGTTTCATGAATTCTGCTTGTTTTCTGTATTGTTCATTCAAAGTTTCAATCAGTTTCCCATGCTCATGTACTTTTACTCTATTTCTTCTTTAGTGGCATTCAACAACTCCTTTACTAAAGTTGTTATTTCTATCTTTATGTGGGAGAGTTCTTCTAATTTGATTTCCTCTAGCCTGATGGAGTTGTTTTTTATTTCACTCACTATTTTTTCAGAGATTCCCAGTGTGTTACTTTTGGAGTCCTCTATTTCAGTGTCTCCTATACTTGCTTCTGGTGAACTATATGTTTGAGACTTCATTTTGCTTTTTCATTTTGTCATTTTCACTCTGCCTGATGTTTTCTTTGTGTCGGAGGGGATCACATACACTGTTTTCAGACTCACCAAAGTCTTACAGTTAGTTGGAAGGGGTTTTACTACTGGCCCTATTTACCCACTGTACACCTCTATTTTAGGGGCATACTTACCACACTGATACAGTCAATCCACTGTAGTCCAAGGTTTGCCACCGGGGAGCAAAGTTCCAAAGTTTCTCACACTAACTGGCATCTGCTGAGGTCTTCTGATGTTCCTGGTGGGAGGGTGGGCCCAGCAGAAGTAGTCCAGAGCAGTTTTCCGTCTTGAGTGGGCTTCCTTGATGTTCCTGGTGGCAGGGCGGGCCCACAGGGGAGGTTCCAGGCAGCTTACCCCTGATGCAGGTTTCCGCTAAGTTCCCAGTGGAAGGGCAGGCCCACGGGGGAGGTTCCAGCCCCCTAATGGGTTTTTAAAGATTCTTTAAAATATATTGAGATCCATTTTTAAAACACTCTTAAATCTCTGAAGTTGGTACTTTGATGTCCTTTTTTTTCTCAGAGGCGTACATGGGATGCTAAATTTTATATTTGATATTACCTTAAATTTGGTAAATTTAATGCATTTTTTTAAACAAATAAGAAAGACTAGTTTTGGGAGGCTCTTTTGCCTCCAGTGTCATTTGTGCTCTGTGAGAGTGAGTATGGTTCCGCCTTAGATCAGGGCGGTCCAGTTCTTCTTTCACACAGAGGCTGACAACTTCTGTAAAAGGTATTTTCCAAAAAGCTTCCTATTTGCTTACAATCTGTTCATACAAAGGCCGAGGGAAGGTTGTAAACATTGCATTTTAAAGAATGGCTTTTAAAAGCTGTAAGATCTTGATTGCACTCCTGTCTTTACCTTTGTTTCAAGATCATTTCTCCTATGACTTTATTAATTGGTTAAAGAAAAATATACATAAAGTGGTACATGGTGGTGCTTATCATGAAATATTAAGTCAATGTTTGACAGTTTAAATAGAGACAAAAAGCCAAGCTCCCACATCATTAGGTGGTTGGGTTCATGTGCTTTTTAAGTTCTTGAGTTAGAAATTTAGAAAATGAAGCAAACAGAAATAGGATACTGACCTGAGCTGCTTTATTTCCTCCATGTAACTCCTTTGAGTCATAAATTTGTCAGTGAGCTACTCATACCCCTATGTCTTTGTAAACCAGTGATGATGTCAGTGATTTTAAAATTTACATCTACTTCACTGGTAGTAGAATATGTTGACTTTTAAAGAGAGAACATGGAAGCAGAGGGGAGAGCAGACAGAAGAAGAAGCAGAGGGTCTGAGGCAGGAGGAAAGAATGAGTGAATGAGGAAGGACCCGGCTTGGTTCTCACTGGTAGCTTCTCAGTGAGGTTGAATGATAAAAGTACTGAGATAATGATGGAACTTGGTATGTAGGGCATGTGATGACAGGAGAAGAATTTAATATGTAAATCATCTTAGTATCTCATTATCTGGATCTGGGACTCACTAATCAGTAGTCCAACCTAATGTGTTTCTGAATGCTGAAGGTAGGTATTTCTGAAACCTGGCCATAATCACACATGGTCTATTGTGAATCCCAATGGGAGAGAGACTACAGCAAGAAGGACACTTGCCTGACACCCCCAGGTCATCAATCCTTTCCCTGGGAAACTGGAATTTATATCCTCACCAAGCTGGGGACACCCCAGAGGTGTGAAACCCTAGGAGACCTGATGGCGTCGAACTGAAAATCAAGTGAGATCAGTGATGGTCCTTGGATTAAAATTTAAAAACACTTTCACTCTAAGAGAGTGAATTGTGTATCCTAGGAAGTCACAGACCCAATACAGAAGGAGAAATTTGTTTTAAAATGAGAGTTAAGATCGATTTTGCTGTGCTTTATTAGTTACCAATTGTTCCAGCCTTTGGTAATACTGTGAGACTCATAGAGAGGTCTCATTTTCTTCACCTCTCATATCTAAATTGCATACAGTCTTCTCATTCTTTCTACGTGCTGTCAGGATGTAACTGTCTTTTTATATTCTGTAGTTTAAATAGGAGAGATTTTTTTGTCCGTACCCTGGGGAATTTTGGGGCTCATCCATTGCCTGATGAATTTTTAATGCTTTCAACTCCAAGGTCCAGTGGTCACTGCCAGTAATTGATAATGTATGGTATTGTGAAAAGAGAATGGGTTTTGGATCTTAGATATGATTTTTATTTCCTGTAAGACTTTTAACAATGTATTTATCTCTTATAAATCTTAATTTTTCTGGTAAAAATGGGAGCATTAATAATTTCATCCTCAAGGGGTTGTTGTAAAATTTAAATAAATATGGAGATCAACATAGCTCCAGCTAGGCCTGTAAGTCCTCACACTGCAGTCATTTCTCATTGTTCTGAAAATTAAAACTTAGAAATCTGCCCAACTGTTAACAACCAAAGCGGCCCCTGTATTTCCACTGATGCCTTTCCCTTGCTCCTAGCTCAGTTGACTATAGCATTTCCTTTCAATTCTTTCTTTCTCAGCTCCCCTCTCCTGTAATCAAAATTATCTCTCCAGTGTGTAACTTCCTTAAATCCTAAATTTTCTGTCTCCCATTTTCCCATATTTAGTTGGAAGGATTTTGGAAAGCCCTTTGGTGGAAAATATCTAATTTCACCCAGTGCATACCAGATAACCTCTGTCCATTTGACAATAATGTGCCACATTCACTATGTAGAATACAAGCCTTTAGCCCTAACTTATCCATCATACGATGCATATGGCAAAATGAAGATTTTTTCTTTTTTAGATTCTAGGCTTCAAGAAGATATGGACTCTACCTTTTTAACTTCTTTTCCTCCACACTGAGTTCAATTGGCTAGAACATCAAGGCTCTGAATCTAAGAATTTACATTCTAAGGGTCAGCAGGGCTCACCTGTGGTGATGAGGTTCTGGTTTCCTGGATAGAGCCAGTGAGCAAAATTCCCAGCTGTACAAATTAGTTAACACAGCATAGAACAGAGTATCAAATAACACAGATTGAAACTGTCCCTTACGATTTTCTGTGGCAGCCCATTGGTGAATGGGTAATGTTGAATTAATGTTGTTTTGGTTGTGTAAATTTCTCAACAGGCTTCTTGGGGTGGCTCTGCTTTGTTGTCAAGGAAGCACCGCAAGCTTCTGTGTGGCATCCACAGGTAAATGGATTTCCCACTCTGCAGCTGTCTTGTATTTAGGTAAAAGAATCTCTTTGGACTTCCCCATCAAGTCATATTTTGAAAACAGGAAAAAACCAAAGCAATTGTTTTGCTCAGACAACAATAAAAGACACCTCCCAATTTTCTGAATCTTAGACGAGGGCTCCCATGGAGCTGTAACTTGGGTGTGAGAACTGAATTTGGGTGCAACTGAGGGTAGTTTTCCTTCTATAGAAGCTAATTGGGTCCCCTCCTGACTCTGTCCCTTTCTTTGTTCAATATAATAGAGCTGACTCGGTGGCCTGGAACCCACACAAGATGCTGATGGCTGGAATCCAGTGCTGTGCTCTACTTGTGAGAGACAAATCTGTGAGTCTTCCTCTTGTGGTCTTGGGAATCATGGGAGTTAATGCATCATGTTTGTAGAGAGCTTCATTTTTTGGTTATTTGTTGGTGTTCTGGGTACAGTGTGTGTGAGGATCTTCGGTAAATGTTGACGGTCTTGAAAGAACAGACAAGTAGGCTCATTAAAAACTCTAGTGGTTCTGCTCGGGTAATTTTGTGGATCTGATTTAAGTTTTATACAGTGTCAGAGGCAGCACCATTTGCAGACCAGGGGTAGAGAGAAGAAGGCCACACCAGGAAGCAAGCCCAGTCTGGGAACCAGGGCCATGTGTGGGCCATCACTAGACTAGAACAGCCAGACTCCAGCCCCTGCCAGTATGCAAGCTGGTAAACAAGAAGTATGAAACCCATCACTACCTCAAACCATAAGCAACCAGATTATCCCGAGAAACACAAGACTGTGATGATAGCTATGTAGGTGAAATGCAATTGGATGCCTGTGGTACTTTATGCTTTCACTAACATTACAGGTTTAGGGCCAGTGGTCTGATCATAGGTTCAGAGGATAGTGGTATGCATTGTGTCATCTTGGGGTGGGGGAGGATCTCCTTCTGAGGATTGCAGCCATTGTTGATTCCCTGTGGTCTTGTTTTGGAAATCTTACATCATTTCCATTGTTTTGTTGGGTTGGGTTTTATCCTCTTTTGTTTTGTTTGATTATGTCAAATCCAATGGCAGGAGCAACTGTTAAAAGATAGCAAGATACATTATGGTAGCAATTTTGGATTTACTGCTGGCTTGTTTTGAAGTCATTTATTGCATTCATTGTTTTGTTTTTATTGTTTCTATTCTATTTTATTCTGTTTGATTTTTACTATGCCCAAATTTATCTACAGCTATTTTGAAGATATCAAGAGACATTATGTTAACTATTGTTGATTTTGCAATGTTTTGAAGTCCTGTATCTCTTACACTGGTTTGTTTTGATTGTCTTTATTCTATTTTATCCTCTTTAAAATAAAAAAACAAGTTTTAGATCATCTGATCATTTGCAGTGCGGTTGTCTCTCTTGTCCTTATTTGGATTATGTTTTAAAACTCAGTTTTAAACATTTCCAGGATTTTTTTTCTTGTTAAGTTTGAGATTTAAGTTATTGTGAAACTTTTGTTCACTAAGAGAGTGTAATAGATGTGTGTCATATGTTAAATTGAATGCTTAGCATACTTAGAGAGGGCTTAGCAGCCTCTTTATATGGGAAGATATTAGATCAGGAATGAACGTGGAAGAATGACCATGGAAGAAGGTTGGTTGTCTTAAGTGACTGATACTTAATTTCTTTTGGAATCCTGGGAGAATTGGAAACCAGTCTGGATTACCATGAAGCAAGTGGGACAAGAATAATTGAGTTTCTTCTGGCCAGAGGCATAACTCTGTGTTTTTCATCAGTTAAATAAGGATTGTTGTGGGAAGTAGCCCAGGCTAGAAAGTGCTACTTCATTCTTAGAAATGCCTCCTCAAGATCTGTGTTCAGCGTGTGGGTGGGTGATCTTTCTCAGCCATCTGCTTATATATTTTTTTTCCTTAGGGGACTCCCTTTGCAATGTTGAAGACATTTTCTGTTTTTCCTTAAAGAATTATTTTAAATGAAAACCATATATGAAACTTGAAATCTACTCTTTCATACATAAATATTAAAAATTCTTTGTTTAAAAAAAGTGTTGCCATATTTTATGTTAATTCCCTGTGTATTTCGATATAACCAAACAGAATGTCCATCAGAAACTAGGAAGAATTTCTGCATTCATGGAAGTAGACAGTCTAGGGAGTATGAACCTACACTTAATGGTGTGTTAGGTTAGTTATAGTTAACTGTTTCAATGCCATTTGACTTTTTAAATGTAAATTTTAAAATTATGTGGTGATTATAATAGAAAAGTACTCTAGATTGCCGTGCCATTTTTAAGCCACAGAGCATAACAGAATTACCCGTAGATGCATACTTAGGACATGAGCAGTAGCTGCAAACCCAAGTGTCCTTCTGGACTAGATATAGGAGCAAAAGTTCACCAGGCATATGTTATGTACTAAGCATTTTATATCCATTTTTTCTCTGTTCAGCCAAACTGAATACCAACTTATCTGTTGGTTTGCCCTCAGGAGTGGGAGATTCAGAAAAAATGTGTTATAACTAGACTCTAAGTAACTTGCTAGTTTTTATGTACTTTTTTTCATGAATATTTGAGTGATTTAGTTAAGAATTGATTTACAATCATCTACTTAAGACAATTTAAATTATTCTAGATTATATAACTCCTTAATTGTTACATCTTAATTTCTGAAAGAATTCATTCCTGGATCTCAATATAATGATAATGCCTTTGACCAATCATATGGCAGGAATTAAGATCTTAGGAGAACTGTATTCACTTTGAACACTTTCAAAAATTTGTTTAATTCTTTATTGAAAATATCTTTCTCCAGTTAAATGGAAAACTGATCCATGAAATATGAGGTATGGAAATCAGCCTAAGAAGCTTTGTGTTAGCAATTTTCTGTCTTTTTTGTACCTGTTTTCTTCTTCTATTGTTCCCTTTCATATTCATTCATTTCTTCAACCAACTCTGATTTATGTAGACCCAGCAGTGTGGTGATTCCAGGCTTGCAGTAGTAAATGAGCTACTTTTATTTTTCATAGTCAAAGAGTTTATAATCTCATAGAGAACACAATAAGCAGATGTACATTTTTATTTTTTTAATGGCTATTTTGATAAGCATGCTGGCAAATGTCAGATTTATTGATTGTAAAGCCAACAGGCACTCCATCCTTTCCTTCCTGCACACTCCCAGTATGTGCTGAAAAGTCTCCCTTTCAATCACCATAAGGCATGGGTGATTTTCTTCCATGACTAAAGTGATACCCCCAATAGTTGAGCATTCTTCCCCTGCTTTCTGACTTCACTACAGTTGAATCAGAACGTGAGGGATGGATCTCTGAGCCACCTGTGACCACAAGGCCATGACACACATACACAGTAAGGCAGAGGAAAAACAGGGAAAGTTCTGGACTTGGATTTGAAATGTTTCACCAGTCTTGGAAGGATCTACTTTCAGACATCTTGTGATATGAGATAATTAATATTAAATGTCCTAATTACTGAAGCTGTTGCCATTGGCTCATCTATTCTTTGCAGTCAAGTACATAACGTGAAACAAAAACCAGCAGGGAGACATGAGGTGTTTCAGATGGAAGGACCAGAATGTGCTATTCTCCAAGAAAGGAGAGCCCTTTTTCAGCTTTACAAACTGAAAGTATATTGGGGCTGAAGCAGAAAGAATCATGTGAAGATTGACGTGAAATGAGACCAAAGAATTTGGCAGTGTCTGGACCATGCAGAATCTTAGAAACTATTCAAGTGCTTTTAAACTTGATTTTTGGAAAATGGGAGAACTTTAAAACCTGAGAAATCTGGTTACAAATCTGAAGAGAGTTTCACTTAAGAAAATAAATGGAGGGAGATGGATGTAAGACAAAAAAAAAAAAAACACAAAACAAAGACAAAAAAAATAAAAAGGCCTGCAGTATTATCTAAGTAACGACGAATGACAAGACAGTTGGGAAGCGTATTGTGAAATCTGATGTAGATCTTTAGCTGTTGAGTAGGCGGAGATGAACTACCACTTATATATCAGAGAAACAGGCTTCTTGTTAACTCCCTGATTACTGATACAGCAACTGAATGATATTTAGAAAGATGGAGAAGATTTGAGAAATAAATATGTTTATTTTGCTATTAGACATATTAAATTTTAGATTCCTATGAGGTGCCATGTGAGGGTGACACATAGGCAGTTAGTACATTGAACGAGTCTAGAAAAAGGGGTCTGGGTTAGAAAAGACCATTAAGGAATTGTTGACATCCAGATGATAACCAAGGAGCTAGGAATGGATTGGATACTTTGGAAAGAACTATGGAACGCGGAAAGAAGACAGCCTAGAATTTAAGCCAAGGAACTTGAGAGTTTGGTAGAAGAGGAAGAAGTCCTTATGAAGATGGAGTCCGCATAGCCAGGGAAGCTGTGGAAGGAGCAGAGAAGAGCGATGCTGGTGAAACTGGAAGATGAACGTAGGAGAGGAAAAGACTTTTCTTCAGAGATCACAAGGTTCATGACGGACACCCCATCTCACCAGACAGGTGAGCAAGAGAAAGCGTAACAAATCTACTCAACCAAAGTTTTATTTGACCTGGGAGCCTTTAGAAATGGGGATCACTATACAGTAAAAACCGAGTTTCTTATGCTTGGTTATATAGAAGTGTAACTGCCGTACAAAAGAATATGATAGCAAACTTGGGGGCTCAGCAATGCTTGTTGGTTCAGATTCTTCTTGGTCTCTGGATATAGGGCAGGACTCCTGTGGAATGAGGGTTTTAGGGGCTACTTTCAGAAGGAGACAAGCCAAAGAATTATTTTAATGTCTGATTTGGAGGGCAAAGGCAGGAGAAGGCAGAGAGCGACTTCCAAGATGCTATATTTGGGAGTCATGATTTAAACCTCATCAAACGTTATTAGGAATATGAATGACTTTCATTCATCAGGTCACAGTCTAAGTGCCACATCCTTAAAGAAGAGCTCTTTGACTTACCAGGGCAAGCTAACATCTCTCCATTAATCTGTCTCAAACTCTGCTCCCTATGATAATACTTGTTACTAATCATAATTATGATTTCTCACATAAGGTTTTTGTCTCCCACTAGATTGTAAGAGGAGAGGGATTAGGTCATCATATTCACCAGTCTACCCAGTGCCTAGAAAGTATTCACCAAAACAGGACAAAAAGAAAACAAAACTGAGCTAATTTTTTTTGAAAAATTAGATGATTGACTACACTAAAAGTCTCCAGAAATATCTGCCTTCATGTCAGCAATAACTAATCATTTTCAATTTTTTCCCAATTATTGCTTTTGAGCACTGTAGATACAGTGATTAATATTATTGCTGATGCATTCTACTGTTAATACCTTTATACAGGGCTTGTGAATACCTCTGGAAATAAGTGATAAATAATGATCTTAATTTAGACCCACTTCCTCAGCTGATGTAAGGGGATAACCGTAATCCAAAGAAAACCAGTTACCCAGGAAATATACTACTGTTGAGAGAAAAACGAATCTCCTAATTCATATCACCATAGCTGACTTTCATGATGCCATTCTGATTGACAAGCTGGTGGTGTTTGCATTTTTAATTTTCCGTGTTGATAAAGAGGCCTGCTTCAGAAACAAAGCATGGCTGTTGCTCTTGAAGTTGTACCATCCTAACCCTCACTGCATCATAGAGATGAAAAGAAAGTCAAGGGATTTTACATAGGTTGACTTCAGCTATAACTGCGGGTCTGCATGGCTCTTTTGGATCAAAGAGAGTTTTGATGTTTTGATCTAAAATAAAAGGCAGTATATTCTAAGAGTCGGTAACATAGATATGGAAAATCTCAGTATCTGCTGTTTGATTTTTAGTGTTTATTTGAAGGGCTTTTCAGTTATAAGAAAATCTAACAGGTACACAAGAACATAAAATGTACTAATCAGATTTTTTTTGCATATAGATTATGCCTCTGAATTTCTACCTAACGCCATCATCTTATTTTAATTCACAAAGCCGTTTTGTTAAATCTAGCTGCCACACACAATTCAAGTGACATATTTTCTTTTATCTTTTTCTAAGGAAAGATTATGTTGACACTGGGTTTTTAAAAAAACTGCCTATTTTTACATGTTTTATTTCAGAAGTAATTCATGTTCATCATAATAAGTGAATCACAAAATTCAGATAAAGTTTAAGAAAAAGAAACATTAAATATAAATATCTATGACTTTTATGTATTTCCCTGGGTGTAGAGACATCGAAGGTATGTCTGTGTCATGCCTAATCTATACAACGTTCAGGACATGTCAGTTTTAGCAGCTAGAGTAAGCGTATATGTGTATGCATGTTACAACATTTGGTATCAAAGGGAAATTTACTTATGATAATATGATAGACAAAGTACAGACACAAAATACAAATGTCTTCCTTCTAGCTTTTTTTTTTTTTTGAGACAAGGTCTTGCTGTGTAGCTCAGGCTGGACTTCAGTTCACTATATAACCCAGGTTGGCCTCAAAGTCCTGGCAATCCTTCTGCCTCAGCCACCCAAATGCTGGGATTGCAGGCATGCACAACCATGCCCGGAATCCTTCTAGCTTTATCTGTTGATGTTTTTTACTTCCTCGAGTGTCCTCTCTGGCTTAATTCTCCACAATTAGGTTTCAAATATGAGACTTTAGAAATAAACTTGCAATGCTTTTCCATTCATATTCATTCCAGATAGAATGTAGAAAAAGTTTTTCTTTAGTAGAAGGAGTAGGAGGAAGAGGACTCATAGAAAATTCATTCAGTACACACTTGAGGATGTGTTATGGGTCACATAACGCAATGCTAAGAGGAAAAAAAGAAATAAAAGAAGGGGACTGATTTCATTTCCCAGTGGTCCCCTGGAAGAATTTTTGCTGGAATATTACATCAGAGAACTAGTTACTTCTAAGCTCCTTTCTTATTTCTATTGTAAATAATTGATATTGCAAATAACCATTGCTATATGCCATTTATAAAACTTGTGAAAGAAAACAGATAAAATGGATTATGTCCCACAGAAATCAGAGCAAGTTATGTCTGCTTTTGTGAGAATCTGTCCTTCTGCTTGTATTTTTCTTCCTGGGGTTCCTGTGCAGTTGCCATTAGATGGTGTGAAAATGCTGAATAATCCAATCATCAGAGAGATTTTTCTCATGCCAGAGTGTACTCACCTTACCTCCCTACATGGGCGTTATAAATTTCCCTGAATGGCAGTCGCCCAGCTAATGTAGCAGAAGGGAAAGGTGGGGGTTTCAAAATGATTAGAAAAGAGAAGCATATCAATTATGGGTGAGATATCAATCTCCTGTGCTTGGTGCTGCCAAAATCAGTCTGCGTAGCTGGATGTTTTTGCTTGAACTAAGAAAATTCTTCCCAGGCCTTTTGGCAAGGTTGAAAATCTTGTCATGCTGGCAGAATTCATCAGATCCATGGTTGACAGCCAGTTCATTTCTTTTATGATTTCTGTGTTTTAAAAATTATAATGAATGATCATTTTCTTTTCATGAGGCTTTTGGCATTCGTGCATATGCATATGTATATGAGTATATAATGTTATTAGTAGTAACAAATACCTCTCTCATTTCTGCTTTTCTTCTCTATGAGGAAGTGAGCTATAAAAATATATTCTTGTGTTCAAAGCATAAGATGTTTTCCCCACCATAGGTCAATAAAATTGGGTATTAGTATTTATTTGTTGGTATTGCCAGCACCATTAACTTTAATATAGAACTTTGCACTTAGTTTTAGACCTACGCTCCAGAGAGCCTTGTGTACTTGTTGTATTGCTGATCATAACCCCAATGGATGAGTTATTGTGAATCATGATTTTCTACCTGGTTTAAATCATTGGTTACCATTAGTCATAAATATGCTTGGGTGCGAGTGCGAGCCTTGAACCAGCCACGGTCAGTACCTATCCCATGGTTTTCACAGTGATTTTCAGGAGACTGTGAGCTATGTGAGGACAGATTGGGCTTTAGTCATCACTACAGTTCCACCACTGAGTACAAACACTGGGAGTCAAAGCCCAGTAAAATGTTTCCTGAAGTGACTGAATGTGCATCTCTTCCCAATACCACCAAGTAGTAACACATTTGAAGTTTGCTAGTAAAAAACAAGAAGGTATAAGGCTATTTCCACACAGCCTAACCTTTCAAGTTTCAGGGTGTTTCTTCTTGCTATTCCAAAGGAACTCCTTTGGATAAGATACAGACAGTGCTGTTTGTCGTATCCATGCATCTGTTACCAGCTCAGGTCCCGTTCATGTTGCCATCTAACAATAAAAGGTCTTTAAACTATACCAGCATTTGGCATTTATATTTTGTGCCTCAGAAACCAATAATAAATCAGTGACTCATGCTTTCCTTTTTTCAGAAACCATATTGTCTTTCCTCTAGAAAGTTATTTTTGTTTTAGTGTCTAATGATGCTCTTCTTTATTGGAGACTGAGTGAGTGAAAGTGATACTTGCTTTTCTAAGGTTCCCTGGCTCCTCTCTTGAGCTCTTCTACAGAATAGAATGACATTCACCATCTGCCCCTCTGCTGGCAGTGGCTATTTGTAATGCTGGATCCAGATCTTGGCCAACAGCTTCCCAATTTCATCCTTGAATTCTTTCAAAACTCTTGGGTGCCTGCCACCCGGTCCTACTGATTAAGCTACAGTTATTGGCTTAGATGACTTAAGGTTTTGCTCACTATTGAATTTCATATTTTCTGCTTATCTATTTATGGAGAATGCTGACGGTATGGGAATCTCTCTAATACCCTTCCAAGTATGGAATTCACTCCACTTGAGAGCCATCCATCTTCAGTATGGTACTCCAATCTTTGTTTCTCTGCCAATCATCATAAAAGACTTCAGATTTCCTAAGAAAAGAACAAGAGGGGAAAGAAAATACCAAATCCTTTTGTTGTATATCCCTTTAGCAGCAATATTGACATACAAAGAAGGTTCTATTTACTGAGTGATGTTTTAAAATCTTACTTTGTAAAAATATTGATGGAAGTTTTATTTCTATAAATAAGTTGAGGACATAGCTCAGTGGCACAAGTGCCTGCTTGGCAAGGATGAGGTCCTGAGTTCAATTCTCAGTACCCAATAAAAAAATTATATAAATGAAAAAATCTAAGAACAAAGAGAAGCATAAAGATAAAGATTGTAAACAGAAACCTGGAATGAAACTAATGGAAAAATTTATGTTGTAATTATGCCTCAGTTGATAAGCTAAAATTTGATTTTAACATTTTTAAAGAATTCCAAACATCTGCCTTTTTTTCTTTTTATTTTACTATTCAATTACAAGAAGAAGGCCTTCTGTCCTATTTCTAATGACACTTGAGATCTTTTTAACTTCTCAGAGTAAATTATTCTGTTTGTTTTTCTTTGCATAAATCTAGTTGGCATATTGATTGTTTTCTAAGGGAGGCACTTGAAAACAGACGCTGCCCACAGTTAGGCTTTCCAACTTTGTTGTTTGAAAGACAAAATATTTAATTGAGTCAGCATTTTCTGAATTTTTTTTCTTCAGTGTAAGTCCATGTGAATTAAAGAAGTGTTTGGATTTTATAAATTACTGAGAAGTCATAAATACAGATTTATTTTATAAGACTTTTAGTAGTTGTACTAAACTGCAATTACAGAAATTATCAGTGCATATAGTAAAGAAGCTGATTGTGACATGGGTAGAAAACGAAATTGTAAAGTAACAACCTTGTCTTTTATTTAGGGATCCCTATAACCATAGAAGGAATATCAGAAAATAGAAATATGTGACGATCCAGGTACAAAATCTCACAAAACAAACATAGGGAACTTCAGGTCATTATAATGCTAATGGAAGGTCATAATTTAGGGAATTTTATTAATTAAAAAAAAGAGCTCAATATTTCCTTAGTTCATTATAGGGCCTGTTTAGGAATTTGGAAGTGGTTTGGTCTTTCATTAAAATTAAAGCATATTATGAAATATAAGAAATATACAAAAATAAGTCAATCCTCCATATCCATAGGATTATATGCAAATAAGGGCTGAGCATCTCTAAGATTTGGGGGTCAAGTTATTTTACCTTACTCTGCACTTTTATATAAGGGACTTGAGCATCTGTAGATTTTGATAGGAGAGGGGTTTTGAAACTAATTTCACATGGATAGTTAAGGATAACTGTCTGCATAAAAATTCAAATGAATAACCTAATTTTTTGGTAAAGTGAATAATCAGGTCATTCCTACAGAGATTTAAAGTAAAGAACTTAACCAAATTCCAAAAAATATTCTATGTGCATTTTTGAATACTGATTTTTTAAATTTCTTTTAATTTTGTTCTGTAGCTATAAATTATCAAATAATGTGATTTACTTTTGTATTTTTGAAATGTATAATAATAGAATGTACAGGATGTATCAACTTTTGTTTGGGTTATTGTTGCTCAAATGTATTCTGTCTTTAAGATTCATCCGTGTTGTAGTGCGATCTGACAGTTCAATCTTTTATATTATTTGAATATAACCATAATTTGCTGTCCATTATTTTGTTTTCAGCCATTTAGTTTATTGCAATATTTGTCTTTTACAAATATAGCTGTAAACATTTTGCATGCTTATTTTTATTGCTTGCTGTATCTCCAAGGTTCCATCTGTGATAACTTTTCTTCTTAAAGATTATATTTAAAAATTTCTCATTGGAATACCTTGGTTCTTATTGTTAGATTTTAATTTTTTGAAAATATCTTTATTTCATTTTTATTGGATATGGAATTTTTTCAATAATTTAATGAAATATTCCCCATATACTTTATTGTTGTAAGCCATTGAGGATGTGTTAAAATTTTTGCTACTTAACTGTCATTTCTTTGACAGCAAAATGAATTTTTCTTTGGTATTTTTTAACATTTACATGCTTTTTCTAATTGTTTCCTATTTAAATATGGTGTTTGAAATCTAGATTTCATTTAGTGCATCTTCCTTTGGTTTCTTTGGGCTTCTCTTTTTGGATTGCTGTCTCATAAGTTTTGAAAACCATCTGTTTAATTATTGCTTCTGTTTCTTTTCTTTTTTTTTCTGGTACTCCATTTAAATGTATGTTAGCTTTATTTTTCCCTTTACTTTCAATTTAGTATGTTCCATAATTTTGTTTTTCCATGCTTAATTGTGAACAATTTCTTCTGAATGTCTTGAAATTTACCAGTTAATTTTTTCTTTCTAAAGTGCTATTAAAACTATTCCTTGTGCTCTTATTTTGTTATTGTCTCTTCAGTTTTATAATTTCTGATTGTCTCTTTTTCACTAGTATGATATCTCTAAGTTCTTGTTAACATTTTAATGTTTTTAACTCTCTGAACAATAGACATAGATTTATTATTTGCCTTTATTCACTTTAATATCTAGATTTTTCTGGTACTGTTTTTGTTGTCTTTTCTAGCTACTTCATTCTCTCAAGAAGTACTTTATACTCTTTGATGGTTTGCTGAGTACATATTGTTAGTTACGTATTGAGGGTGACTACATATTGATGGTTACTGATGGTTACATATTGATGGTAACTGAATATATACTGAATATGTATTCACCACCTTGCAGTTTTACCTTTAAAGGTAATTTGAGATTTGAGATGAAATAATTTTTCTTCATGGAGGATTATATTTCACTCACTTGGGAATCTGTTGTGGTATTTTGTCATCTTTTTCTGACACATTAACTAGTTACCTATAGATATAAGTTTTCAAGTGAAACCAGGTTTTCACACATGCAAGTTATCTTATTAGATCCATCAGATGAGACACGATGAGACACAGTGCATCTGATGAGACACAACCCTTACATATTGATTAGAGGAGATGTGAAATAGCATACAGTGAAAAGTTGTTTGGTGATTTTTGGTAAACATTAGGAAAAAGTGGAGGAAACATTAGGAAACATTAGAAAAAGTGGAGGAATGTTAATTTAGGGTTAGACGATAGGCCAAGCCAGTGCTCTAACTTGGTATTCCATTTCTAGAGCGACCATTCATAAGAGCAAACCACTCTTGGCTGTTGCTGTAATTTCCATGTGACAGCTTCAGAATATACTTCATCTAGTGTGGCAAGAATTCATTCACTTTTTGCAAAATGATGTATTCTCATCTGTTTACATTTGTAAGTGGTCTTTTGAAACTTCTTGAAGCTTATTCCTTTGGAATCCTTGCATAAGGTTTATTAATTCTGTGAATGGATTTGAGAAGTTTGCATTTACACATTTCAGCCTTCCAACCTAGGTATGTAGCATTTATTCAGCTCTCCTGTTGCATACAAAATTTCTTTTAAACTTCACCTTATGGAAAACTTCTAACAGAAACAAAACAGAGATACATTCCCTATGAACTCATTATACTCAGTAAGGTTCAGTTATGGCTGATGCTGTCACATCTGCCTCGCTCTCTCTTCCCTGTATAAGTAAAAACAGAAAAATGATAATCATGGACATTCTATCATGCTCTGAAAAAGTTCAATGTTTTTTTCTCATTGGGAACTGAAATCTCTTTTACTAGGGTTATTCATACTTTTTATATTTTATATTTGTTAAATTACAAATACTTTCATATATGCCATTTTGTATAGTATCTTGGCTTTTTTATAACTTTCTAACTACTAATGCTCATATAGGAGAAAACTTAAAAGTGTATTTAATTACTTGATAAGATATCTTGTTATTTCTTAGCGATTTTAAGTAAATTTTTGCATTTTCTATGAATATTATAGTCACATCAGTATAACTTGCAACTTTGTTTTCTAATGTCCAAAGTTCGTATCAGTTACGATTATAATGTACAATAGAATTGCCAAAAATATGTTTAGCAATAATAGTAAATAGAAGGTAGTCTTGTCTTTTTTGTGTTTTTATTTAATTGTTTTAAGGTACACATTATTTATAAATCCTCTTGAGAAATTATCTAGGAATGAGTATTGAATTTTACCAGATACCTGGTGATTATATAATAAAGTGATGCTATCATTTTACTTCCTGAACGGTTAAATATGTGCTAATAGATTTTTCTCATTACTGATTAACCTCATTTTGTTACAATAAATTATTTTACTGCATTAATGAATTTGCACATTTAAAGTTTTGCTTCTATCTACAAATGATTAATCTGCTCTGTGTGTGTGTTGTATTGTGATTGGGTTGTGTTCTGAGTGCCAGCTTTTAAAGTTCTTTTTTATTTTAAAGTATTTACTATAATATAGAGATAAAATAGCTTTTAAAAATTCTCAGGAAAATTAACCATAAAACTCTCAAGAAGTTTTGAAGAGATAAGTCTTTGTGTATCCATTTAATATTTTTATTGAACTACTACTAAATGCTTTCTGTACTTGAACCAATTTCAATAGCACATTTTTGGAAATATTTAATGTATTTTATTAAGATTTTCAAGCTTGCTAGCATAATAACTCATTTTTGTTTTATTTTTTGAGACAAGGTGTCACTAGATAGTTCAGGCTGGTCTTGAACTTACCACATAGCTTACTTAGGCTGGCCTCAAACTTGCAGTAATCCTCTTGCCTCAGCCTCCAGAGTGCTGGAATTGTAGGCATGCACTTTTTTCTTAAATCCTTCTTAGAAGTCTTATTTGTTAAAATACTTTAAAGGTTTCTTTGTATTGGGTTTGCTTATCTTACCTTTTTCCATGAGGAATCACTTCTTGCAGCTATTTTCAATTCACATACTTAATAAATTTGCTTAGTTATTCATTTTTTTCCTGCTCTCTTTATGTTTGTATTCTGTAAGAATGTTAATTTACACTTGAGAGTAGTTTTCGCTCAGCTCTTTGTTTGGGAGTGTTCTCATTTAAATGATTTTCTAATTAATCTATAATAACAGTGTTGATATACTCTTGGAATAAAGAGCAATTCAAAAAAATGATTTTAATCTTCCAAGTGCAAAAATACACCATGAAATTCTGATGTGTCTTATTGGAACCAGATAATGATCCAGATCAACCGGATGATAAAACTTTACCTTTTATATGCCACAATTACTCCTGGAATTGTATCTTATCACCTAGAAGCCATGTCTTTTGTTTGCACTCTCTTTGGCAATCAAATGAACAGTCCTTAGCATTAGAGAGCGGAGCACAGTATCTGAAGAGAAAACAAGTGTTAATGGGAATGTGCAGATCCAGGGGCATGAGAAAGAGCAGGATCTCTTTGTAACTGTGAAGTGACACGGATGGTTTCCTCTTCTGGCTTGAGTTGTAAGTGAAGTTCAGAGAGGCGGGCAGCCTCCCCTTCACCCTCTTTTGTCAGTCTAGGAAAACAGAAGCAATACAGGGTGTCTGTAGCTGTGAGACAACCCTCAGTTTTCCTGCAAGATGCAGAGCAACTGGACTGCGAGGTCATCCATAAGTGACTGACAATGATGAAGAAGACACAAAGGAGCCCAGAGATAGAAGCTGGAAGCACGGGGCAGGACTTTTGGTTCTGAAAGGTGGAAGCCCGGCAGGTGGTCAAGGTGGTCAGACATGAGCTGGGTGAAAGAAAGCCCATCATGGGAGGAGCTGGGAATGGAGAAAGGTGGTCAGTGCAGGACAGTGGTATTCACGGTGAAGAAGCCAGGATTGTCAAACTCAGCAAATAAAAATATAAATTTCCAGTTAAATTTGCATTTCAGGTTAATGATGTATAACATCTTCATAGGAGTATATCTTGAGTCTTACGTGAGGCATAGTTATAGTTTATGAATTTTTATACAATTTATATGTATTCAAATTTAATAAAAATATGAATTTAATTTTATATTTTAACTGGTAGACCTTTCCCATGGCAACTGTGAAGTTTACAGTAATATTAAATGGAGAGCAAGGGGAGGAAGCAAAAGTCCCCAGAGGAAAAATTTTGAGCAGCCAAAATTTTGCATCTGAATGATCTGAAGTTTTTACTCAATTTAAGTTGTTCTAGAAGTGGCCAGAATAAATATTATGCATTAAAATTACTGGTGGCTCCAAATAAGAAATCTCTCAATTAAACAAAAACTTTACAAAATTATCCAAAGTGATAGAAATTTTTAAAATATATAACAATTACACTTGCTTTTTAAGTCGATGTGCTAGGTACTATGTGGTATAGTGTTTATCCCATTGCCCTAGAGATTAGCACAGCTAGATTAGAATCTCCCAGTATGTTTTCAGAATTCCTAGTCTAATTGATCTTACTGATTCGGAGGCATGTTGGGATGAATGAGTAGTCAGTTGTACCCGTCTCTCGGTGGGAAAAAGAGGAAGGAATCATCATGAACTGGGCAGAGAGGTTAACTCTTCCCTTCTGTAAGCATCTTTCCTCTCACTCTGATAGCTGGATAATGGCTTGCTGAGTCTTAACCTGAGCTGAAAACTGAAAAGGAACAAGGAAGGTGGAGCTTACCTTCCCCATTCTACCGCCATAACAGTTGTCAGGAAGTTCCCAGCTTCTTTTGCAGAAGGCTACTTTCTTCCCAGCGTATTTCATTATACTATTGGAGAGGAGCAGTAAATATCATTATTATATATCCTTTGGATCTTATCTTGACATATTAGCTCTCTGTCTCATTACTAGTTTTAGACAACATGGTAGCATAGATTAAACCCTCAGCAACCAGTACACAAATACAGATGCATTCATTAAGAGTACTGTCAAAATCTGCGCCATTTCAATATCCAGCTTGCCAGAGGTGCAGTGAAATGCAATGAAATACATAGCCCCTTGCAGAGCTTGTGAGAAGTAGGAACTTATATATAATAAGGGAAAGATTGTTTTCTGCCCGTGAGGTAACAGCATCAAGTGTTAGAGGGTTAGTCATTCTAATGAGTATTGCTTCCCAATTATGAAAACTATAGGGCCCCATTTTCTAAAAGGATTCAATTAAGATTTAAGAGGAAAATGTCTAAATGAATGGATTTTTTCAGATGTTTCTTCCATTTAAACAAAATGTGATTGAGGAAATGATTCACTCATAATTTGTGGGGAAATTAATTTTATGGAGGCAAGTCTTAAGTATATTCCAGAGTCTGTACAGCATAACAATGGATTAATGTGAACCCTGAGTTTTAACTGTTCCAACAGGGAGATTTTTTTTTCCCTCAGTACCTTTATACTTTTAGGCATCCTTGAGAAAATTTGTTTGCATTCAAGATATTTAGCATAATTATTTAGAACCAAAATTGTCAGACATTAGTACCAAGTTAGATGATATCATGGCAAAGACACATTGTTTCTCATCACTGTCACACTTTCATGGACTTAGTGAGGTATGAGAAAAGGAAAATGGTGTATTGGAGCTCACTGTGAATCTAAGACACTGCATTATCTGTTTGCTGATGGTGCCTTTCTAGAAGACATGCTGAGTAGTAAAAGGCTTGGGGACTCTCCATGTGGTTGGATATGTAACAAGGATAGGAGTGTAGCAAACATTATCCCATGGTACCATTAAATACAGTTATTCCTTGATACGGGCTAGAGAGAATATGGGCTCTTTGGAGACAAGGTAATCCAGACAGAGGGACATGATAAGTGTCTGGAACTAGGGAAGCAGATGCTGGTGTGCTGGGAGATGGTGCTTGTCACATATGCAAAGGGGTAGAATCCCTGGCATTGTAGTTGACATCAGATTGAGAGTGTTTTCATTTTTCTAGAGACAAGTTGTTCCTTTTGTGTGGAAAACCTCTCTTCTTTGCCTGCTTTTTCCTATGTCTTCTCTCACAAAACTTGGCTCAAATAAGGGGTGGAACTGGTATTCGAAACCAGTTAGGCTCACTCCACACTCCTTACTTTTAATTGCATAGCTCACATGTTCCTAAATCAGCCTGGTGGGCAATGGATCAATTTCATTTCCTGCCTAAAACTATGAATTTTAAAGCTATAATAAAGTACAGAAGTAGAAAAATATAGATATTGAAAGATAGAGCCTGTTTAAGCTCCTTAGAACCAGTATAAAGTAAAATAGTATTGCTAATGATTTTGCTAATTTCATTTCATTTCCAGGCTGGTAAAGCTGATTTATAAGTCTCCTCCTAACTCAGTTTAGCCTTCAGACTCTTGCTTGTAGCTTTTTTTTTTTTCATTATGCTTTTCTTTTTCCAACCCAGGATATACATCAACTCTGCAGATACAGTCACTATCCCCAAGATTTGCAGTCTTTGTGATTCTGAGAACATCCTATTCTCTCGTTTCCTCTGAGATACTTGCAGTTTTTCAGCAAGGGTATTCTTGCTTGTCTTGGAAACTATAATTTTTATGCCCAGAGACTCATTGGGCCAGAGAATCCTAGAAATCATCTCATTCCCCTACAATTACATTTTCTGGTGGTTACCAGAAAGCCCTTTGGTCTTTCTTCCTTCTTTTTATGCTTTTTTTTTAAACCAGTAGTAACTTGTGATTGCTGTTTGCATATAATGAGCTTTCAGTTTGAGTCCTACCCTTCTGTCAACATTATCTTAACAAAGATCCACTACAAATGAAAAAATAAAACCTTAGAATAAACAAGAAAGTGAACCCAGGCTTAACCTGTTTTATCACAGAATAATTTTTTTTTCTTTTGGGTGTTGATGGATCAGTGGAAATGAGACATAATAAGCCATCATGGGTCATGATTCTTAAATACCATTCTCTGTGGAATTTGTGTGAAATGTTTCTCAACACAAACAGGAAAATAAGCTATGGCAAGTAAGTTTTCCAAATTCAGGTTTCTCTTTTAGAAGTCAAATATTTGTTGTATAAAACATATCTGAAATTTTCTTAATAAATGTAAAAGACAGCTCTGCCTAGCCACCTGGGTCCTGGAGGTTCTGAACTCTGCCCAGCCAGGTGTAAGCCCCCGGCATCACACTCCGGGGGTACATTTGCACTACCTGCATGGAATATTCTAGCTATGCCCAGCCCAGCATCCCAGCACAATCCATCGGGGGAATGCTTAGCCAGCCTCTCAGGTCACAGAGGTACCCAGCCCAGCCCAGCCCAGCCCAGAGCCACCCATCAGGGAATGATCTGCCTAGCTGAAGGTTTTGGAGAATTTGAGCTCTGTGCATCAAGGCACAAGGCCTCAGCTCCATAGTTCAAGGGTGAAGTCCATTTAACCATGTGGTGGGTCCTGGAGGTTCTGAACTCTGCCCAGCAAGGAGCAAGACCCCAGCACCATATGCTAGGAGTACACGCCAGCTATCTGCATACTCCAGAACCACTGAACTCCTTCCATCCAGATGCAAATCCCCAGCACCACCACACTCTGGGGGCACACTCTGCCTATCCACCTGGGTCCCGGAGGTTCTGAACCCCAACCAGCCAGGCACAAGGCCCCAGCACCACATTCTGGGGGTACATCCCTGCTAGCTGCCTGGGTCCCAGAGGTTCTGAACTGCATCCAGCCAGGTGCTCGGACCTGGCAACACATTCTGGGGTGGGTCCCTGTTAGATGCACAGAGCTCTGCCCAGCCCAGAGTCTCAGAGTAACCCAGTGCAGTACATCAGGGCAACACCCAGCCAGCCTCACAAGCCACAGAGCACAAGTCTCCGACACCATAGTTTGGGGGTGTGCCCTGGCTCACCACAGGGATATTGGAGGATTGAAACTCTGCCCAGTGCAGGATTCCAGTGCAATCAATCCATCAGGAAAGTGCCTGGCCAGCCACACAGGTCCTAGAGGAAAATGACAAAATGAAAGAGCAAGTCACAATCTCAGTCCTCCAGCCCACCAGGAACAAAGCAAAGAGATGCTGAAATGGAAAACACTGGAAATGACACAACTGAACTTTCTGAAATGATAGCAACTAGAGTAAAGAAACAACTCCATGAAGCTATAGAAGAAATCAGGTCAGAAATAATTGCTCAGATAAAAAATGAAATGACAAACATTATGAAAGAAATATATGTATCTAAAGAAGATCTACATTAAAAAAATAGAGGAGCATATGAAAATGATGGAAACCATGAATGAACAACATAAGACAGAATTAGAATGCATGAAACAGATTCAAAGGGATATTCAGGAAATTAAAAATTCCATTGAAAACTGGCAAAATCACCTGAATAAAGCTGAAGATCAACTCTCAGATCTTGAAAACAGGGTGGAAGCTTATGGTCACAAAAAACCAGATCTCTTAAAAATAACAAGTAACTAGGAAACAACAATTCAACAGCTGCAAAATGATCCAAAGAGAAATAATACAAGAATGATAGGTGGTAACGAAAAAGCAGGGGTCAACATAAATGACATACAAGGCTGATTTACAGAAATAATGTCAGAAAATTTTCCAAACGTGGCAAGGGAATTTGATATACAGATAAGTGAGGCATACAGAACCAGAATTAACCATAACTAAAATAAATCCTCACTCAGACATGTAATGATTAGGATATCAGAAATTCAGCACAAAGACAGAATAACACAAACCTTAACACAAACCTTCAAGTCAAGAAGTGCTTGCACTGAAGTATTTCAGATCCTGAACGACAGCAACTTTCAACCCAGACTGATGTACCCTGTGGAACTATCTTTGAAAACTGATGGAGAAATAAGATATTTCCATGATAAAGAACAGCTGCAGAAATTCATAACTACCAAACTAACATTACAAAGAGTACTGAAAGACATTCTAGAAAGAGACATAGATAACTATAGTTCCAACAATAACAGAAGAAAACCACTAAGCAGGGCAAACAAGTAAACAGAAAAACTAGAAAACCAACAATAGAAAGATAACATGACAGTGATAAGTCAGTCCATATCAGTTATATCCATCAATGTAAATGGTTTTAACTCACCAATAAAAAGAAACAGACTGGCAGATTGGATTAAGAAACAAGATCCATTCAATATACTGTGTAAAAAAAATTTAACTCAGGAGGAAATTCATAGACTAAAAGTCAGGATGGAAAAACAATACTCCATGCAACAGGAATAAAGATGCAGAATAAAGCAGGGGTGGCTGTTCTGTTTGTAGACAATGTGAACTTCAAACCAAGAATGATCAAAAGAGATAAAGAAAATCACTACATACTTGTTAGGGGAAAACTTTGCAATCATAAATATACCTGCACCAAATATGGGAGCCCCCGACTATGTAAGACAAATCTTAATGGACATGAAAAATCAGATAAATAATAATACTGTTATATGTGGGACCTTAACACCCCCATTGACACAAAGAGACAGATCAAACAAGCAAAAAATCAGCAAAGAAATAGCAGCAGTGAATCAAACTTGTGAACAAATGGACCTAGTAAATGTATACTGAGTTCCACCCAACAACATCAGAATACACATTCTTCTCAGCTGCACATTGGTCATTCTCTAAAATATATCATGCTTAAGTAAATGCAAAGGAATTGAAATAATTCCATGCATATTATCTGAACATAGCACAATAAAATTGGAAATTAATGACAAATACCTGCAAAAACCACATAAACATATGGAAGTTAAATAACACTCTCCTAAACAACCAATGGGTCATAGAGGAAATTACAGAAGAAAGTAAACAATATCTACGATCAAGTCAAAATGCAAATGCAAATTACTGGAACCTGTGGGACACAGTGAAAGCAGTCCTCAGAGGAAATTTATAGCACTAAATTCCCACGTTAGGAAAATGGAATGAACACAAATAAACAACCTAATGTTTCACCTAGAACTTCTAAAAAAGAAGAGAGCAAACAAGCTCAAAGCCAAAAGAAGGGAGGAAATTATAAAGAACAGAGCAGAAATTAATGCAGTTGAAACTAGGAAAATAATACAAAGTATTAATGAATCAAAGAGTTGTTTCTTTGAAAGAATAAATAAAATTGAGAAACACTTAGCCAACCTTATCAAAAAGCAGAAAGAAAAAACTCAAATCCACACAATAAAAAATGAAAAGGGTGAAATCACTACAGACTCTGTGGAAATACAGAAGATCATCAATACCTACTTTGAAAACCTTTACTCTCATAGGTTTGGTAACATATAAGAAATGGACAGATTTCTAGAAATGTATGAATTACCAAAGCTGAATCAAGATGTAAAGCTGCTTAATAATCCAATTTTAGTTAATGAAATTGAAAATTAGTTAAAACCTTACCAACAAAGAAAAATCCAGTCCTGATGGATTTACTGCTGAATTCTGCAAGAAATTTAGGGAAGACTTAATGCCAACACTCCTCAGATTCTTTAGTGAAATATAAAGGGAAGCAATTCTCCCTAACTCATTCCTGGAAGCAAGAATTGCTCTAATAGCAAAATCAGAAAAAAGACCAAACCAAAAAAGAAAATTACAGACCAATCTCTCTAATGAACATAGATGCAGAAATCCTCAACAAAATATTGGCAAATAGAATGCAACAAGTCATCAAGAAGATTATACACCATGATCAAGTGGGATTCATCCCAGAAATACAGGGGTGGTTCAACCTATGCAAAGCAATAAATATAATACACCATATCAACAGAGCCAAGGACAAGAATCACATGATCATCTCAATAGACACAGAAAAAGCATTCAACAAAATCCAAAATTCATTTATGATAAAAAAAATTCTACACAAAATTGGAATAGATGGTCTCTACCTCAATCTAATAAAAGCCATATATGATAAACCAGCAAGCATCATCTTACTGAATGGACAAAACTGAAAACTTTCAACTTAAAATCAGGAACAAGACAAGGATGTCCATTATTACCACTCCTATTCAATATAGTTCTGGAAACATTAGCCAGAGCAGTTAGACAAGAGAGAGAAATAAAAGAAATAAGGATAGGAATGGAAGAAATTAAATTATCATTATTTGTAGATGATATGATACTCTACATGGAAGACCCCTGACCATCCATTGAAAGACTTCTAGGTATAATAACCAAGTTCAGTAATGTAGCTGGATACAAAGTCAGCACTCAAAAATCAATAGCATTCCTGTACACAAACAACAAATTCACTGAGAGAGAAATAAGAGAAACCACACCCTTCACTATAGCATCCAAAAAAATGAAATACTTAGGAATCATTCTAACAAACAAAGTAAAAGATCTATAGAGTGAAAATTACAATACTTTAAAAAAGTAAATTGTGGATTTCAGAAAGTGGAAAGATCTCCCCTGTTCATGGATAGGAAGAACAAACACTGTGAAAATGCCATTTTCTTAAAACTGTTGTACAGATTTAATCCAATTCCAATCAAAATACCATTTCCATACCTCACAGATCTAGAGAAATCATTCCTAAAATTTATCTGAAACCAGAAGAGACCTAGAATAGCAAAGGCAATTCTGGGCAACAAAGGAAAGGCAAAAGGCATCAAAAGCTCTAACTTAAAATTATATTACAAAGCTACTGTGATAAAATAAGCATGGTAGTGTAATAAAAACAGACCTGATGATCAATGGAAAAGATTAGAAGATACAGCCACAACTACAAACACACTCAGCCACTTCATCTTTGACAAAGGAGCCAAAAATGTTCACTGGAAGAAATATAGTCTCTTTAATAAATGGTGCTGCTGGAAAAACTGGCTTTCCATATGTCAAAAACTAAAACTAGATCCATGTCTATCACCATGCACTAAAGGAAAGTCAAAATGGATCAAAGATCTAAATATTAAAATAGAAACACTAAATCTACTGGAAGACAAAGTAGGTAGAAATCTTGACAACATAAGAGTAGGCAGAGCATTCATGAACAAAAATCAAACTGCACAGGAAATACTTCCCAAAGCAACAACTGGGATTTCATCTTATGAAAAAGTTTTTGCATGTCAAAAGAAATCCCATCAGAGTGAAAAGAAAACCCACAAATTGGGAAAACATCTTAACCAACTATCCCTCAGACAAAGAACTTCTATCTGGAACATATAAAGAATTAAGAAAAATCAGGCCCCCGAAATTCAAGGACCCAATCCAAAAATGGACATCTGAGATGAATACACAGCTCTCAGATGAAGAAATATGAATGGCAAATAAAATGTTCAACATGAATGGTCATTTGGGAAATGCAAATTAAAACAACACTGAGATTTCATCTCAACTCAGAAAGAATGGCCAAGATCAAGAAATCAACCAATAACAAATGCTGGAGAGGTTGTGGGGAAAAAGGAACTCTTCTTCACTGTTGGTGGATATATAGGCTGGTACAACCACTGTGGAAATCAATGTGGAGATTCCTCAGAAAGCTAGGATTAGAAATTCTATTTGACTCAGCTATTCCACTTCTGGGCACTTTCCCAGAAGAACTGAAAACATCATACCACAGTGATATATGTGCACCCAGGTTTCTAGCAACACCATTTTTAACAGCCAAATCTTGGAAACAACCCAAGTGTCCATTAATCAAGAAATAAAAAGATGTGATATTTTTATACAAAGGAGTACTACTCAACTATAAAGAAACATGACATCAAGACTTTTATAAGAAAAAGAGTGTGACTTGGAACCATATTCATAAGTGAAATAAATCAAACTCACATGTGTAAATACTGTATTGTCTCTCTAGTGTGAGAAAATGAAAAACATATATGATCCAAAATCTATAATAAATACTGTATAAGGGTAAGAAACTGCTCAAAGAGGAAAAGTAATTGGGGTAAGGGATATCAGGAAAGAAGGAAGGTAAAAGAAAAGACATAAATTTGCATATATTTACATAAGATAGCTAACTGCTATACTGCTAATTGTATTAGCTATTGGAAAAGAACAGTTAGCACTTAGTTTTACATGCCTATATCTGTTATTCTTAGCAACCCTCCTGAAGGTAACAGTATGCAATATTACAATCATTGTCAAATTCCTATCATCATGTTTTATAAACCTATACTGTTATTGTATTGGGTTTGTTTAAAATCTGCCCTTGGTTGGAACTACACTGTATGACTTTGACAAGTCATTCGATCTTTTCGAATCTCAGTTCTTGTGATGATTCCTCATGTCAATTGGCTTGGCTTGGGAGCTGTCAGGGGGTGGGGGCTTGTCCCAGTGGGTCATGAAGGCATGACTCTGGATACTATTTCTGGTCTGTTGCTCCTTCTTTTCTGATACTGCTCCCTAGCTTTCATAAACTAAGCATCTTTTGTGTGCCATCTTTCTGACCTGATTCTGCTTTGGAGATAGCAAGCCATGCATCTCTAGTAAGCAAATTAAAATGCTCTTTAAATTGTGGGCATATGTTATTGTGTCCCGGGAATGGGAAAGCTGAGTAGCTGAGGAAATTGGTACCAGAGGGGAGGTCTTCTTGTCGTTATACTTGATCATGTAGTTGAGAATTCTTAGAACTGGCTTGCTGGATGGGTTTTTACAGGTTTAGATGTGTGGTAGAGAAGCTTTAGGGTGGTATAAACAGATAATTTATTCCATGGTGGATAATTCTGGTGGGAGCTAAGAAGGCCAGCTACTGCTTCTCCTGGCAGAAAATCAGGATCCTGATAGGAATGTAGACAGTAAAGGTCAGGCTCAAGAAGTTTCCATTATGAACAAGGACTCCAATAGCTGTTGGACTAGAGGTAATATGTGTCAGAGTCTGGCAGAAGGTTTGTCTGCATTTTGCCCATGTTTTGAATCTTCACAGGAGACTGAGATTAAGAGAAATTGTCTAATCCTGCACATGAAATTTCAAAGCATTTCAACACTTAGGCTGTGGCATGACTATCACTGGCTGCTCTTTAGCCAGATTTATAGTGAGAATTGGATCAGAAAAATTTGAAAAACTTAAACTTTTGGCCCCAAAGGAATCATGTGTGAAGGGAGCCAAGAGAGGGACAGGTGCTGAAGAGATTAACATTGTTAAAAACAAACCAAGTACTTTGTACAGAGACAAGAAGAAAAATGCTTTGATGGTATCTCAGAAATCAGCAGGATTCCACCCATTGCAGGCTCAGAGATACAAAAACTAAACCTTTATTTCAAAGAAAAGTCCCTAGGATCACTGCTTGAGAAGGGCCCCTAGTGAACTGGTTTTCTGGGATTCTTTTCACTATGATTAGATGTGCAGATACTAAGAGGCTGCTGAGGTCATGGTCTAAGGAGGCCTGGCTACTGCTTCTACTGACAGCATACTATGGCATCACCCACTTGATGCTGGTTTTACTGGCCTGCAAAATGCACTCTAGATGTGGGGTCAGGAAGGTTTCTACTCCAATTTCAAAGGAAGGCTTGAGAGGCTGGGCAAAGAGCCCCTGAGAGGAGAGTACATGTACCCATGAGTGTGAAGCCAAATGTGCAGTGGAGATCCCGAGACATTGGAGATGCTAAGAATACAGAATATCTGACAAAGTAAGATTCAGGCAGTGAGCAAAGGCAGCCCAAAAGAGAGCCTGTGTGGTCTAAACCCAGCTGTAGCTATAAGGTGAGACCATCCAACCTCCTTGAACCTCAAATGCTATCACTGTGTTCCCCAAATGGCAGCCATGTGGTATTCACCTTGTCTTTTGGTGTTGCTTTGGTCTGATTGTTTTCTGTCCTCCTATTTCTCCCTTTTGGAATGAGAATGTTCACCATATACCTTGAGTAATTTGGTTTTATTTTTCACAGAGGTTCATAGCTAAAAGTTTTCTATTAGTCTCTAAAGAGACTTAGACCTAAACTTTTGAAAAATGCTGGAAATGTTGATTCTGGGGTAAAGATTGTTGCATTTTTAGTTTTATATAAAAATAGCTGTACAGAATTATGTTCTTGTGTTTATTTGGGTATTAATAGTTTAAGGAAATGCATTCGGGTGTCAAGTTGATAAAAGATGAGGTGTGAGAGGTAAGCTTGACTGTGTCAACTTGATTGACTAGGGAACTACCCGGGGGATTGCTAATGCATGGTTCTAGATATTTCTGGGTGGGTCATGAAAGTGTAACTTTAGGTACTACGTTTGGTCCCTCACTTCTTTTTCTCTCATTCTGCTCTTCTGCTCAGCTTCCCAGATACCATGAACTAAGCACCATTAGTCTGTTCAGCTTTTCTACCATTTTTCTGCTTTGGAACCAGCCGACTATGGATTGAATTCCCTAAAACCATGAGCCAAATTAAACTTATTTTCCTTTAATCTGTAAACTGTGCAAACTGTGTAAACTTTAAACTGTGTTGAGTATGTGTCCAGTAAATAAACTAATTCTTTTCTCTGTAAAAAAGGAGACATCCCCCTTTTGAAAAACAACTAAGGTATTAAACAAAATAATATTTAAAAGTGTGGAGTGCATTGGTAGGCATGCAGGGAGCACTTAATAGGTGGAATTTCTTTATGTTTTCTTTTCTTTCTTCTTTTTCTATCCAAATTGAGGAATAAAGCACAAATAAGTGTACAAATGTTTCTGTCTGAACAAATGTCCATTGTTGTGGTGGTCATTTTAACACATTTATTTTTATTTTTTCATGAGTCTTTGAGTCTTTTGTCCACTCTCTCTGTGATTTTGTCCAATGGCTTAACAAGTACTTTTTGATTCATTTTAAAAATATTATTTAGAGCTAGTTTTATGCAGCATTTTTCATAGTTATACCAAGATCAACAATTTCCAACAACTCTTCAGTGATTTGATGCAAAGAATTGCAGTGAACTTCTTTTGCAGAAATTACTCTCCTACAGTGCATTTTTCTCTTCTATAAAATCAATTTTCTGCCACTCAGGCCTCTGAGGCAAGACCTCTTGAGGATACTCAGAGTCCAATATTGGTAGGTCAGAAGCCTTGCTGTTGAATATATAAAATACTTTTGAGAAGGAACGGTGCCCCTGTTAACAGCATTTAGATAAGCTGGAGAAACATACTGATGTTTTAAATGCTGTGCTCTTCATGTGGAAGTTCTCTCTAGCTTCTGTCCAAAACAGCATACTTGCTCCATTTCTTTCCTCAAGTTTGAAAGTGAACATTTCCATGTATGCCTGTCCACCTAAATGAAAGAGATGAAATTAATCCATGTAGGCTGAAGAAATATGTCTTACATTAATAAATCTTTATTTCCAGGCATTCATTTAAACATTATGCTCTGAGCAATCAAAATACCTGCAGGAGGTGGGCTGCAGCACATGACCATTATCCTCAATTACAGGGAAATGAAAATGTGATCTGATGAAGCATCAAGATGTAGTTGACAGTTCCATGGTAAATATCCAGGGTTTGAAAACAGCAAATGACTGCTGGATACTTTTGCTCTGCACGTGTAACCGGAGTTACTGAGTGTGCATTCTCCTCTTGCATTGCTTCCAGGGTGGCTTTTATGTGCAGCTATCACTCCAGGACTCACTGTATTTTCCCATTACATTTTCTCCCAGCCTTGACCTCATCTCTTATCACATTCCCCTTCTTCCGCACATTTCCTACACTCTTTTTTTCTCTTCCACATATTTTTCTCTAGTAATCCTACCACAGTATAGTGAGTTGCCTTAAGTCTGTTTTGCAACAAAATAGTGTGTCAGTTAAATATATAGCAGGTGAAATAGTAGAAATTCAAGAATTGGAATCAATACAGAAAAAGTAAAAATCACAGTTCTTATCAGAGTTAGGTGAGCAAAGTTATTCACATCTGCAATAATATGATTAGCTTCTGAAAACAAAGTCATTTTGTACAGATCACAAACCCACAGCAAGGTACAATAGGGTTCTCGGTTTTGTTTGCATATTACATCCATGCCATAATCCATGGCTCTATGTTCCTTAGCTTGGAGATTTCATCTCCTTTCAGTATGATCCTTGTTCTCTTTATTTTGGATGTCCGATATGAAGTCTTTTTGACATTTGAGTTCATATACAAATAAGACCAGGGTAATGGGCACTAATTGCATTAAAAAGTCTTAAAATCACTCTTGTGTGTTCTCATAAAAACTCAGAACTTCAGATGTCACCAGTCCTGACATGAATGATACAATGCTGACTGAAACTTCTGACTTGGGATGTTCCAGTGTGTGGTCAGGACCCATCAGGTCAGTGATTCTTACTGCTGACTGCACATTAACATCACCTGAAAGAGCTTTTAAAAGATTAACAGTGTTCTTATCCCACACCAGAAATTCTGTTTTGTTTTTTTTTTTGGTTTGGTCTGAATAAGAACCTTGCATTAGTGTTTGAAAAAATGCTTATCAGGTGAGGCTAATGTTATCTGGGGTTAGAACACACTGTACTAATTGGCCTTGAGTTATAGAGTCATCTGTAATCCACATATGCTTTTAGTTTTTTCACTTTAATGATAAAACAAAAAAAGAATGGGATAGAAAGTATCAGTAAGCATTCCATGTAGTAATGCAGTATACTATTCCAAAAAAAACTATTGTTTTCATTCATGTATATTAGGGAGGTTACTGTACTATTATTTAAAAATAATTACTTACTCTAAGTTGTAGTCAGTGGTTGAAAAACACTATTTTTGATGATGCTTAACAGAGAAGGTGTGTAGATAATTGCCCAAGGAAAACCAGAAAATCTCCATCTGTCCTCAGTGAGGAGTCCAATCGTACTATTTTTAAATGCTTGTAGGTCAAGCAGAGGTTTTGCCAGATGCTCCACACTATCAAATGTTTCTTACCTATTTATAGAATCATTTACACATTCTCTAAGAATCTGGGTCCAACTTTCCTCTCTCCTGTAGGCAGTGCCACGGTTTAAAGTTATTAAGTTGCATTTCTTAAAAATATCTTTTAGCTCAGTCTCATTTTCAGTCAGCTCCTAACCCTTAGTTGAAGGAATTTAAGGAAATTTTCCACTGCTGAAAAAAAAAAATACAGGATCTCAGCTCATGAATTAAAGTACGCTATCAGTTTTCTGAAAATCCCTATGTGGCTTACAGGCTTAGAACTTAACAAAACTTCCTGGAATCTTGCAGGAGGGTTTATGGAAGGAGAGAAGTTGAGGTTGGGGGTTGGTCTTTGGTATGTCACCACTAAGTGCTCCACTGTTCCATAAAAGTAGGCAGATGCTACAGGAGACAGCACAGTGACTGAATGCTATGGGGTGTTGGCAGTTCATATACTGATAAAGCATCAACCCTATTTTAAAAATCACCTATTTCCAAGCCTGTCTGGCCCTACCCTGGGATGTACTCTCTTTTTCCCCAGCTTACTCTCTCTTTCCTTCTGGTTCCCCTTTGCTTTCATTTCTAGGTATAGACATGCACGGCCTGAAGAGGTGTTTCTCCAGCCTTTTTGCTTTGGGGAACAGGGGAGAAAGGCTATGTAGGGAAACCTCTGGAAGACCAGAGGAGGCTGAGCATTAGCTGGCTGTCTGAGGTCACTCAGGGGCACCAGAAGGAACCTGAGGTGCTCTGGGTATGGTGGATGCAGTCCTCCTTTGTGCCTCTTCCACCTGGGGCTGTAGGACGTGTCTGATAACCTTCAACCAGATGCTTAGTGGGAAAGTGGGGATTTTCTAAAACATCCAATACATTAAGAAGTGAATAGATTCAGCCATGCAGAGCAACTCAAGAACTTCCCAGAGAGTATCAACCAGAAGGCCAGAGTAGGAGACAATCCATGTAGGTAGTGTGTAAAATGGTTTCTTTCTTAACATTAAGAATTATGTTATTTTCTCAAAGAGCATGCCTTCACTGATGACTGATGCTAAAACATCATGTTAATGAATGGAAGCAGAGAGTACCACCTTGGGATAGACACCCAGCACATAGTCCCAGAGGTTTGCTGGAAAAGGTTTGAATGAGGCAGAACCAGAGCTGGTTTACAGGTAGCTGACAGCACAACACAGTATTTTGAGAAATTGGAGATTGACCTAATGAAATGACAGGCAAACAGGCTCACATAGGTCATCGCATGCAGAAGTGAGAGAGGCATACTCTTCAAGCACAAGCGTCCTAAGTATCAGCAAACTTCTACACCTAATATCTTCCAGCAAATACAAGCAGAGAGGGAGAGAGCAGTGAGAATTAATGGAAGACACAAGTAGGGGATGACCCATGGGTGATGCCAGTGAATGGGAAATATGTGAAAGGGATGGGGAAGGGAGACGAATACATTGATCAGAATAGGATCAGTAGAGCCTTTATGTCAGCTGTGACTTTTTAACAGACACTGAAACAGCTAAAGCACCAACTGTCTGAAGTTACCCTGTCAGGTTTCAAAGGAGATGGCAAATAAACAGAGTTAGGACCCAATTCTAAGAAAAACTGTGGCCATTTATTTAAAACGAGTAATATTTTCTAGAAGAATACAATACTGGATGATTTTAATTTTTATTGAATAGAAAACAAAGTTGCTGCAAGAGAAGTAAAACTAATGAAATACACCCCAAAGAAGTGGGATCTTGGGAGGTGACAACAAATGCAAAGATTGTGATGTCACAAGTAATTTCGATGACCGGTTCTCATTCTTCCCATTGAGCTCGTACTGTATCAGTTGGATGCTGTATATTTGAATGCTGGGAAGAGAGATCCTCTGATGCTGAAGGAATGAAGGAAGACAATAGCAGTGGGTACAAATGCATGTAGAGAAGGGAAGGTAGCGAGCTGTAGTGTCACTTTCCTACTTCATTCATCAGTGCCTATTTAGACAAAAGAAATAGACTTCTGAAGGCCGTGCTCTGGTGCAAGGCACTCAGAGTCTTGGATCAGCATCACCGGATTGTCTGCTCATTTTCCATAGGCTGAAAACACCCTAGGTAACCAAATGCCTTAGACTTGCCCTCTACTTTAGCATGTGAAATCTGCCCTGGGAATACTGTCTCCATATTGTCCATTCCTCTTGCTTTTTGCATTTCTCCCCCCTCCCTCCCTACTTTCCTTCTCTGGACCATCATTATTTCCCACATGACTTTGATGCCTTACCATGCTTAGGATTGTAAAAAGCTACAGTATCAAGCATGGAGGTTTAAGTCAGAGCAGGCTCTGAGTCCTTTGGAAGGCAAAGACTAGGGAAACCTCCTCTTTTGCTCTAAAATTTCTTCTAACATGGTTAATGCAGTCTTTCAGTGTGGCCCACTTTATCACTAAGGCAAATATATGACACTAAAGAGAGGGGTGAGTGAGGTTTTAATGGTTATTCTTTGAAAACATTAAGAGGAAGTCTAGAGTTGAGATCCTGCTCTGCGGCTTGCCTGGGATGAGTAAAGCAGAGGAAGAAGGGCTGGTAACAGCTGGGAGGGATCAGGAGTCAGGAATATGAGAGGAAGAGTGGTAGAGTTTTGGCCAAAGACTGAAATGTGTTCCTAATTAACGTTAGATCATTAGGTTTTCGCAAGAGTTGGATGGTCTGTAGAACAAGCATCAGCGTTTCCATTAGGTCAGTGAGAAAAATGAAGCTCAGGATGTTAAGTGACTTTCTTTGAGCTCTGACACCAAGTGATTAAATCAAATGCAGTCTCCACATCTGCTGATTCTCACTTTATTCTGCCAGATCAGTAAGAAGGATAAGTTGTAATATCCACGTGTGCCTATGAAAACTTCATAACAAATCATTCCTCTCATGGCATTGAAGAGTCCTGGTGACTTGGCTACCTTTTACCTTTCAAGTCTTGCTCTCTCTAGCTAAATGCTACCTCATTAATCAGCTCTAGTCAGAATGAATTCTATTCTCTCTTCTATCTTTCAACTCTCAGCTGACATTTTTTTTTCCTGAAAAGCCCAGTGTAACAGGTAAGGAGGGGAAGGCGACCCACCTCTGCCCTCTGAAGCATCTCGCCCTTTCTCCTGTCCTAGCTTGGCACTGTCATTATCTTGGCTTTCTATCCCTGTTCCCATTGGAAACTTCTTAAAGATAGTGACTTTCTTATATGCCATCATGCCACCAGTGCCTAGTGTAGCTTTTGGTCTGTATGAAAGCACTTGAAATATTTGCTCAATTTGTAAATAAATAAATATTGTAGGGGCATAAACATTTTCAATGTTCACTTTTATATTGTAGATTACTGCCAGACCTTTCTTCTACCACAGACTAAAGGTGATTTTTGCACATTCATTCAACAAATGTCAGTTTGAACACTAAGCACTGTATCAGACCTCTGTGCCCGGACTTCTGGCATCATAATATTTATAATAAAACAAAACCTCAATACATGCTTTTTCAATGAAATAATTACTATGAAGTTGTTGAATGTGTCCATTTCCTATGTCATTTAGAAAAGCTTTTTTGTGTGTACTGAATGATGACATGGGACAAAATATGGGAAAAGCCAAATAGGAAGAGTTGTTGGTAGCATTTGTTTGTGAAGAATAAGGAAAACAGGAAACCTTTTTGCACAGAGAATGTTGATCTAAAGCAGCCCATGTGGTTGGTCATTGACTCCTGAGAAAAAGCCTACTGAATCTGATATACCCTAGTGCTTTGCTAGTCTTGACAGGGATAATATAACCTATTGACTCAATTATGTGTTATATATTTTTAATGATATCCTCAAATGCCACCAGAGTCACAAGTACTCTTCTTATATATTTGCATGTTCACTGTTGATGCACCTGAATACAATAGACTAAGAGTTACAGACTTAAACCTAACCAGCCTTGGTTTGAAACCGAGCCCTAACACCTGGTAGCTACCTGACCTTAGATAAATAACCAAACCTTATTATGTTGCAAAGCATGTGCAATAGAATTGAGAAAAATAATAACACTTGCCTCATTGGGTTATTGTGAGATTTAAGTAAATTCATGCAAAAAAGTCCTTGACAAATAGTATGAGCCCAATACATGTTAGTTCTCTTGCTTAGTATTATTATTGTTTAGATGTCATGAATACCATAGCTGTGGTTTCAGTACTCATGTAGAGTGCTGGCCATTTGCCTGTTTTTGTTTACAGTATAATTAGTTCTTTACCTTCTTCTTTGCCTAACTTCTACATGTTATGGTGCTCACAATTTGTTACCAATTGCTGTAATTTCCTGCTAGATTTGGCAAGCAGAAGGTTCAGATAACAGATAGAGGTTGGGAGGCCAAGAGTCTCTTTCTTTTGGGTAATGTTAAAAAAAAATCAGAGCTGGTCATTGAAGTGGTAAGAAGAGAATTTATTCAGGTGTTATTTCAATGGGGGAGAGAGACCAGTGGGGAATTGGATTGAATTCTAAGCACAGCATGGAAATTTGTAATGAAAAGCAGGTGGGGAATGGAAACATACTAAGAAAACACTAGCAATTAAAAAGAGGAGACCAGAATTTTTGCTGAGGGCAGGCTAGGGCAATCAGATTCCAAGGAGGAGGCATGAATATTTGGTCAGATATTAAAAGTGATCAGATATCCAGGTGGGGACTTCTCTCTAAAATGACTCTGGAAGACTCTTGTTACAAATGGGCCACACAGACTTGACTAAGACACAGACCAAAATAGAGACCTGGAGGACTGGGAGGAGCTTGACCAGAGTTTAGTCCAGGAGGGGTTTCTGTCAGTGCCTTCACTAGGGAAGTCCTATGGTCTCCACATTCTGTCTCTTTCCTGAGTCTTTCTCTGTCTTCCCAAGGTCCTACTTGGAAGCCCCAGTGCCAAGGCTTCCTTCCAACTTTCTGCTTAAGGAGTGAGGCCAACACAGAAGGCATTAGAACAAGAAGAAATGAAAAATTCCTAATGATGAATATCATTTAATCCTTATCCAGCTGTGCCTGAAGATTATAAATAACTAGAGTTTCAAATATGTGAACTAAGTCTATGAAAATCCCCCTTTTTGCTTAAGCTTCTTTCAGTTGCAACTGGGCAAGGCCTAATATGATGTCTACTAATCCTTGAAAATGGTCTGAGTTAATATCGCCATATAAAGCAGTTGGTATTCTCACTGGGTATTTGTTGTTAGAATTCATATAACTGCTGTTTATTGTCCTTTCAGGATTAAGGGTAGGAAGACAAGCTAGTTAAACAGTTTTTCTTTTTGCTAGGATAATAGTAACTAATTAAATTTTTCTAAAAAAATATTACTTTTACTATATTCTCCTAAAATCTACTTTTCTCTGGAGATCTGAGGCTCTCCTCTTAGTTGATATGTATCCTAAAACTAAGGGACATCTCATCCATTTTAATATGAGAATATAAACTAAAATGCAAAGCAGGAACTTTGGGGGGAAAGCTTTCATTTATTTTCGATAAAGTAAATCCCAAGCCTCCAATTGTTCTTTATGAAACTTTTGCAGTGCAGCAGGAGTTTTCAGTGTGATGAAATTAACTGTGTAATCACTGCGGGACAATCACCCATTCTGTTGTATGCTTTCTTGGTGTTCCTCCATTTTCCCACGATGATGCAATTTGTCTTTTGATAATAAATGAGCTTCCCTTCTATCTCAGTCACTAGTGTGAGCCCCTGAAGCTTGCTTCAGGCATATCCAAAATTCATTTACTTGGATGATTTAAAAAATATCTTTTATGGTTGATGAAAGTGAATGTATAATTATGGTACAAATATACCTGTTTGTAGACCTGTGTTGTAACTGTGTGTGCATGGTTTGTCCTTAAAATATATGCAGTGTCCTTTTGTTAGTGTTGCAATATATGGCTAGAATGTCGTTGCCAGGAAACAATAACAAAATTCTTTCACCTATGAAAGGTAAAGAGATAGAGTGGTGGTAACTCTGATCAGTTGAAAGATTACTGGTAAAATAAAGTGAAGATTTAAAAGTAAGGGCCTTCTTTCTCTTAATGTTTAGATCACAGCAATCTATTTTTTCCCTTGTGTCTATGAGAATCTGTCATACCCAGGCTATAGGCTTATTACAATTTGTTTATTATTTTACACTCAATTTATTGTGAATACTGAATGAGTAGAATTTTGGACTTTCTCATTGTATTTGGTGTATAATGTTTTATATTATATAAAATCATGAGCTTTGGCAATCAAACATATTTAGATCCAGTTTAATGTCCACAAAAGACAGTGCTGCTGTTAAAATGGGAAATTTGTCTTTCTTGAGATTTTCTTCTCATTAAGAGCAAGGAGATTACTCAAATGGATCATATTTGATGCATTCTCCATCAGAAGGAAATATTCTCTAAGATACCTGTGTCCATTTGGGAGTTTCCTTTGTAAGTTTCTATACAGCCCTGAGAGTTTTGCACTGCTTAAAGTTGGAAGATTCTCTAAATGAGAAGCTCATATATTTTTGTCTTTTTCTATTCATACCACACATAAAGGGAATGGGAGTGAAATATGGTTTTGGGGATATGGTGTCATTGTACTGATAACTTGGTGGAGCTACTCTGGGTCAGCACAGCGTGAAGCCCCATGAATGTGGAGATAAATAGGGAATGATTCCCTCCCTCAAGAACCTGATTTGTCACATACACAGAGAATAGACTTTGTTACTGCTCATTAAACAGGGAAAATGCAACAACCAGGACAACAAATTCAGCTAAATATCAACTGAGTGGAGTAGGCAAATAAGCAGAGTGGCAAAAACATCCTAAGATGGAGCCCCATGCCTGGATAAAAAGAGGAGGTTATGTTAAATGTTAATGAACTTCAAACTTTGTAAATATGCTGTATATATTCTAATGAATATGTCAAACATAATAAAAGAGACAAAAATCAAGCAACCTGGTGTTAGCAAAGATACATAAATGGGACCAGATCTGTGGTCAAGACACATTAAATTGATGGTTAACACTGGGGTGGTAGAAGGTTCTAATCAGTATTTTCTAGGCATGAAGGTGATCAGGAGGTTGCCAGAGCTGTGAATGACAGGTTAGGAGTGCTGAACTTATGCACAGACTTGATGCCACTGATTGCAACATGGCTTAAAGCAGTAATTTAGGGTCAGGGTGAACATCATGAAATGGTGATTGAATAAATTATCACTGACTTATTAGTGAAAAGTAACCACTCAGTAAATGTGAATGAAATTTGGTTGCAAATAAGACCAATGTGAACCAAAAACAAAAGACCTGTGGAATTTGGGCTGATGTTTTGTGACTAGGTTCAGTTGCTAAGATACTGTCACATCCGGTCTTTCATTGTGGACATGAATTGAAAAAGCCTACTTTTTGTTTATGAATTTGTATAAAATATGTGCTATATGTCAGGTTTTTCTTTTGATGTCACAGACATGAAAATATGGTCTTCTCCACTTTTCACACTCATCAGTGAAACTGTGAAGATGGGTGTAGTGTTGCCAACTCTGAGGTTTTATAATTTTTATTTTTTGGAATCACAGTGGGTAATCTGGGCCGAAAGTTAAAAGGGACTTTTAACACAGGAGAACCATGCAGTGAGGCATACTTTTTGCACAGGTAGTAAAATATCATATAGATTTTGTTTTTGTGTGTTTTCAAATTTGAATACATTGTAAAAAAAATTAAGCAGTCTTATAATCTGTATTTTTTTTCTTTTTTCAAAGGATCTTCTTAAGAAATGCTACTCAGCCAAGGCATCATACCTCTTCCAACAAGATAAATTCTATGATGTCAGCTATGATACAGGAGACAAGTCTATCCAGTGCAGCAGGAGACCAGATGCATTCAAATTCTGGATGACCTGGAAGGCCCTAGGGACATTAGGCCTTGAAGAAAGAGTTAATCGTGCCCTTGCTTTATCTAGGTACTGTGAGTGTGTGTGTGTGTGTGTGTGTGTGTTTGTCCATGTATGTTCTATAGTGGAAAAAAGAAGTGCAATCAACCTTGGTAAGGTCACACATGTTTTTTAATCTTTCGCTCATGCACCAAACATTTTCTTAGTACGTGCTATGTGGTAGGAACGGTGAGCAGAGCAGTATGCCAAGACCTTAGGTGTGTGTGTGTGTGTGTGTGTATTTAAAGTCTAGCCTATTTACTGCATCACTGAGGTACAAACTGGATTCAGACTGTAGCTTTATAACTAACAAGCTATGTGACATGGGCAAGTTTCTTAACTTTTTTGTGTCTAATTTTTATCCCAGTAAGAGCTTAATAATAATATCAACTAAATCAAATAGTTACTGCAGAGATTAAGAAAACTGATACATGTAAAACAATTAAAACAATCCCTGGGAATGTGCTATATATAATACAAATCATATTTTCTTACCTGTTTGGCCAGTTTGGGCATCAGATTTATGATCTCTGGTTTGGATAATCTTTTGGGGAAAGATTATTCACATATCACTCATAAAAACCTTAAGTATCTTCTCAAAAATTTATAATAACTTCTTTTTACTTGAGAAATGGAATGAATATTCTCTGGAACAAAATGGCTGAAACCCAGTGTCTTAAAAAAGCAGTTATTTATTTTCAGTGGTCTGCAACTCAGGTAGTGTGATTTTTCCTTCATACTATGGAAGCAGGGATACTGAAGTCTACTCTACACATTTTTGTCATCTTCCTTTTGACTAGCAGGGTATCTTGGGGGCATATTTTTTGGATAGCTATACCAGAAGCCCAAGAAGACAAGCCCCCTTTGACTCTGGGTTAGATTACATCTACTGGCTTTCCTTTAATCAAAGAAAATAAGATGGCCAAGCCCAGAGTACAGAGTTTAAGACATAGCTTTGGTACTTTTAGAAATTAGTAACTCTGGTAATTATAGTACAAGACATAGTTTAAATATCTGTGAATATTATGTCAGAGTTCTTTTGTGGTAAGCAACAGAAGCCTTAATCGTGTTATTATAAACAAAGAAAAGCTATTTATTATCTCATGTTCCTTGTAAGAATAGAGATGACTCTCAGAATAGTTTAAGGGGCTTAAAGAATACCAGGAGGCTTCAGTCTTTCTGTATTAGTAAGCCATCCTTTTCTTCATGTTAAATCCATTCCCACGAAGGAATGTGAGTGTCAGGAGTTGGATCTTTATTCTTCCATGTTTAAGGTCAAAGTCTAAAGGAGAGCTTAGCCCTTTTATAACAATCCTGTGCAAAGTTTAATTATTAACGAGTGAGAGAAATGTCCTACTCAGAACCAGTCATGGTTTGCCATGACTGTGATGTCCTATGTCTTTGCTTGCCACTCAGAGACTGTCACCTTCTTCCACAGAGGATGCTCAAAACCAGATAAGGGATGTGCCTTTCCTCCAAGTGGGGTTAAAGAGCCTCTATGACAAGTAGGTACTATCGAGTAGTGAAATTGTTCACTATAGATACTCACAGTTGCCCATTAGGTGAAAATGAATTTCAGGAATCTGTTCCTTACTTTTTATTTTTTCGTACTATTTAAATGTGGTTGAGTTGGCATTGTTTTGTCTAAGTTGCTAAGTAATTCATTGAAAAATGTCTTGAAATAAGACTAAATATAAATATTTGATGATCATATTTATTATGAAGTTAATATTCATCTCAAGACAGAATTTAGTTTATGCTCTAAGGATACTGTATAATTTTTGAAGAGAAATATCACAGCAGGATACAGGTTGACATTTCAATTCGATTCAACAAAAACTTACTGTTTGTAAATGTTTGTTAAATGGAATTGAATTAACATTTCAGTGTATACCTGCAGGCTCTGGTGACCTATATTTAAATATTTGAAAATGATTCTTTTCTCTTTTATGTCATTATTCATAATAGTTTTTTGAATTCCCTTTCCGCACTTTGATATCCAGCAGTTTTCCACTCCATGTGGTTGGTGTAAGTCATCCGCTCCACTCTCACTGCTAAGAAAAAGGACAGTCTTTGCATTTGGTGTCAGTTGGCAAGAATATGAACTTATCACTTGGGGAATTTCTCTAGGATGAAGAATCATCCCAAATGAGCAACGGAAGGACTTTATTTTCATGAATTTATTTTTTAAATTTTTGCTATTTTTCAGTCCTATTTTAGGAAAGAAAAAAGTACATCTCAGTTTCATTATCTATTCTGTTTGCTTCAGCTTATGGGTAGTCATGTGCTGGTGAATTGACTCTCAGGAGGAAAACAAAAAGGCTGTATTTGTAGATTTTGCCAGTTTTTATGGTATAAATATTCCCAGTATGACAAATTGAAAGTTACCAACAATGGTGGTATGCAAAATCCTGTATTTAGGAGTATTTAGCAGGAGGCTCTCATCAGCCACTAGAAATGAGCTCTCAGAACACCCCTAATTATGGGAACCAGCGTAATTGTTCAAACACAGAAGAGTTAGAATTGAAATACTGTTTTTCCCCAAGTCCACTGACCCATGGAAAGTTGCTTCATAGTGAAGATATTTTTCATCCATAGTCAGAATGCTCTATCAAGCAGAATTTTTACATCAGAGTTACTTTGTTTTATTTGGAAGAAGTGCAGTTTCCTTGTGTAGATAGCAAGACAGTGAAGTCCCACCCAATGGTGTAACTATGTCAAGTGCTCCTCTGCTATTGGCACCCCGCGGCAGCTGTGATACTCACTTCTCTGCGCCCTAGGTCAGATCTCTTAAATATGGGAAAAATTACACAAGAGTTTCTCACTCATTCTATTACAGTAAGAATTGACTATTTTTATGGAAACAATTTTTGATGCTCCTGAATATACTTAGAGGTTAGTTTTAAAATTTGCATATTGGTATTAAAATGTAAGGATCAGATTTGGATAGACAGTGATCGCTCTCCTGATCACATAACTCTACCCCATCTGCCCTGGCGAAATAAGAGTTTATATTTTTAGGAAGACAATGCTTCTGACTCTATGTGTTGTGAAAAATCTATCAATAAGGGAAAAAATGTTGCATGGGAAAGCTTTAAGGAGTTCATGAATTTCCATTTGACTGTGCCATTCCAATTGAGAATACATTTCTTGCAAAAATACATTAAGAAGTAAATTGCTTTTTCCTTTGGTTATTGGAAAATCGGTGACTCTGGGAGCCTAAAGCAACCTGTGATTATTAAGTGTAATCGAAATCCAGAGGGTTTAGGCTTAAGATGCCTCTTCTGTCACCAAGCAGGTGAATGTGCAGCCTGGATCTCTGCCTAGAAAAGCCTGGCCGTGCTTTACACTCTCCAGGGCCCCTCGCTGAGGAGGGCATCGGCGAGGCCTTTGCTGTGATGCTCAGGTTAAACAGATATTCATGAGGTAGTAATTTTTAAGCAGACCTCATCATGTGTGAGTCTTTTCACCAACAACAAACAGCCGAGGAACTCATTCTTTTCCCTTATTCAGTCTCTAATGTACCATTTATCTATTCCCTTGACACACAATCTCTGCCATCTCTCAGGTGGAATTTATTTCATAGACTTGCATGCATTCTGAGGGATTTATCGCTATCAGTCTGGAACAGATGAGCAGTTACACAGTGGTGCTTTAGTGCTAGTGCATTTTTCTAGGCTGTGGGAAGGACAGAGTCCAGAAGGGCCAATGTGTCCAAGCTTTTCCTTTAAACTGGAAATTTTTTACAAATCACAATTGCAGAAGAATAGAGCATGTGGGTGTTTGCAATGAATCACAGCACCCATGAGCTGTGCTCTGATATGTGCGGAGAACAGAGGAAGCAGATGGAAAAAATATGAAGAGTTCTGAGAGGCTCTGTGCATCGTTCAAAATAAATTTCAATGGGCAAGATGAGACTGGTGGAGAAACACGCTTCACAGCAAACCAGGGAGATGCTTAAGTGTCTCACGGGTTAAGAAAGGAGTTGGAGCAGCTATTTCCAGAATAAAAGAATAGTTTGCAAGAAGGACAAGTGAAATTAAAAACTTGAATAGACTCATGTAACAACTTGAGAAATTTAGAGTCTGTAACATTGTGTGTAAAGGAAAAAATTGTTTTGAAGCAAGAATTATTATTAATATATATTTCTGAATCCACTCAGAATATTAATATAAGCCTTAATACAGTTGGTGAAAACTATTGGTAACATGTGTTTTTTCTTCTTTCTTATGCCAAACTTAGTGGAAAAGACAAAGATGTTTCTAAGTATCCCTACTCCCTTGTTTTAGATACTAGCTTATGATTTTTGTATTATACTCCCCCCAATTTTTTTTGGCTTCTGTAAAAATAGTTTTTTTTTAAAAAAAATATTTTGAATTTTAGACTATTTTCATATATTGAAAAAATTACAAGGAATAAGTCATCCCTATGAAAGTAGATAACTATGACCCCAAACTTACTTGGCTTCTCCCCTAACAACTGATTTCATTTAAACATTAGAGGATGGTAAATTCCCTATGGAAGCACATCTAACCTAGTGTTTCTGAACCACGCTCAGATGATCTCAACAGATGATCCCTTTACAAATGTTTTCATGGTCAAATATAGTCAGGAAATGTTAAGTACTATATTGTTTTTCTCTTGGAAATTCAGAGTGCTCGCTGGGACACTAAAGACTCTGAGAAGGTCTTTAAAATAGAAATGTTTTCGACTGTGCTTTCACCAGTAGGCACATGTTATTGATTGCCTCTCCAAAAAGCCACTTTCTCTTTGTTGTTTGCCAGTAATATCTTGTTTTTATTTAGATAGTACTGATCTAACTAGGAACACTGATGTAACTGATCCCCTTTTTGCCAACAGTTAGTGGAGGGTTTTGTGAACAATCAATAAGATACAGAAAAAATTATGTGATGGCTTCTGGGGAAATTATGTTTAAATAAATAGGGAGAGGTGCATGATAAAGACAAAGTGCTTTTGCCCATGTCCCTTCTTTTTCTTTTGGGGACACTATTTAGGTAAGGATGTGACACATGCAGTTTTGGTAATTATTGTGATGAGCAGAGGAAGGGAACTCACTAATCTCTCCAAGACTACCTGAAATGACAGAAAATGCTTGGTTCCTGGTGATATTGTGAGTCATCCAGTTAGCTCAATAAATGACCTTGTGAATTAAGCCAAGTGTACTTGGAACTATAGGGAAACAAAATAGTCAAATTGATATGCCCAGTAATGCTAAAAACTTACTTGCTAGTGAAACCTTTTTATGTGTAAAACCTGTTAGTATGGGTGTAGCATGAATCATAATTTGGAAATTCTGGTGTTGGGACTTTGTTATCATGGTAACAGCAGAGATTCTTCTTTCCCCAAATCACCTCACCTTTAATATGACTGGAGTGTGGCCCTGAGCTTCACAGGCTGTGACAGTGATTACAGTGGGGACACCGATTTCAACAGGAGGACCCTGAGGACCATGTCTACATAGATAGCAAAAAGCGATTTTAAGTGAAATAACTCAGATTTGTTTGGGGAATGTCTTCACCCTGACAGCAGCGTTGGCCAATTTGACAAGAATGTTTAAACTGAGACCAGACAGATAGAGTGTGTGTAAGTTTCACACAGTTATAACGTGTTAGGGGAGGATTTTACCGGTTTGAATTCTTGTCTCCATTATGAGTTTGAGGAAACTGAGGCAGACTCACAGAAGCAGAGGAATGTGCCTAATGTTACACTGCTGATTAGCTGCATGTACAATTAACATATCATAACCTAGAGTCATTCCCAAGGCTTCTGGAGGGGCAGGGCAGTTTTCAGAGGCCCAGGATATTGAGGGTTAGGGTCCTCCTTCTCAGGATGAAGTCACTGTGTCATGTTTAATTGCCTGTACCTTAGTAGCCTAGCAGACGAGAGAAAGGGTAGTTCACATTTCTTGTATAGGTAGAGATTGGATGAACCTGTTTTGTTTTGTGCTCTATATTTTTCACTCAAGTTCCTTTTAAAAAATTACACTAGTAACTACACCTGTAACTCTGCAAAGAGGCGTAAAAAATAGTTGATAATCCCTAAACCCTATTACACTCACTCTCTTTCTCCTACTGGTAAACAAACCTTCACTATTTATGACATAACCTTTCATATTTTTTTCTGTGCTCATGTCTTCACACAAAGATCACTCTTTCTTTTTAACAATTTCTTAGAAATAGAAATCAAATTACCCACATCTCAGCGCCTCTGTTTTTTCTCTAATACCTCATAAGCATTCCTGTGGTTTTAGTGAAGTGGTTTTAGTGAACACAATCTACGTATTTTAGTAGCTGTACCATATGACATTGCATTACTAGAGGGCATTTTAATTTACTATCCTGCAATTTTTGGATATTGATCTTGTTTCTGTTTATTTTGTGTAGAAAACACATAAACACACAAAACTTTAAATGCAACATATATGCATTTGTACATTTATACTTTGGTGTAAAATATGTATCTTTTTGCCTATATTTGGTATTATTATTTTTTCAGTAGACCAGCACAAAAGTGGTGTGCTTGATCAGGAGATGAGTACTGTATCATTATTTGGAGAGATTTCTCACCACCACTGGCTGTTGAAACACTTTAAAATGTTTCAGTATCATGTAGGGTACATGATTTAATGTAGGTTTTCATTTGTTCTTCTTGACTATCAGTGATCTGAAGCATTTCTTTTGGTGCTTATTAACTATCGGAATTGCTTTTTTATAAGTAACTGTGCTAAAGGTCAGAAAATCTTCCTAGCTACATATCTCCTGAAAGAAATATTCAGGGAAAGGAATATGTATGTGGAACACTAAATGTATTGTGAGGGTGTGTGCATCTGTATGGGGGGGAGGTCGCAACATTATTGCTCAAATAAAGAATCCATATTAGTAATTAAGAAGGGACCAAACATTGATGAGTGTGTATATTTCAAAATTGATATCTGCATACAAACATCAAAATTTAACCTTATGTGAAAAGCTATATAAAAGTATTTAGAGGAAAAGAACTGCATCTTCTATACCATATCCATATTCTAGGATTTTCTTTAACAAACAAAATGTGATGATGATAACAACACCCTATTTTCATAGTTTTTAGAATTTATAATATTTTTGTACATGAGAATGCAGTAGGCTCAAGAGTATCATCTTAAATCCTAAACTTTGTCCTTATCTGTATCCTTTTATGTCTAAACCTTGTCTTGTATTAGATGTAACAGTTTTGTTATCAGTCCTATTTGTGGTTTTCCTTATTTGTAGATTATAAATATAATTGTGACTCTTAATTGTAGGTACCTAGTAGATGAGATCAAGAAAAGAGAAGGATTCAAATTGCTAATGGAAGTAAGTGACTGTTGAAATGTGCTCCTGACTTTATCAGTCAACAGTGATGAGGGTGATAATTTTCTGATCTGTTATATTTCATTGCTTTTTATGTTGCAGACTATGAATTAAGCTAAGTCTTTATCTTGATTCACACAGTCCATTATGCTAATTTATTCTATTAGCAAGAATTTTTCCTTTGTTGAATTCATAGGGAATACACTTGTCTTTATATATTGAAAGTTAAAATGCTCAATAATAATTACTACAGATAATGATGAATAAATTATGACCTCTCTCTTGATATATAAATCACATAATGATTGTAGTACAGAAATTCAGCTGTGCTATGGTAATGCCTGCATCTGAAAAATCAATTAGGGAAATGTACAATAAAACATACACTTTTGTTATAACATAATAAGGGCATATTAGCTTTGAAGCAATGGGGAAATAACCATTTTGTTGTTGGTCTTCTTAGATTGTTTGCTGTATATAAGATATAAGATGTTTGCAATGATAATTTTTTCTAAAATATATCGATAGAAACTACAGGATATTGCTTATTCCTGATTTTTAAGAAATAGAAAGTATGAGGCTTAGATCTTTTTATAGCATATCATTTATAGCAGTTCTTAAACAAATACAAGATCCCCTAAAGATGGAAATTTCGGAACCTTGCTCATTGTAATAAGCCTAGCTAATTTTTAGTGACCCTTTATCCAGCAAGATATACTCAACAATTATTCTGTGCCAGGCACTGGAGATACAAGATAGGAAAGTCCTCTCCTCTCAGTGCATACAAATGGAAAGTGAAAGACAGTAGCAAGCAAATGGGTAGTGAGATGTCTCAAGAAAACAAATAGGCTCATGAGAGACAATGTAGTACACAGTAAAACACTTATCAACATGGCAAATTCTGTGATAGAATTAAATAGAATAAGATTCTGAAATGGAGTGCAGGCAAAATGGTGTGTCCAGTTCGCATAAGGAGCCTAGGAGCTTTTAAGCTTATTTTTGATCTGGGACTTGAATGATGATAAACATCATCCTAGATAGAATCAGTAAACAGTCACAGGGGCTTAAAGTTGAAGAGTTCCCTATGCTTGAAGAGTACAGAAGATGATGGCATTGGAGAAGTGCGAAGAGACCAGATTAGATGTGCCAGGTAGCTCAAGCTAAGGCCTTTGAGTTTTATTCTAAGCGCAGTCATTGGAGAGGTTTTAAGAGAAAGGAGTATGACTCCGATTTCAAAGGATCATGTTGGATGTCATGAGAAGAGAGAAATGCAATAGTAAAGGAATACAAGAAGAATAAATGAGGTAAACTGGGAGATTGTTGCAGTAGTTCAGGTGGCATGTAGGGAGAGTCCTCAAGTAGCTTGAGAAATGCAGCTCAGAGAATCCAGAGCATGGCTTATACCACTGTCTGCAAAGGTAGTATCCGATGAGACAGTCCTAAAGTTCCGAACTTCCTAAAAATCAGACAGATGGAGAAGCTCACAAAGCTTTTTATAACTCTGCAAAGAAGCAAAAAGGCAAATGCAGAATGTGGGACATTGTACTAGACAGGTGACCTAACTTCTTCAATATGTGAGTGGTGTGAACTTAAAGGATGGTGATAGTAGCTGAGGTTTAAAGAGGCTAAAGATTCCCAGCATGTAGACTGTTGGCATCCTGCTTTTTACAGATTAACTGTAAAAGTAGCTTTGAGAACATTTGGAGAATTTTGAATATGTAATGGATATTAGAGGCTATCAAAAATTACTGGCAATCTCATTAGTAATGATTATGGAGTTATAAGTGCAAGAACATGTCTGCAGTTTTTAAAGGTGTGTATCAAAGCCTGGAGTAAAAGAAACAACTTACATGATTTGTTTAATTTGAGTTTGACTCACCTAAAAATTTTTTGAGTTTGAGTTACCTGCTTATCTTCTCAAATTTGAGTTGCTATATTTTCTCTGGCAATGGGACCAGTAGTGCTTATGGAAAGTATTATATATGTTGGAAATGTACAGTCTAGTAATGAAAGAAAAAAATGAAAAAAATTAATATATTCTTCCTAAAGCCTTAGAAAAGTAAGAGAGAATCCTTCCAATCATGCTTAGGAAATTATATTCATTATCCTTGCAATGAAGGTGGTGAACTTTAATCCTTGTGGCCCTGGATATGTTTTCAATGCGAGCAAGCTGGTCCTTGGTCAGTAAGGGTGACTTCCTAAATTAACTTTCAAAACTTCTGCTAAATGGGTTTTCTCAGTTACTGTTATTTTTCTTTGTGTTTTGGGGGCTAAGAATCAACTCCAGGGTCTTACACATGCCTAGCACTGGACTACAACCCGAACCATTGCTATAAGTATTTATGTGTGTAATCCATTTGCTTTTCCCTTAATTTTATTTAAAAAAAATTAGAATCAGGCTTTGCATTTCACATGTAAGTGTTAAGGTAGTGAAGGAGGTGGAGAAGTGCACAAAAATGAGAACTCATTGAGCAGATAACAATGAGACCATAAGTGGGACATTGAAAATAGTAGATAAGTATATGAAAACAGGGCACCCAGTGCTTGAATGTTTTTCCTCAAAACTGTGAAAAGAGTACATATCTCTTTGAAGATGATTGAGAGTTATCATTTCAAATAAACTCTGCATTATTCATACTCTTCTGAAAATAATAACTCTATTTTTCTCTGTGTTGGATCTCAAATCAAATAGATGTTTTCCTAGAGGCATATTCATTGCTATACTGTCATTCACATATTTTTCGGTTTGATGTTTTGGAAAGGTCCTAATTATTCAGCTTTCTGTTTTGCTCTTCCTGGGTTCTACATGAGGAAGAGTTAATTAGGTCTCATAGATTTCAGCATAATAAAGGCTTTTTAAGGACATCTAGTTGATCAGCTGTCCATTGCAGGACAACTTTCTTGACAGCACCTGTAACAGATATCGGCCTTTACTTGAGCATTTCATGCTGCAGAGAGGTCACTAGCTCATCGCTCTCCCAGGTAGCTCTGCAGCTCTATTTATATTCTAGTAGTTATTCAACCTTACTAATGTGTACCCAGCATGATGTGATTTATCTTGCACAGCAACCCACAGTGTTTAATCTTCTCCTTGTACTTTTGTAGCATTTTTCTTTGTTATTCACTCCACCCTTCAAATTCTCTCCTATCATGGTTTTTTAGCAAAGGAATAGTCACGTACATGGTAGCCAGTGTATTCAGACGATGGCAAAGAGTTGGAATGAATAGAGGGCAGGGTTTAACGAAGAGTGGTAGAGCTGGAAATGGAGGTAGGGTCGTTCCATGAAGTTTCCTCATGTCTCGATTTTTTTGACCTTCTTTCCCATTTTCTCTTCTTTTCATTCGACGTTTTCTTCTCAGTCTCTATGTGAACTCTCTTTAGGTCTCCACTTAAGTAGTCACCTCCCTATTGTCTTTGGTCCTTTTTCTGCCCAAAGAGTCTTCCTGAAATGCCTTATCCGTATCTTGAGCTTTGCTACACATAGTTTCAATATGTATCTCCGTCCCTGACTTGCCTCCTAAATTCTCTCTCTTCATCTAAGATTAGGTCCTAAAATTTTCCCCTAGCCTCCACAGGTATCTCCATTTTGGCATTTCTAAAGGTGAAGTGCAGCCATTTTCTTGCCTAAATGCTACACTCTACTTTTGGCCACTAGAACTGTGATCCTTCCAAGCAAAACTCTTGACACCATTTTTCACTGTCTCCTTTTTCTTTCTCCTGATGTATCTTGGATACTTAGTTTTCTCCATTCCCCAAACTATCTTGGTTCAGGGTGCCATCACTCCTTAGGCTGATAGCATCTCCTAACCCTTCTCCCACTTGCAATCTTAGATTTCTCCAGGCTGTCTCCACACTGCAACTTGAGTGGATTTTTCAAGATGAAGTCTGTTCCCTAGGGTAAAAGTCTGCAGTGACACCACTGTATCTCTTAGACCAAGACCAAACTCCCAAATATAATATATTAGGAAGCCTTCCTGACTTGACTTCACCTTCCTTGACTCCACCTCCATTTTCAGATTGACCTCTCACCACTAACCCCATTCTTCAACTCATTCCAACTATTTGCCACTCCCCTGAATTTACTGGCATCTACATGTGTGCTATTCCCTTGCAAAACTATTTCTTTGATTATGAGAAATTTCTCCTTTTATAATGCCTATTCCATTGCAGCTTAACTGCATTACATTTGCTTTTCCACATACTCAATACAGTATCTATATTTGATTGAACAGTTTTATTGGCCTCTTTGAATATGCTACAAATTTTATTATTCCCTTCAGATACAATATAAAGAAATTAACATAGCAGTGTATCTCAATTAGTATAGATTTTAATAAGGTTATTCACCCACTTGAAAATGACATTTGTTTCACCCAGTGAAAACCCGAAGTAATAGTCATTAATGTAGTAGAGTGTCTGCTACATATGCCACATAAGGTACTGTATGCTGTAATAAACTATATTTTTATCCATCTATCCACACTGTGGTATAGAAAATCTTATTCCATCTCTATATTGTGAGTTAGGTATCTGAATCCTAAAAAATTTGACACTCCTCCCAGTAAAGACTTGGAGAGTTTAGAATTCAAACTTATATTTTTGTGCTCCTAAACTCTGGGCTTTTTATGTTACCTGGTATTTCCTTTGGAGTTTTCCAATAGTCCAATCCCATATTAATACCTTGGGACTCAAAGTCAATTAAAATCTGCCATGCCAGCTTTTCCTTCATTCTATATTTGCATAATTGATTATTTGAAGCTATATGCTAGAGACTGCATTTATACTTATTAAAATGCATAGTGCTAGCTTTAATTTTTATTACTATTATTCTGATACAGTAACATCACAAGCAAAGGGAGTGACTTTTCAAAATATGACCCAGTTTTGTAGAATTAAACTTTTTATCTCTTTGTGACCACCAATTTATTTTCCAAGTGAGCATCTATCATTTTTTCAATAATTCTTCCTGGAGTTGATAGCTAATCACCTTGGAATATATTTTATTTCTATTTTAAGGTCAAAATAAAATGTATTCACCCTGTTTTAAAGGTAAAATAAGATTATGACAAAATATTTTTGCTGCACTCATTTTGTACACTTCACTCCACATTGATTTCCTTTTGGCACCTTCTCAGTTTTATGGTCTTCAAGAACACACACTAAGTATGTTCCTAAGCCATTTAAGAGGTCACACTTTTATTTATGAAGGGTCTTAAAATTAAATGTCATGAAGAAGGTTCTTTTCTGAGAATACACATTAACACTTTGAAGTCTCTTAGAGCAAGTCACTGTATATTGTACAATCTACAGAACAAAAAAATCCAGAAGAAACTCAACTATGTTCTTTGTGAACATTCAAAAACATTTTTCAACTTTTAATAATTTGGGTAATGGCTAAAATGAAAGTGTTCTGCCAAATGAACCATTGAACGCTCTCTTACAAAATAAAATGGCAGAAGAGCTTCACAAAATTTCAGAAGTCATTAAGTACAGAAGCCACACCATTCTAAAGAACATGTTTGGGCAAAAGGAATCATGGGGATATGTCAGTACCAAAAATATCTAAAAAAAAAAAACTTATTAAAGGAAATAAAAAAGTCTAGGTCCTAACTTGTGAAATACAGAGTCTATCATAACAGATACAGCTATTGGGAGTCTTATAATATTCTCATGTAAGTGAAAATGAATGTAAAATTTGATGATATATTAGTCAGGGTCCATTCAGCAGGAAAAAAAGGCTTTTTAATTTGCCTAGTAATTTGAAATGAGAGAGATAAGAGGTGTGATTAAAAAAAAACTATAGTTCATGCTTAAATTTAAGAAATTGATAGCCAGGGATTTAGCTCAGTGGCATAAGCGCTTGCCTAGCAAGCACAAGGTCATGAATTTAATTCCTGGTTTAAAAAAATTGATAATCATATTATCAATTTATATATAGATAATTAGAGTCCTGCAGCATTTCCTAACAGGCAAGAAAGAGAAGTCTAAATGCCCAGTATACAGGAAGAGCTGGCCCAGAGAGCAGAGAGCAGCCCTACTAGAGCTGAGATAGTGATCCCTTCCTATGAGTGAGATGCACACCTCTTGGAAGAGAGTGTGACATGGCTCCCAGCATGGCGGAGAAGCTCACTGAGTGGTCATATGGCTAAGATTTCTTAAAATCCATCTTTTGGAGTGCTAAGGAAGGCTACCCATGGGAAAGGGCCTCAGCTTCACATTGGCTGCAGGCCACCCCCAGGGACTCCAGAAGCCTCCTGTGAGACAAGCTGCCTGGCTGGCATTATTCCCTGTGGAACCATGTCAGGTGTTCCTGGGATAGAGGCCAAATTTGGCTGATGAAAGCAAAATCACTATTAAGCATCAGCGTGGTAGAAGGAGGAACCAGCGTCTCACTGAGTGTATGTATATCTGGCATTAACTAAATGGTCAGCACTAGCTTGAGTCATCCTGAGCCTTTTGTTTTAGCCTGATCTGGGCTCATCTCTTATCCAGAGGGAAAAGCATCTTCTGCCTGCAAACCATGGAGAAAAAAAATTTTCCAGAAAGCTGTGGATGTCTAATCAATACAATTTTTATAAGTCTTTAAAAGACCAGTTATGAGTTTAAGATGCATTTGCTTAATAGCATTCAAAGATAAATCTTAGGCTAACAAAGCAACTTTCACATTCTCTTAATTTGTAGCCTGAATATGCCAATATTTGCTTTTGGTACATTCCACCAAGCCTCAGAGAGATGGAAGAAGGACCAGAGTTCTGGGAAAAACTTAATTTGGTAAGTAATGAGTAAACTGTATTGTGATTTGTGATGCATAAACTTGATACCCCTTTGACTACTGCTCCTATAAATAATTCTGCAACTCTGGAAGATCTAGAGAGATGGCTACTACCATATTAGAAAATAATGGTATACCAAAAAGTTGTAAAGATTGTTTACATCTAACAAAATAGCACAGTTGGTATATACACAAAAACTCAAGGCAATTGTGGGGCTTGCAAGATAATCATAAAACTTATTAGGAGTTCTGATTCCCAGTGAACTGCAGAAAATGTGATCTTGTAACAGGACACGGATTAAATTTGTGTGGTGAAGAGCTAATGCTTTCAGCTATGCTAGAGCCTCTCTCTGAACTCATTTGTAAATAATGTTAAACATTTAAATCTGATAACCTTCCTCAGTGTACAGCATTCTGTCCTCTTCACCCTGCATCTTACATACAAAGGAAGAGGAAAGAGGTGCCAGGGATGGGTTTCAACTGATCACTGAATGAAACGTATTAATCAACCCTGCCTTTCCCGTTGGGCCTGGTATATGAACATGTGCATTGAAAGTGAATTTGGGGAATCTCCCTTGTGGATTACATGAACCAATAGCATTAACATTCAGGATGGGATGCTGCCATTAAATTTAAGAAATTTCTTAGCATTCCCAAAATAAGCACAATGAACTCCATACTCCTGACTTTTGAAAAACGGTAAGTAACAAGCATTTACTAAGTTATGCCCTGGAGATAGATAGATAGATAGATAGATAGATAGATAGATAGATAGATCAGAAACCTTGGTTTCTGCCCTTCAGAAGCTTATATTTAGGAAGAAAATTAGTAAAGAGATGATCACAGGTAAGTGGAGATAAACTGTGTTTTCAGTGAAAGTGGAGAGAAAGAACGTCTACCTCAGTAAGTGACCCCAGACCTCAGTCTTCAGTGATAAGTACAGGTCAGGCAGGGAACAGTTGTGAGATTCCAAGGGAAACCACAGCAGGATGAGCTGAGGCTCAAGAGGGTAAGACATCAATCAAAGACCACAGGGCTGTAAAGGAGCAGCAATGGGCTGAGACACGGGATGGGGCTATAAGCGAGGGGAGGCTCGCAAGGACTCAGTTCTCTAGGCAAAGAGCTTCAGATTTTTGCCGAAACCTAATTAGGAGGAAGAGAGCATTGCGTTGCCCTGAAACTGGGGCTACCCAGAGCTTCACCCTGCAGCATGTGCTTTTTACTTCAGCTTATTCTCTATATCTTAAATGACTAATACGTAATATTGTACTTCTTGTCAAACCTGAGATGAAATAGCAAAAATGGGGAGAGACGAGTGATTTTATCTATGCCCTGACCTAGAAAAACCCTTCATTAGCCATCTCAGGTGGTTAACATAATCCTTGGGATTCAGCTTCCATTTTTTTCTCACAATGCAAATAGGAAAATGCTTAAGAATATATTTCAGATGGTAAGTGACTGACGAAGAAAAAGCGGAACTAGACTGGGAGGTTTTAATGGTATGATTTCCAGGCACATTCTCCACTTTGATGGGATGAGGGTGACATTTCCTAGTGGGGTGGGAAGAGAAGCTGTTTCAAGTTGCAGAAGATATGGTTGCTGTCTTTCTCACTTAGCTAGAAATCCTTTTTTGCTTGCTAAAAAAAAGTAGCAAAGGATTTGATTTTATTTTTTACTGACTCAGTACTGTTTCACAGCCAGGGATCTGAAATAACTAGGTAGTTTCATTATATTTATAGGTATTTTTAACTCTTCATTTCCCATTCGTAGAAAATTTAAAATCGAGAATGGATATATAAACTAAAATGATTGAATTCAAGATATTGCATGGTTTTTATCTTAAGCGGAAATTGGACAATGATTGCGGCATCATCTTTTATCCTCAACGTCTGCCCACATTTATTCTTCTGTGCTTGCTACCTTCACTGTCCATCCTTTCATTTTGGAAATACTTTTGTGCTACTTAGAGCTGGGCTCATATCACACAATTTTAATTGTTATGACTGCTCCGGATAAGTATACATGTATGTTTCATGAAAATTATTTCTGGTCCTCTGGTGTTTAGTTTCCTTTGAGTGTGTGTGTGTGTGTGTGTGTGTGTGCATTTGGTAAAGGAGAAGCTAGGCATAAACATGTATATAAATGTTTAAATTATGTGGTTTTGTGCTTACTGTAGTATGAGAATACAAGAATACAAGTATGTGATTTATAACCTGGAGTGTACTTAATGCACATTTGAAATTTATTTGGGGATTTATCTTGCACGGAGAATCACAAACAAATAAATAAATGGAGTAAGACTTCGCCCTCTGATTCAGACTAGTGTCAGGCTGAGCTGTCAGATCTCAGAATCAGTGGTGAGATAAGTCTTCTCTTTGGAAGAAGAAGGGAAAAGGGATTATTTGGTAAAGAATTAGAGTGGTAGTGTGTGTAAATGTGTGTGTGTGTGCGTTTATAAGTGTGTGTGTTTATAAGTGAGTATGTTTGTGACTGTTTTTGAGAACACAGCCACGATGCAGTCTGATACTACTGTGACAGTTACTCTGCAACACAATATTTAATCACTGAGTTCCAGTGCCGCCTTTTTTTAGGATTTCTTCCATAAACTCCCTTCTCTGTGATTCTTTCAGGCATTTTGGCATCCTGGGTCTTCATTACATCTTTGCCTGGACTGTCTTTGTCTCTTTTTGGGTCTTTTTTGCCTCCTGCCTTCCCCTTTTCCATTTTATGTTCTTTACTCCTGCACATCTCTTCGTCTGGCTCTGCTTTATCTTTGCTGTCCTTCAAAAGACCCTGAATTGTTTCCCACTCTGCAGCAGCAGTTTTCAGCCTGTGAAATCCAGTGACCACTATTTATGATAAATCTTCATAATGTTCCTTTTGCTCTTCTGAAATGAAACCAATAGAAAATATGACTTTCCTATGCACATAATTTTGTAAAGCCAAATAATACCTTATATATAATATGAAAAATAATTTAGTTTTTACTAAAAATATGTTTCATTATATCAGTGGTTGGCTGTGACAGTATTAGAAGACATGCAGAAATGATAAGATCCTTGCACACGCTCTTGGTGACACCATGATTCTAAGACATAAACAAATACAGACCCTTGTGAATAGATCATGTTGGTGGTGCAAATAAGAATGGTGTAGTGTTGGTGATTTGATTTTGAAAAATGGTACATAATTCTTGATAAAGTTCCAAAAACAGCATTTTTCCCTTGCTTGATACGTTAGTAGAAAATTTTCTTTATTGGAATAAGCACATGATATTTGGTATTTCATGTAAAATGGTGAAGTTTTGGGCTTGAATGATTATAATCAAGGTTTTCCCCTTGTACATTTCCCATAGACTGTTTGCAAGTTGAACAGGCCATGGGGTAATTCTCCTGGCTCGGTAATAAACTACACATACAGGGCATCTGGCTTCTCTGGTCCCCACCCACTGAGTATCAGGAGCCTCTGCAAACACAGTGAAACTGAAGACATCTGGCCAGGTTTCTAAGATGCTGCCTTGGGAGAATAGTACTATCTTGAGAACCACTGGCCAGCAGGGTAAAATCTAAGGTCCTGTGTTTAGCATCTAAAGCCCTCCATGGCTGGTCCAAAGATACTTTCTGAGTCAGTCTATTGTGATTTCTAGTATTGAGACCACAGTGCTGTGTAAGTTACCAGAGGGTTTTCACCAGTTTGCCTACAGGTTAAGAATTAAATTGTAAAACTGTAACTTTGACGTTGCTGAGTAGTGTTGATGAGTGTCAGCAGATTCGGCTAGACTACTTATGGACACACATGTGTGTACTATTTTTCTGAACAGCAACTTTATAGTATACATGAAATACTTCAATTTTGCATAGTTTTCTCACAATTCCACTTTTTGAAAGTATCCTTTTGAATCACTTTAAGATCATGAAGGCTGAGAAGCTATTCAGAGGTTCATAAGTATTGTTTAAATAAAGTTATTTTCAAAGAAACTATTCAACTCTATGAGATAGTTAAATTAGAGAATATAATTTATTTGCAAATTTATTGTGTTCAGGCAATTTAAATTCCATTAAAAATAATATATTCATGATATATCATAAATTGAAAAAGGTTGTAAATCTACCATTATAGTTAATACTAATTTTGAAAAGTTATGTATATATATATATATATATATATATATATATATATACATGTAACTACATACATGTAAAATAATGAATATATACTTAGACTAAGAATAGATGATCAGCACCAAAATACTTTCAGAGAAAAAATTGCCTATGATGTTTCTTTTCTTTTACATTTCTTAGCAATTTATTATTTTTCTATATTTAACTACATTGCTTTGTGAAAATAGAAATAAAATAAAATAGTTATAATAAGCTGAAGTATAGAATTACTGACCCAGTGAAGCCAGATTTCCTTGAATGATTGTTTGTAGACAAAGGCTAGCTAGCTTTTGACTGTGAGTACCTAAAAATTTAAAAAGACATGACTATTCATCTTAATATTTGTCTATTGTTTTTGAAGTATCTATAATTATTACTTTATAAATGCAGAATGTGCATTGTAATGACACAAAAATATGTTTTTAGGTGTAACTTTTACATGTTTAGTGTTTTTTGGTTGTTTTGTTTTTTGTCTGTGAGTGAAAGATTCTCACTCACAATGTAGTTCTGGCTGGCCTTGAACTCCCAGTGATCCTGTTGTCTCAGCCTCCCAAATGCTGGAATTACAGGCATGTGCCATAATGTCCAGTTACATTTTTAATTATTAAGAGACCCTTTAACCATGTTGTTGTTGTTGTTTCAGGCTGGTCTTGAACTCACTGAGATTGTCCTGCCTCAGGAGGGCTGGGATCGCAGATGGCATCACCACACTCTTTGCTTCTAGTACCACAGAAAATTGTCTTGTTTTGGAAATCATGATTATACTATATCTGATCAGTTCACAAATTACTTTCTCTCGTTACATGTCCCCAGACATAGTATATAATTCCCCCCCACACTTTTTTTTAATCTCTGTCTCTCTGTTTTTCTTTCTGAAACACATACACTGCACTGGTTTTAAGTTCAAAAGCATTGCTGTACTGATTCCTAGTGAGATCTTCAACCGGTTTCCTGAGGCTCCTTGAAAGCTTGAAAGCTTCCTGCATTGAGGTAGAGCTGTACTTTGCTTTTTTTTTTCTTTTTTTGTACTTTGCTTTCTAAAGCTACTGCCTAACGAAATTTTTTGTGTACTTATTTTTTCTGACGCTGCTTTACAGTGATCAGATGCTGAGGACAGGAAGTCGGGGCTAGAATGCCAAGGTAATCTGCTAACAGAAGCCTCAAAGAATATCACTGAATACTCCCTGAGTAGTTTGTTTACCTCGTTATTACTCACTGATCTGACGCAGTTTTCCTCTTTTGTCAACATGTCATAAATAATTCTGATTTTACTAACAAAATTTACATCCTTAAAACTAATTAACAAGCTGTCCTTCTCCTTCACTCTCACATGACCCTTTTAGCTTTTCTATTTCTATATGTGTTTTGCTGACCTCCACAGTTGTGATGAGTGTTTGTTATTTATATTATTGTTCCTCGGCAGTACAGGAAGAATCAATCTTTTAGAACCTCCCTGATGGGTTTTGTTGCTTTAGTGGTTATTTGGTGATATGACTTGCTGTGCAACTCCGGTTATCTTTAGAGAAAGTTTAGTATTGTCCCTGGCGGGTTTCTGGTGAGCAGTGTTTGCAGGTGAGACGGTCGCCTCACCTGCTCTGGGTGCTGTGCCTCTGCGGAAGCCTTGGCAGTGTCTCAAGCAAGCGCTTGCTTGTTGGTGTTGCAGCAGGGCTTTCCTGCCATGGACTTTTCTTCTTGATTCTTTTCTGTACTTCAGATATGTAGACTCATTTCTCTCTCGCAGTGGTTTTGTGTACAGCATGATGTCCTCCGAGTTCTTTGGTGTGTGCCTACGGGTGCACATATGGAGGTACCCGTGAACATCGCAAAGGCTCCGAGAGCTTCTGCGTATGTCTGAAAATTCTGATTTTCTTTCAGTCATTACCTGTGTTATTGGTATATCCAACCACTCATTGGATGGTGAACTAAAAACATATTTCTCTAAAGGCATAGCAGGTTTTAAAAGATAATTTCAAAACTGAGACCCTTTTTAAATTTTGATTATAAAATTTTAATTTGTTCTTTAAAAATCTTGTTTTTAGTGGCTGTAAATCATTTTCAAGCTATATTTGCTTTAAATGTATATTTCCACAGATTCTACTGTGCAAATTTCTTTTAAATAAGATATTTCCGAAGGTGAGCTGAGATGCTCCCTTAGTTCCAATAGTTTCTGGGATGAGGATTTCAGAAGTTGGTGACCAATAAATTTCCTGTCTTGTAGATCCCATATGTTCTTTTTCCACACTATTAAAATCTGAGATAAAATGCTATTCTTTTATTTATTCTTTCAAGGAGAAATATTATATGCAGTTCACTAGACATTCTAGATATGATCAATTTTATTCTTCTGTCTTCCACAATTAAGGGTCAAACAGCTACTTAAATACTTCCTGTGTGATGGTAGCCTTCATAAATAGGATGGGGACACTGTGTTGTCTTTTAGGCTAAGGGATAGCAGGTACTTTGGATATTTTGTACTTTTATGTTTATCTTTCTTTAGTCATACTCTCTCTAAATAGAATCCACTGGATTTATAAAATTTCAACCAAGAAAAAAGTTTCCAACAGAAATTTTAAGGATATACATGTACAATGGGAAAGTTCACAATGAATTCAAAGAACATATTTTTTCTGCTTTTTAAAAAATTTATTAGAATGTATTTGTGACACATAATGAAAATATTTGTCATGGGGATTTGGTACATGTATCAGTTTGATTCAGTTTTGGTAATTCATATTTGTGTAAGAATTTCTCTATTTTTCCAGGTTCTACAGTTCATTGGATAATAGATTTTAAAGTAGTTTCTTGTAACACAGTACTTTGGGTTTCAGTGATGGTGTGATTTCACCTTTCTTATTTCTAAGTAGATTGACATAGACTATTTTTTTTTCTTATTTGGGAAGTTTGGCTAATGGCTTATCAAGCTTGTTTATTTCAAAGAGCTAATTCTTTTCATTGGCCATTTTGTCTCAGTTTCATTGATTTCCACTCTGATCTTTGTAATTTTCTTTCTGTCAATTTTTACTTGGATTGCTCATTTTGCTAGCACCTGAGATATATCATTAGGTTACTTATTTACATTCAGTTATTTTCATGCGTACATTCCAGCTGTAAGTGTCCCTCTTAGACCTGCATACACTGTCTCATAGTTCCATATTGTGATTCATTATCATTTGATTGGAACACTTAAAATTCTTTTCTGATTTTTTTCTGTGATACATTGGTTATTCGATAACAAATTATTTAATCTCCACATGTTTGTGTAGTTTCCATAGTTTCTTTTGCTCTTGATATCTCTTTTTTAATTTTGAGTTTGTTAGTACATGTGTTTAGTATATAATGTTTACAATCCTTGTGTGGAGCTGGTACATATACACGGCACATCACAAGTACTTCTTTTCATTTTCTTCCCCATCCACCTTCCATCCTTACCTCTCCCTCCACCCTCCATCACTTGATCACTTTCCCTTTTGAGAAATATTTATCATCCTGCTTCCTATTATATATCTTTGATTTGCTTTTTATTTAAACTCTGGGTTTCTCATATAAGACAAACTATGTAATATATAAACTTGTGTGTCTGATTTATTTGATTTAGCATTATGCTCTCGGTTCATTCATTTTCCTACAAATGACAAGTTTATCTTTCTTTCTTTGGTTTTTTTTGTTGTTGTTGTTTTTGGTTTGTTTTGTACTAGGGATCAAGCTCATGACCTAGCACTTGCCAGGCAGGCGCTTATGCTGCTGAGCTAAATCCCTGGCCCAAGTTTGTTTATCTTTCTTTATGGCAGAGTAGTACTGCATTGTATGTAAATACCATATTTTTTTATCCATTCATTCATGAATGGACAAATTAAAAAACTTCTGTAGAGCAAAGGAAACCAATAGAATGAAAAGACAAACTACAGAATGAGAAGAATCCTCAGAGGACCCGTGTCTAAAAAATATAATGAACACAAAACTACTAGACTCTCAAATAGAACACCCAAACAAAAAAATAGGCAAGCAAAATGAATCAACATTTTGCTGTTGATTTCTAGCTTTATTCCCCTATCATCTGATAGTTCAAAAGAGATTATTTTAATTGTGTATTTATTTAAGCATGCTTTATGGCCTAAGATATAGTATATTTTGAAAAATGTCCCATGTGCCTCTGAAGAAAATATGTTTTCTATTTTTGGTGGAGGAAACATTGTGTAGATATCTGTTAAATCCACTTGTTCAATGATGTGGTGAAACTCTGATATTTCTTTGCTAATTTTTTTTTCTAATTGACCACCCTAATGGTGTAAGGATGTTGAGGTCCCAAGCCATACTTGTGTTGCTGTCTGTCCATTTATCTTTAATAGTTTTGTCTCATGAAGTTGCACATCAACATTTGGTGCATAGATATTTGCAGTTATTATCCCTTCCCATTGAATTATTCTCTTTAACAATGTATAGTGGACATCTCTGTCACAACAGGATTGAAGTCTGTTCTGTCTGACGATAAAATCACTGTCCCTGGTTATTTTTAGGCTTCTGTTGCATGAAATATTGTTTCCCATCCTTTCACCCTTATTCTATGACCTTTCTTTTGCATGAGATGTGTTTCCTACAGGCAATGTATGGTTGCAATTGCTTTTTTCATCCAGTGTGCCACTCTGTGTCTTTTGACTGGGGTGTTAAGACCATTGACACTAAGAGTTATTATTGTAGCATGTTCACTGAAGCCTTTCATTGAATTATTTTTCTAGTGCTGATCTTTTTTCTTGTTTCTTTTTGTTTAACCACTTTCAGTTTGCAAGATTTGGAAGCATGAGTTGACAATTGTTTTCTTTTAGGACTTGAAAAACTATACTTGAAGCTCTCCTGACCTCTAAAACTTGTTCTGAGAAACTTGCTGAAATTCTTATAGGCCTGCCTTTCTAAATAACTTGCTGTTTCTAACAGTTTTTAGTATTCTCTCATTTGTTGAACTTGAATTTTGATTTTGATGTGTCATTGTGAGGTTCTTTTCTGATTGTGGCTATTTGGGATTCTGTGTGCCTCATGTATATTGAGTTCTTTCCTTAGATTTGGAAATTTTTCTGCTATTGTTTCATAGAATATATATGAAACCCTTTTTTAGTCTTTTTCTAATTTTTCCTTTATTCCTAAAGTTCTGATTTTTTGAGTAATCTCTAGGCTTCATATTCTCTTATCATTTTCAGAGTGTTATTGAGTTGATGAGCTTATTTAATGTAGCTTTTTGATTGCTGATACTCTCCTCACATTGGTCAAATCTGCTGCTCATGCTTTCTTTTGAATTTCTCACTGTATTTCTGTTTACTTTCTTTTTATAACTTCTTCATCAAGCTGGTCATTCATATCTTGTATTGTCTTGTTTAACAATACAATTCTTTTTAATCTCATCAAACATTTTATTAGTAAAATTTTTAAATGTTTAATAACATAATCTTTAAAACTCACTAAATATCTTATGAATTTGCTTATGTGTTTCTTTGATCTCTTCAAACTTTTTGACCATGTTTTTTAGATTTTTGCCTGTATCATCCTCCTCTTCAGAACTCATGAGTTCGTCTTTTGTAACATTAATGGTTTGAGGAGGTATCTTTATCTTTTTGCCTTGCATTCTCATATTTCTATTGTTTTCCAACTGTGAGCTGAAGAACAGGATAGAAACACTCTGTGAACAGGATAGAAACACTCTGTCACTACTGTGGAGATCTCTTTAGTTAGACTTTGTCTCCTTGTGATGTGTCATTGTGTTTGGTTATGTTTTATTGTTTGTGCCCCTCTTCCATCTACTCAGCACAATATTTGAGGGTCTTTTTAGTGTGCAACCTTCTTTTGGGAGCTTGATTCCCTCCATGACATAGATGGGAGAAGACATACCTTAGTAATATTGATGACAGAAAGACAAATCAGACATTGGCACACAGTAAAAACCAGTGAATAGCTATGTCACTACTGGTAATAGCAAACATGTTAGTAATAATAATAGAATCAAAGACATAGACATAACATAAAATCCAAAAGAGCTACCTCTGTACTCTCATTAACAATAGGAAAGAGACCTGTAAAAATAATACAAACACAAAGGCAGACCAAATATTAATACACAGTAAATATTCACTAAATGTAGTACTATACCACCATTAACAATATAATTCAATGTCCACTTTGTATGCTTTAATTTTGTAACTTGAACAACTATTTCTAAAAGGACAATATGTAATTCAGCAACTAGTGATTTCTTACTGTTTTATCTTTTGTTTGAAATTCTGTATTATTTCTACCCTTTTCTGTTTTTTTCTCTTTAAATAAAATTTTTAAAAATAATAATGAATATTGATACAAAAAATTTTCAAAATTAATCTTCACTGTTAGAAATCAGATTAGTGGCTTCCAAATGGCAAAAGAATCATGAACTGCAAGGAGGTATGAGACATTTTCTAAGTGCTGAGAATGTTCTGTGTCTCTACCTGGCTAGCATGTTCATTTTATAAATAGTCACTAAAGTACATACTTATTTCATATATATATATATATATATATATATATATATATATATATATGCCACTTTCATGGAAAAACAAGGAAGATGGATGTTACATTTTATCAAGTGTTGTTTCAGTAACTATAGCTCTAATGCTTAGATTTTTCTATTTTATATATTTTACATGTTAAACTTGTGTTAATAAATATCCTAATCTTGAAAAAAAAATAGAATTCAATAGTAATAGCATAAAGTCACCTAAATATGTAAAAGTTAATAAAGCTTAACAGTAATAATTACAAAATGGAAGGGGTTGGGAAAGAGAAAAAAGAAAGTAGTAAAATTTTAGAAAAGGAAAGGAAGAGGAGAGAGAAGTGAGAGAATGAATTCAATTAAAAATAAAAGAAAGTGCTGGGGATTTAGTTCAGTGGCATAAGCACCTGCCTTGCAAGTGCAAGGTCGTGAGTTTGATCCCCAATACCAAATAAATAAATAAATATAAATAAATGAAAGAAAGAAAGCTAAAAAATATTAAAGTAGCAGAAAAAAATAAAAGAAAAAATAATGAAACAGTGAGAGAGGAGAAAAGAAAAGAAAAAAAAAAAGAGAGACCCCTTCCCAAGAAAACAAACAAAGAAAATAAGAAATGAGTCTGAAAAATTCCTCATTAGGTTTAACTGAGTGGTTTCTTTCTATAGTCTGCAATATTACAATTCACCTGATATGAGGGGAATAGTGATTCACTAGTTGATCTTATTTTGTTCTCACACCAACTTTTTTCTGTGTGAATGCTGAGTCCTGCCTCACCTTTCTTCCTGGGCAGGTTCAATCAATGGTTTGATGTCTGAATTAGGGCTATGTTCACCCTAGCAGCCCTTAGTGTTAGTGTCCTTTGTGCACTCCAAGTTACAACTATCTGCACTGTGCTTCAGTGGCCTGGGGTTCCAAAGCGCCCCTTCCCTTGTTTCAGATACCTGAGCTCTCTCAGCTGTGGAAGCTGTTCAACCCGAGGCATATTCCCGATCCCTTTGGCAGACTAGAGTAAGTGCAGACACCATTGAACTCAGTGCTGGAAGTGAAGGTGGGTGGTGAGCTAAGCAGTCCCTGGGATTACTGCCAGCATTTGCACACCCAGCTCCCTCTGAAACTACACGTGATGGACCTGGCTTTTCACCACAGAAAGTGGGACTGCCGTGTCCTTCCAAGCCTGAGCTCAGTGCTGCTAAAACTTCTCAGGAGGTCTGTGACTAACCCTCCCTTCTCTGTGTTCATCTTTTGTAGTCGTCTCCTAACCAGTCACTGTGGTAGGGTCATGCCAGAAACCCTGAATTGTATGTAGTTGTTCTTTGACTTCCGATTCCCAGAGGAGCTGGGTCTTAAACAGTTAACCCCTTCCCCAAATGACTCCTGATTTGTCACTCACTAGTGTAACCCAAGTTGTAATGGATTTATTCTTCAACTGTACCCTGCCATTGGAAGGAGTTACTCTCCCAGTGTAATCCCACACTGTATTTGCAGTTAAAAATAACCATGATTTTTCTTGGAGCTAGAGCTGCTGAGCTGGGTTACTCTCCTCCCTGGGTCCTCTGACCCTCTGCTGGCTTACCACGTGTTTGTAAAGATAAGGCCTCCTGCATAGGAGCCAGAGTTACACTTTACCTGTGTGGTCTTCTGTTTCTCCAGCTTCTTTGTGGCTTCTGGTTTTCCCATCAACACTTTCTTGATTCTCAGAGCTTTATTCTCTTGCTTTTCTCTTATTATTTTCTAGGTGTTGTGATTGCAGGTCTTAGAAAGTCTGTGTGTGATATGCTTCTGGATTTTACTCAGCCATCTTCTCCCATGTCCCAGAATACTCTTTTTGAATCATTGTTATTGGTTAATTGCCTCTAGTGCTTTTTAAAGCTTAAACATGGGATTTTCATGGGTCACATGAACTCCCTATGAAAGCCAAGCAAGTAAAGGTGTCCTCATTAAAATACTTTTTAAAATTTTTCTTTATTTTTCTCTCCTGAGTTTAATAAGCCCTCTCTATTTTATTTATGTTGAACTATGCTAATTTATAGAGGAAGAAGTTCTAAACTTGGTGTTTCTGGTGAGCACTGAATTTGAACATAATGAAGCTATCTCCCTACAAGATGAGGCTGAGTTTATGAGTCTGTGGTCAGGGTGAGGCTGGCCCTTAAAAAGGGCTTTCCATGCAGGTGGCCTCTTGCACCCCAGCATGGCAGTCATCATTAGTTCACCAGGGACTGGATAATCCACTGGACACCCTCAGCAACAATGATGGACACAGCTAATGCTGCATTTGCAAACACACTTCTGTACCTTGGATCTGCTGTTCTGGACCCTAGCATGAGTCCTGAGTGTACTCTGCTGTATGCTGGAGTGCTGTCTCTGGCTCTCTCTATAATATTCGTGTATGAACCATATTCACTACTAAAGTTTTCCAGTTTCTTTACTCTCTGCTGATGTTATAAGCGCCAACTAAAATAATGATGAATTTCTAAATATATGAAGGAAATGCAAGATTTTAATTAAATGTCTGTGGAATGCTTACCACTTTCTCTGGTTATTATTTAGTTTACTCACTCAAGAATGGCAACCCAAATTCCAATATAACAAGTAGCATAAACGGGGAAGGTAGGCTGGGAACAGTGCAATAGAGTATGGAAGGGACTGTAGTAAATTACCGAGTACTGGCGCCAGCTAAAGGGAGCAGCTTCCACTCATCTTCCAAGTGGGAATTACAGGTCTGGGCTATCAGATTCATTCTTTAGGAGGAGCTAGAATCCATGTATTTACATCAACTGTCCTTTGTTTTTAATGTTTTAAATGCTGACAAAATGATTTTAAACTTTATAAGTCCGACAATGGCATTTGACTCTCAGGCTTCTAGTGTGCAACTCTTGCCTATATTTATCTTTCCTCAGTTATCTGTCTCTGTGAATGTCCTATGTCTGAGAAGCCCCTCAAGATGAGGGTGTGTCTCTTCTTTGTTATTTATTTTCCATGACAGCTGATCCACTGGCCACCACCAGCCCACTTTACATCTAAGGGAAGCCTGAGCTCTGTGTCATCTACCAGAAAGAGACACTCACTGTCTCCTAAATGCTGGAAGAGCAGGTGTTTTAAGGACTGTAACCTAGTGATAAAAATGGCAGCCCAGTTAAGATGCATAGATGTAGTTTCTTCTTGTTTTCTGTCTTTTCCATCCAGAATGAGATTGGCCTCTCCTAAAATTCCAAGCCTCTCCTAAAATCCATGTGCCCTGAAGGTATCTCTTTTCTTAGATTTTTCTGAAAGCTTAATTTGACCCATGAAGATATGGCAGAGGAAACAGATGTAGTTGCAGAGCAAGAAGGAGAGATGCATAATAGAGTTGTGTGGAAGACAGGAATTCCACACTGGGAATCACCTTCAGTTGCGCTGCTTTGGTTATCCTGTGGAGGTGCTTGGGCCTGGGGTGTGTGTGTGCACATGCGTGAGTGCGTGAGTGTGTGTGTGTGTGTGTGTGTGTGTGTGTGTGTGTTAGTAGCAGACATTAGAACTTCTGCCCATATTCTGACCAGGAAGGATATAGCATAGCTATGTATACCAAGAAATCAGGTTGCTTCAGCTCATATTTCATTGATAACAAGGGTGGCCCAAGGTCATAAACACTAGTATTAGCTAAGACTCCCCCAAAAAAAACCTCTGCAGAACCCCTGGGCCTTTGGGAGCCATAATTATGACTAAGGTTGACTTCCATTGTGGCCTAGGAGGACAGTAGCTTGAGGTTTGATTTAATCTTATTTAAAAGAAATAAAATACTATGACAGTTCTTGTACACCTGAGTTTATGGAGCAAAATTCATACCCACAACACAGCCATTAAGGAAATTGCTCTGGACTGGATGCAGTATTTATTGTTGCAAAATAAAGAACAGAGCCTGTGCTGAATTTAAAAAAAAAAAAGTTCCCTGCCTTTGACGCTCCTTTGCCAGTGCCAAACCTGCCCCCTGGTGGCCTTTCTGCTCATTTTCTCCTGCATAGCCTGGAAATAAATGCTCAGCACAGGCTGAAGATGCTGTTTGAACCTTCCGGAATTACAGCGTCAGAGCCCTCAGGGATCCCCGTTTCTCGGGACCCAGGAAAGTTTCCTGAGTCAGATATTCTCAAATGGCTCAATTGTTCCTTCTTTTTACTTCGAATATAGTCTTATTTCTCTTTGTCTTTGCTTCAGGGGCCGTCAGATCCTTTGTTACTGCAGCAAACATCTCGTGTTAGTCTTTGCCGGTCTTGTTTGCTTAGGAGTTGATCCATCTGGAGTCTCACCACTGTCTCCATCTTCTCCTCTCCCCACCTCTCCCCCTCTTTCTACTTTCCCCCTCTTTCTCAAGTTTCATTATTTTTTATCTAATGTAACGCTCCCTTCAATTGGTAAGCATGCCTAGGCTTTGACAAAGGAAACAGATGGCGAAATTTCCCCATGATGTTGTATTCTCCTCAGGCTGCTTCACTGTCTCTTTCTCTATCTCATTGTGCTACATACACTGCAGAAAAGGACAGCTCCACATGTCCTAACCTGTGTAATAGTGTGGCTTAGTTCACGTATTCATTCCGGTACCTGTGGGTGTTCAAGTCATCTCCACTCTTTTGCCACAGTAAGCAAAACAGATGTCCAGAAAGAATGGCCAGGATCAAGAAAGCCACTAATCACAAATGCTGCAGAGGCTGAGGGGAAAAAGGAACTCTTCTGCACCACTGGTGGAAGTGCAGACTGGTGCAACCACTGTGGAGGTCAGTCTGGAGATTCCTCAAAAAGCTGGGATTGGAAGTCCCATTTGACCCAGCTAATCCACTTCTGGGCATTTGCCCAGAATTGAAAACATCATACCACAGTGAAAGAGGTACATTCACGTATATAGCAGCACAATTTGTGATAGCTAAATCATGGAAACAACCCAAATGCCCATCAACTGAGGAATCAATAAAAAAGATGTGATTTTTTTTACAATGGAGTACTACTCAGCTATAAAGAAGGATCACATTGAGGCTTTTATAGATAAATGGATGTGACTTCAGACCATACTTATAAGTGAAATAAATCAACTCACATGTGTAAAATACTGTATTGTCTCCCTCAAGTAAGAAGCTTAAAGAGTAAATAAGATGCAAAATCTTCAATAAATATTGTGAAAGAGTAAGAAGCTCTCGAAGGGGAAAAATAACTCAGGGAAAAAGAGAAAAGGAAGATTTGAAAAGAAAAAATATCTAAATTTGTATATGCATACTTAAGATAGCTAAGATGATTGTGCTACTAATTCTATTAGTTCTTGGAACAAAACAGTTAACATTTATAGGATTAGATCAATTTTGCATGTTTATATCTGTAATCTGAGTAACTCTTTTGAAGATAACTATGCAAAATAACAACCTTTGTTATGTTACTACCACATTGTTTTGAAAACCTATATTATTGTTTGGGTCTGTTTGTTATTGGATTTTTTGTTTTGTTTTATTTTTCCCTCTAGTACAGAAAGGATAGATGTACATGTATAGGCTTATACATGCCTAGAACTTCTCCTAAAGAATTTATAAGAATTGAGCTTATTATGTGTGATGGCATGAACAGCTATTTTAAAGAAAAAGAGACATTGTGGTAGTCATTGTTGATTTTCTATCATGTTGTTTTGAAGTCCAATAATGCTTTTATTCTTTGTTTTGACTGATTTTAGTCTGTTTTCTACTATTTGATTTCATTGTGTATGAGGGTATGGACAGCTATTTTGAAGAGAACAAGAGACACTATGATAGCCATTGTTGATTTCCTATTGTCTGGTTTTGAAGGCTCATAATGCTTTCAGTCTTTACTTTTATTGATTCTATACTATTTTTTTGTTTGAATTTATTGTGTGTAAAGGCATGGGCAACTATTTTGAGGAGAACAGGAGATGTTGTGGAAGCCACTGTTGATTTCCTATTGTCTTGTTTTGAAGTCCTGTGTTGCTTGCACTGTTCTGTTCTGATATGCTTTGTTCTGTTTTGTTTTGTTTTATTCTCTTTAAAATTAAAAAAAAATACAGATGAACATCTTCATGCAGACACCCACTTTTGGTCCTGTTTTTTTCCAGACAATTAAAGTGCTCTAAATGTAATTGCTAAGTGTCAACACCTAAATATGTGTATATGTTATTACTTTTTAAGAAGTTTATATTCATTTACAATACCACCCATAAAGAATAAAGACACAGAGTTCAATCTAACCATGGCCATATTGGGTGCTTGCAGTGGGGTTGGAAAGTGTTATTCAGAAAGGTGAAAAATCCTATTTCAAGTTTGTTTTTCTTTATGCAGTATTAGCTGTTAATGAGTTGAACAATTTCCCTGTGTCTTCATTGCTGATTGTGTTTCTCTGTGTATTCATCTTCTTTGTATTTTACATATTTATATTTTGGGATCTAATGTTTTCATTATAAATTTGAATGAGCATATATATATATATGTCATTTGGGTTTTAAAACTCTGCCACATGGAATGCAAATATTGTCTTCAGGATAATGTACTTTTTATTTTTACTTTTTTATTGTACAGAAGTTTTAAATTTTTCATGTATTCAAATCTGTCAGTCTTTTCCTTCATGATTTATTCCACTGCTTCAAAGCTGAAGGTACTGTTCCTTCACAAATCTGATAAATATTCCATTCCATCTCCTGCTGATTTTTCTGTCACTGAATTTCCTGTGTTTAACTCTAATCCATGTGGTGGATATTTTTGTGTACAGTATAAAATGTGAATCTAACCTGGTGATATTCCTCAAACTATCCAGTTATTTCAGTTGGTTGATTAAATGATTCTTCCTGATACTTTTATTATGAGACTTTCTCATTAGCATGTTATATATTTAAAAAATCCATTATTCCATTTCTGGACAGTCAATGTATTGTGTTAATCTGTGTTCCCATTTTTATGCCAGGAATAGAGGACTTATCTTTTGATTTTAAACATTTTTATTAGCACTTGTTTGCAGTGATCACATTCACTGCACATGGGCAGTTGGTAGCTGTGCAGTCATTTCTGAACCCTATTCTCATCCACTTCCCCTTGCCTTCTCTCCCCACCCTCCATGTCTTGACCCCTCTCCATTTTTTACAAGGTCTGTTTCTCTATTTCCTATTATTTATTTTTATTTTTCTCTGTAATGCATGTTTACTTTCAGTTTGTTTTACAATAGAAACCATGTGATATTTAAACTTGTGTGTCTGATATTTTACCACTATGATTTCAAGGTGCACCATTTTACTACAGATGGCTCACATTTATGCTTCTTTATGGCATGGACCACACCAAAGATTTAGTTATAAATTACGGTGTTATGAAACATGGGTCTGCATGAACATGTCTTCAACTTTATCAGGAAGATCCCTAGAAGGTGAATAGCTGGGAAGAAAGGTATTTCCAGTCTCAGTTTTTATAAGAATCTCTATTCTGATTTCTGTAGCGGTTGTATGAGTTTACATTTTTCCATTCTCACCAACAGTATAAAGAGTTCCTTTTACCTGCAGGCTTGTCAGCATTTGCTATTATCCAATTCTTGATGATAGCCACTCTTTTTTTTTGGAGTAAGATGGATTCTTAATGTTGTTTTAATTTGTTTGTCCAATATCCAGAGTTGTTGATTTTTTTCATATATGTATTGGCCATTCATACTTCTTCTGAGAAGTGTGTATTCATTTCACTTGACCATTTTTATTGGGCCTTTTGCTTTGTAGTCTATTTTCTTTGAGTTCTTTATGTATTCCAGATGTTAGTCCTCTGTGAAGTAGCTGGCAAAATTTTTTTTCATGGTCTGTAGATTGTTCACATATCCTCCTGTGAATTATTGGTTCCCTCTAAATTGGCCCCATAATATGGCATCTTTTCAAGTGTTTGGAAAAAATGGAGTCAAATGAGAGACCAGAGAAAGAGCCATGAGAAATGACCTGTGAAAGGAAATAGCTGATAAAGTTTTGCACAAGGTTGATTATTGTAGACCCTGGGTTATAACAAAGTTTTCCTCATCATGTTAATGATAGTATTGATAGAGAGACAAAAACAGTGGCAAACCTGTCACATTAGGGTTAGCCACATTGACTTTCAGTCTCCCAGCCTGGCTGTACTGGTGTAGACCACAGAAAAAAAAAATAAAACACAAAACCACTTGTTCCAGAATCACGTTGAATTTCAAGATTGTGATAGCAGAGGGTTAAACCTAGAATGCAGCTATGAGATTGGGGGCCCCAGGCCACACAGGTTCCACACCAACAAAGCTCACCCTGGTGCTGAGTGTTCAGTAACGGAGCTGATGTCTAGTATTCTTACTTACTTTTGTTTCCCCACACTGTTACTACCAGTAGAAGTTTGATAAGCGCTTACTGAATGATTAATCAGTAAATTAAGGTGTGGACTGATGTTTGACCCTTTTGGGTGACTAAAAGTGCTTCACTAGACACACAGTAATTCCAACCTTCCTTTCCATCTCACCTGTGGAAATGTTAAAAAATATGACTGCTCATCCGAGAATGTGATTGAGTTTGTCTTAGTGATGCCCAGGGTATCTTTTTATGCAGTTTCTTGTGTCTTGCAAGGGCTAGGAGCCATTTCTTTTTATGAATGATGATCTGTGTAGGAAATTCTAGGTTAAGAGTGACAATAAAGAAGACATTTTAGAGGAAATAGGAGTTGAAATTCCAGTGTGACCACGAAGAAGACCACCTCCATGTTATAATGTGAAACCAGCAGAGTTGGTGTTGCAAGCCGCAGTTTAGTGGTGTTCTGTGGGCCAAATCACCATTGATTTAGAATGAAAAGCAAAATATACAGGTGCCGCATCAGATAGCTAAGCCTCCCGTACCTTAGTTGAGATGTCTCCTACTGTCTACGCTTGAGTCACGTTCTGTTTCTCATGAAAACGCGTCCCTGTTAGGAGAGCCTAGAAATGGCAGTGCCTCATTGCTTGAGGAGTTAGGCAGTGCCACAGTGGAGATTGTTTTATTCATCTGGAGCATCACTTGTCTAACTTAGAATGAGTACTGGTTTTCATTGGACCCTGGGCAGCGGTTTGTCTGGGTGGTAGATGGTGGGACAGTTAGTGAAGTCACTACTAGACACATCTGCATGGGAACTGGCAAAGCTTGTGTATAAAAAGATGATCAGAGATACGTAATTCTCACTTGAATCTGCCCAGCCTTCCAAGCATGCATATTGAGGACCTATCTTGTGCTAACTCTCCTTCTAGGTGATTGAGTCATGTCCTCGTTGTCAAATAATTTCTCCAGCCCAATACTCATCTAGGGGCTTAGAAAAATTGTAACTTGAGACTGGAGTCTTATGAAAAATAACAAAGGAGATCAGGAACTCTACACTGAATTTTTAGAATAAGAAATTGGTTTTAAGTTTGGAATGCAGCTGTCTCTCAATTTCATTTTCCTTACACTCATATATTGGAAATATCATCTAGCAGAACTCTCTCTGAACTAGGATTAATTTTAGTCTAAACACAGGAATTTATCAAATCATGCTTTCAAAATTAATTTCTACTGAGTATCTTTTTATAGTTCAAACAGAAAATGCTGTGGATCTAAAATCTAACACTATAACTCTTTTGAGAGAACTTTTTGCTTGTCATTGGTAGCGGTGCCAGGAAGATGTACATTATAGTGAGTATAGTGCAGAAAAATGTTCCATTTGATCTTTTGACTTACTTCTAATACAGTAAAATCATTTTCTCTGTTTCACTCTTTCATACAGAAACAGACCTTTCTGAAATATCTCATTTCACACTCCCTTTTGATCACTTTGACATGCTCAGTCTTCGTATTGTCAGTTAGGTAAAGTTTGATATAGGCTTAATATTTAGGTGAAAAACAAGGATAAGATACAGAGTTAAAGAAAAAAAAACCTTCCCCCATTTTCACTTGCACACACAAAAAAAACCTCACTAATGCAAGAACTAAAATTCAAAAAGCAGTAAAATAAACATATAAAACCACAGGTTCTGCATTTATTGGAATGTGTGTGAGTGTGCTGCCAATCCTAAGTGCCTGAAAGAACACTTAGCCACTCGCTTTTGTCAATAAACCTCACATACATTTGGTAAACTTGTGGTTCGTACCTAAGAATTCACCAAATAAATATTCTCAGAGTCATCTTTAGCTCAGCAGGTTGGTCTGGAACTCTGAGGGGCTCTAGCTGCCTTCTCCCTGGAGGCTCTGTTCCCAATCCTCATTGCTATCCATGATAAAACTTCTCTCAGTGATGCACAGCGTGGTAGAAATTCGACCAGATGTAGGAGAGCCCTAGAGCTTTATTAAATGGGTAAATGAGTAAATATGGCATGCAATTCAAAATTTACATCCAGGGTCTCTTCATTAAATGCCTATATGAAAACTGATAGTGTTATATCCTTTTTGAATGGCAAAAGAATCTAGTTGCAAACACGTTTTTATGAGCAGTGTTCTGCATGGTAATTTTTAATCCCTATTTTGCCAGTTTGAGTAACTGTTGCTTACATTTTTTTATTAGTCACTGATTTTTGAATAGTACAGCACAGAAAATCAGCCTTTAGTTTTGTTAATCAATGTGATAATGGCTTGTAGTTTTCCTACATTCTCCCTTTATGAAATGATTACCCCAAATCTTTTATTAATTAATATAGGCGAGGCTTCACCATCTATGCATCACCACCAGTTATTTATTAATAACTGTGTGTAGTACAAATTCTAAGCTAGGCATGGAGGTACATGCCTGTAATCCCAGCACTCAGAGGCTGAGGTAAGAGGATCACTGTGAATTTGAGACCAACCTGGGCTACACAGTGAACCGAAGGCCAGCCTGAACTACACAGAGAGAGAGTCTGTCCCAGAAGAAAAAAATTCTGAAGAGAATGCACACAAGACAAAATCATATTACCAAAGACTCTGTTTACTTACAAAAATTATTCCAAATAATGTCCTTTCAGCTCTGAAAGCTCCACAAAACTGAAAAAAAAATCCAAAAAACGAAACAAAAAAATCTTTGAGGGCTTGTCAAAGACACAACTGTTTCAACTGCAAAGAGTTTGGTAGTTATTAAATGTATGTGATTTGTAAAACAATTTATTACTTAGATTTTGTGTATGGTTTGCTTTGAAGATGATTTCTAAAAGAGGTATTAAAGAGTAAGTTTGAAGATGTTACTGGAAGTGGTTTTAGGCATTCCAAGTAGATGACATTAGTAGGAGAGCCAGCTTCAGGCAGTCTGTTGATAGCCAGAGCCTAACATAAGGACATAAAGAAAAGGTCACGACTGGGAATAGAATGTAAAAGTTTCCCATGGAGAGTGATCCAAGTCCCTGAAAATGATACTTTAAGGAGAGTAAAGAAAACCAAAAAAAGTCCTTGAAAATGCTCCTTAAAGGAAGGAAGTAAAAGCAAATTTCTTCAGAACAAACATCTAGTGATAAGATACAAAGAGTTTGAAGTTAGAGTTAGAAAATACCTGGAGCACTAGAAAAGTATATTTATATAGAAAAGAAAGAAATATATCTTAAGGATGATGCTGTCTATGAGGGAAAATATGTATTAGAGGAGGTTTTACAGTTTTATAAGTGAGTGTAATTTTCTTTCTACTACTTATAATCTTCCTTGAAACAGTGAGTTGTCTTTATTGTCTTTTCAGAAATATAACTTATTGCCACAATAATATTGTCAGGCAAACAATCACAGAATTGTAATTGGAACATACTACAGACACATGTGCAGGGAGGGCGTAGATATTATAGATGGCTAATTTGAACTGAAAATTCAGATAGAAATGGCTGTCTGCTGTGTGCACCTCTTCTTTTTGAAAATTGTGACTATCTGAAGCATGTTCTTATGAGAAAGAAAGACAAGAATATTGCAAGAGTCTGTTCATATCACATTTGTTAATACCTCATTGACCAAATGGTACAGATAAACCCAACACTGAAAGGTAGTGGAGATGGTACTCTTCATTAGCCAGTGCTTGGCTTATAATCAAATGCAGTGTCAGTGCCATAGGGAAATATGTTATTCCGGTCTGTGTCAGATTCCCATCCTGACACCCACAACTTAAAGAGGAAGCTTATTTTGGCCCACAACTTCAGTCCATTTCTGGCAGCCTCTGAAGCAGAAATGGCACAGTGGAAAGGCAGGTTGAAGGGAAGAAGTGATCCACACATGCAGCCAGGAAAGGAGAGAAGGAAGGAGCCAGGGAGGGAGATCTATGCTTCCAGGACCCATCCTTGGTAAACTGCCACTTCTGACCATGCTCCATATCCTAATAGTGTATTAAATTATGGATTCATCAGTGAATTAACCCACTGATGAGTAAGGCATCCCATGAGCCAGTCACCTATCAAATCCATGAAGCTTTGGGGAGACACTTTAGATGTAAACCACAGTGTATCCCATGGAAATAAAGAAATGTGGATAAATATTTTTGAAAGGTAACTGAATCTACCACAAATAAAAAATAACATACATTGGGCATAATTTAACAAGACAGAATGTGGAATGATGAAACTTAGCAATACTTCAAAATCAAGTTTTGGGAACCCAGTTAAATTTAATTATACAATTGCTTTGTACCAAGCACTACAAAGCCTGTTGAGGAAAACAAAGATATCTGACCACCTCCACCATGATCTGCACTAGCAGAAGTGGATTCCTATCATTGTGCCTCTCCTACTACTTGACACAGTTGTGAAATCATGGCTCATGAAGTACAGTCGGTGGCCAACTCTCAATAATGTAAAACTCCCTGAAAGCTGCAAGAGTGTTTAGTAACTGTGAAAGCCTGAATAGGAAAGAGCTTTGGGAAAAGGCTGAATAGATTCTGAGTCAATCACTATCATCTTCCTCTGGGGTTTCTGGGAAGTCTTCATCAAAGTCTAGCATTTTTGTAGCAGGTTTTAGAAAGTGCTTCCTTATGGGAAGGATTCTACAGGATTCTGACTGTGAAAGCTCTGTAAACTACAGTGGAGTCTTCCTGCACAGGGTCACTGTGAAGACATTTTTCTCAAAAACAAGAATTCAGAAATAGTTCATAGGTTCATAGCAGGCTTGCATTTTTTTTTTGTGACACTCTTTGAACGTTATTACAGTATCTTACACTGTGCTGTTGCACCTATGATACCATTTATTCCTCTCTTGCACACTCTTTGAAGTAGCTTATTCCACTTTTACCCTCTAAGTTCCTTGCCCAGTGTCTCATGTTAATCAGTCCTGCAGAGCCAATCTGATGCTCAAGTTATCAAGCATAGTCTCTGCGATTCTTGGCAAAGGTGGGAGAAAGGGAGGGAAAAAGATGAAACACAGATGAAAGTGCAGGTAGCTGAGATCTGACAGGAGCAGAGCTGGAGAGGGTATAGGAGAGTGTGGAGGAAAATCATCAAGTAAGGAGGGTCTGCACCATGGAGCTGCAGGCTCCACTGAACTCCCGAAGGACAGCGTTGCACCTGAGAGAAGAAATGCTTGGTTCATGCACACACCTAGGTAGTAACACTTGGCTGATTGTAACATGAGGTATGAGCATTTGTTTCAAAGATAGTGGTTGGTGGACCAAGGTTTGAAATTCAAATGGCTGTGGAGAGAAAAAAAAAAATCTTGTATCATTCAGAGTTGGTTTTACTGTTGACTGTAAAAAAAACACCTAAGTACAAGATTTTTGGAGGAAATTTCTTTCTAAGCCTCATCTGTAAAATTTAATAATACCTTAGTCATGCAGTTGTTGAGAAAACAAATTTGACATAATGAATGAACATCAAGGTGTTCTGTACATAAACAAAATCCTCAATAAATCAATGTCATCTGAATTTATTTTGTGGATACAAGTCTTGCCATCTCAGCCTCAGGCATTTTTCCCAAACTTTGCTGATGTGGCTGAGAAAGTTGGCTGTAGGTGTTTTCTGGTAAGAAAGAAGGAAGTCTGAGATCCAGAAGATGTAACCTGCAAAAGAATCCTACAGTCAAAAGTGGGAGTATATTAGTAGGACTTGTAGAATTATTTCAAGTTCATATAACTTCGTAAATCTAGTTTTCTAATCATGAGAAATGATGCTTAGGGTTCTACAGCCTCCTCTCACATTTGTGCAGCAATAATGCCCTGGGAAATAAAAGGAAGGCAAACATACAGCAGAAACTCACTAATTCAAGGAGCTGTAATTATGCTCACAATGTCCTCTAATGGTTGTATATTAGCCTTGGCTATACACGATCAGAGTTCTGTGAGGAAGGATATTTGCCCAAAACAAACAAACAAGCCAACACTTTGGTTACCCGTTCATCTCTTTTTCAACTCTTTAACTTTCCATGTAAATTTTCCTGCACATCTATGATTTTTAGAGCCTTTTGATGGTCTAGCCTCTGATCTGTTCCTTTTTCCACTTTTGTTAACTAATACTTTCCAGCTTTCTTGTATCAGCTGATTTTTAAATGTCAGACCGATTGATTTCAGAAGCTATATTTAAAAAGGATGGCATACTTATATAGAGATGTGATAATGTCCAGAAAGTTACTTCTTAGTTTCTTTTTAGCTTTATCTTAGAAGAAGAAATGCAGCCATTCACATAATGTTCTGTGAATTAAAGGCAATCTTTCTGCTGAGATCAGAAGCTCCATCTTTAGTACTGAGGTCAGCCAGAAACTGTGTCTGAAGCTACCCTAGAAATGCCATGGGAAGCTGAAAGCCAATACTGTAGCATGTTATAGTAGCCATTAATTTTCAAGACCTGTATGCTTTTTGCCCATGTGACCTTTCTTTCTGGACATGTTCCCAAGTGCTTTTCTTAGAGGCTAACCTGATGTATGTATGAGTTAGTTATTGCTACAAATAACCCCAGAACTAAGTGCTTTCAAATTGATACTTTTATCATTTTTCATGGAGCTGAGGATCTTCTCAGTGGTCCTCAGATCTTAGCTGGTTACTCTTACACCTGCTGTCACTGTGGTCCGGTAGGCATTTGTTGCTGATCTTGGCTGTGTTTGCTGCTCTAGGCTTGACCAGGTGGGGCTGGGTTGGGCTGTGATGTGAAAATTGAACTATCTTCCCCGTGATCATTTTTCCTTCCTCAGGCAACCCAGGTTGGTTCTCCCAGCAGTGGTAGAGTTCCAAGAAAGCAGCTGGCTATTTGTAAGACTTCTTGAAAGTTTGGAAATAGCATCAACATTCTATCACTTTTGCTGTTGTTTATGGACCAAAGCAAATTGTAAGGCCAGCCTTGATTGGAGATAGAAGAGTAGACTGCATCTTTTGATGAGAAAGACTTTCAATCATATTGCAAAAAAGCAGTGGAGAGGTAGATGATCAGGGCTGCACTTTCAGTTGTTCTACTACAAGGCACTTTGGTTTTTAATGTCATATAGTACTGCGTCTTTTATGGCTTGATGAATGTTTCCATCTATATGATCTCCCTCGGCTTGTACAGCAATCCTGTAAGGCCAATTTCATTCACATTGTCATTTCCATTTTCCATACATGGAAACTGAGGTCTGGATCAGTGGATGATTCAATGTTTCATTGTAGTTAGGACTTAAATTTAGTTCTGTCATTTTCAGAAGAAAAAGAAAATATTTTGGCACATTCTTAAAATCCTTTACTATCACAACATGCATTTCTGAATATTTAGCTTTTATTTCATTCACTTATTTATTTAATAAATATTAACTGAGTATTTTCAATGTGTCAGGAACTGTTTTAAGAGGCTCCCTGCCCTCTGTGAGCTTACAATCGAATGAGGCATGCATATAAACATGTGAGTAAATCTAACATCACCACCATTCAGCAAAATCCATGTTCCCTACAGATTCCTTAGTATTAAAAAAAGGTCAATTTCCTGTCTCAGTAGTGCAAAACAGATAGATAACCCTCAAAGGATAGGCAAAGAAGTGCTATGAGGGGAGGAAGAGCATTTACCTATTCTTAGATTAATAAATATTTTAACATATTAAGATAATACTCATATATAATAATCATGTGTGTGAACAACCATCTGTATTCTAGCACTGGATTAAGGAAATTCTTGACTTTTTAAAAGTGTTATTATATAGGAATTCTAAATTTTATAACAATATCTCCTTCCAGGACTAACTTGGAACTATCTTCTTTCGTTATTGCTATTTAATCACAAGAAAAGGATTGCAGATTCTTTAATAAATGAAGCTTCTAATCTAACTATAGAAACATCTCTATATGTATCTAAATCAAGAATTATCTTTTATGGACACACAGTTGGATATAATCTACAGTACAATAAAGGGTAGCTCTTGATGCTAGTGATAATCATCTGGATATCTTCCTAGATCATTCTTTTTCCAGAATTCACTTCTGTGAGGCTATAATGCTAAAAAGATTCCCCCTTGCTCTGCTTTTCTAAGTCAAAGTTCCTTGGTTTTTTGATATTTGACCAACTTTTTAAGTTATTGAATTTTAACATTCTTACCAAACCCATGAGTGACTCTTTTCCAGAAGGGATTTGAAAAGAGAAAATAAATAAAATGCAAAATAAATCAGTGCCTTCCAGTAGTTGTCCCCTCAAAGTACAGAGTAAAGATGCATTTTTAGGAAAACATGCTGGGTAATTACATCTTCTCCATTTGCCAGTTTATCTCTGTTAAACATAGTAAACATCTCGCTGCTTAATCTGCTCTGTCAGCCATGGCTTTTAAAAAACTGGAGCTCTCAGGCAGTTAAGATTTTATGTCTGCAGTATAATTTCACAGGAAGTTTTTTTTTTTTTTTTTAAATTTTGTATTCTTGGCTCATTTACAGTCCAATATCTTCCACTGCATGAAGCTTAAATCTTTAGCCATTGAGGTAATACACTCTTTATCATCTGTCAGCTTAGCTGTGGAAGCTGAGCCTCGTATTCCTGATGCTTCAGGCTCCTATCCATTCAAGAGTTTGTCACTGGGTCCCTCAGGGCTGTGTTCTTCCATGTCCCTTTAGGATTGAGGCTCCAACACACTTGTCATCATGGCTGAATGAGTCGACATTCAAGGTAGTTCGCCGTATACTCCTGTTGTCTTTTCTCAAGGAATCTAGTCACTATCGCTATGTGATGATTTTTATTTTATCAGGTGGACACAATTACAGTTTCTCCGCTGAAAAGGCTGGCATGTGGAGTCTCTCGTTTCACATTTTGATAAAAATAAACTGGTGATCTTTTGGTTCCCTCGCACTGCATTGCATTTGAAACTCATCGAGGAAGGAGAAAAAGAAGGGAAGCACAATTCAAAGCCAACCTAGCTCTCTTTCTCAAAAGGGTCTTTATTCACCCGGAGGTCACATTAGAAACAGGATGCTTTTCAGAAAGCCTGTGTGTCACTGTTAGGGTTTAATCCCTTTGAAAATGGAGAATACAGTATAGAATTGGTAATGCAAATGGCTCTCAGTGCCAAGAGGGAAATTCTGGGAGTGGCCACAACTCTCATGTTCTCCCAAGGGAATGGTAGTGTCATTCTGAGCAGTTGCTTCCTTTTCTGACATTAGTCAAGGTTCTAGTTCCCCTATTCACAGCATCTTAAAATGAAGGGGCCCAGTGAGACTCTCATAAATGTATTTAAATGCACAGGGAAGCGAGCCAGTTTTCTTGCAATTTATGGATCACTCATAGTTTACACGGGAACATATATCTCCACAGCCTTAATAGTCAAGAAGCAAGTGAGGTATCAGTAGCTTTTCATGATATATTTGAGACACTAGATTCATAGTGCATCCTCCTGTTACTACCCCAGTGTCTGTGGGATCCCCTGTAAGTCCCACTCTACAAGTAAACATAGGATTAAGAGAGTGAATTTGAATATTGCTCAGAAGAGCTAACAAGCTACATTTCAAAGTGCTTTGGTCTTTGGTTATTCTGTTGGAAGAATTCTATTGATGGTGGGTGAGCAAATGGGAGGTCCATTAACCCCTTCCTGCAAAAGACCATCCTTAATAGGAATAATTTGGTGTCCTTTTAGATTACAAAATTGCTGTGGGCGAAGTATTTGCTATATTCTGATTTCCTTAAAAATTGAAATGAAGTTTAAAAATAAACAACAGCTCCAATTCAAGATAAATAGGTCACATGCAGAGTGTACACATATCTGTCACTGATGTTTTTAGGAATCCTTTTGAGGACGAATTTCTGAATTGAAGGGATAGATGTCAGAGGGTAAATGCTCTTATGTACAGGGCATGCAACGAAAATTGGAACTGTCCCTGATCACCAGTGTGAAGTCGGTTTCTTTGCACTTGACATGCACCCATGGGTGGGGGTCTCTGGAATGTGGCTAATATGGCATTTCACACAGTAATTTAAGAAGACTAAAGTCACAGTGGCAGTAGGTCTCTGGCTCACCAATATGAAAACACTGCACTTGTTTATTGATGCTAAAAATATTTTTAAAGAGAAATCAATTAAGAAGATGCCTATCAGATTCTCCTTTAGGAACCTGAATATAGAATTTACTGTGCAGAGTTTGGAAGTGTTCAAACTAGAGTTTGAAGACAGGTGCTCAGTTCTCAGCTTATTCTGTGAGTCTCAGTTTAGTGTCATTCTCTGTTCTGACTGCCATGAACTCTGGTGAGCAGTCCCCCCACCCAGCCACCCTGGACCTCAGAAATAATTACTCTTGTGTTCCAACAGACTAGAATGTTCTAACATGTCGTTAGAATCTCTCAAATGCTAACAAAACGTCTTCTGACTCCTGCGCTTTCTGGAGAGGTGCAAGCAAACTAGGTGGGGGACATCTGAGGTGGGGACAGCTTTCTGTAGCCACAGTTCCCGGTCCTTCTCCTGCTTTCCTGCACTGTGCCCTGTGCTCCAGAATTTTCTTCTGACTGTCAAATGCTCAAGGGGAACAGGATAAGAGGAAGGGGACATGGAATATAACTTCTAGTTCCTTGAGACTGGGTTTCTGAGTTCTGGCGATTTGAAGAAGCAAACAGTTCCGCCTTTAGTCCCTTGAACTCCAGTGTGATCCTACCTTTATAGTAATCTTCACAGCTATTAGATATGGCCAGGAAGGTCTTAAAGTGGACATGTGGCTACTGTCCCTCCTGCCTCTTTCACCACGCTTTTCCCTACCTCCACATGAAAGGCACGAGCTAAAAGGGTTTCATGCTTAAACTGCACCTTGTAGCTGACAGGGAGGCAGAGGCAGGCCCTGTGGTGTCTGGAATGAAAGTTAATCTTTCTTTCATGCCAGCCTCTGGTGATACTCAGTTTCTGAATTTGGCCTCACTTAAATTTAAAAGAAAAAGACTGTTAGTAATAACCCTGAAATTATCTGAGGGAAACTGATGAACGGTGGTTTATCAGAGTCACATCTTCTGCTCAGGTTTCTCAGTGAAGTTCTCAGTTGGGCATCTCTTTGTGTGTGGAATGGAAAAGCATAACTGCACTTTAATAAAATAGGTTTCAGCAGACAGGCCTGGGCAGCCTTTGGAAATATTCTGCCCGCTGTGTTTAATTTCAGAATCTCATCCTAGCTTATTCAGACAGCCATCAGCAAGCCATTTTTTTAAACTTTTTTTTCTTTTGTCTCATTACCCTTTGCCATTCATTTGTTGGGAAGAGAGAGAACAAAATTGGTTGGGGGTGAAGAGGGAAGCTACATTTAGCTGTGCCATTTACTCCTACTTCTGTGTCCAGCCAGGAAACAGACCCGTGGAAAAGTTTCCACCGGTCTGTCTCTGAAAACTATGAGCAGAGAATGGTAAGACCATTGGGAGGCGCCAGCCCAACAGAAATCTCATTGGATTTCTCATTAGCTTGTAACTTAGCATCGATGGGACAAAACTTCATTGAAAACTAGATGGGTACATTGAGTGTGTGTAGATAATCCCTCCAATCATTTCTCTTTAGATTTTCACATTAGGCAACCTTCCACATATGCCTTCACTCAACCTGGAGGGTATTTTCTTTTCTTCTACTTGATAAATCCAGTTTGCCCATGAAATAGCTCGTTCCTGCTTTGTCTCAAAGCAGACTTCCTTTCGCAGTTGCTACACATAGTTGCTCTGGGGATTTCAGATAATGATCTATGTCTTCTAAAAATATATAAATTATATAATTCTCCATTGATTATAAGGTCTACAAGGACCTCATGGTCACTGAATTTTTTTAAAAAATGAGCTCTTTAAGGCAGGCAAATAAATTAGCAATTTTTGAGATGTGAATTTAAATGAAGTAATGTGAGACCACAGAAGGAATTATACACATATGAATATGTACATTGTACAGGTATATAGGTATGTGTGCTGCCAATATTAGCAATTATTTGTAGGATTTGTATTAAAAGATGGGTTGCAGGGGGAAAAAAAACCAAGAGAGATGAGAATTGTTATTTAGAAGGCTTTCCCACTATTTGGAAACTTCAGCTGATACTTTTTGAAGGACACCATGGCATTTCACAGAGTCCCACCTTTGGAATATTGCTTTGGTAGACCTGGCCTTTTTGGAAGTTAACAAGAGGGAGCCTGATGGGAGGTTTCCTGTTTCACTTAAAAGGAAAACCTAGCTTCACGAGCAAGGAAATCAGGTGTTTCCTGCTGTGTAAGACTAGCTAGTGTCACTCACTCATAAAGTCTGTCATGCCAAAATGGCGGGGTGACTGGGACTTCAGAGTAACAACTGGAAATGGCAGAGCAAGCTTCCCATCAGGAACGGTGAGGCAAGGTGTTCTGGGAGTCACACCAAGATGAAGAAGATAAATCAGAATAAGACAAATGAGAATCAGATCATGAAGGAATGGCAAGGTTAATTAGGGAGCCTTGATGGTTCATGCTAGTAAAAGTACTACAGTAGTGTGGCTGGTATTTTGCTGTTGTCTTGCTGTGTATTTTTCACCCTACTATGAGAAGTTGAAGGCAATCATCACCATTTATTTAGTACTGAGAACACATGGATAGAAGTCCCAAGGGCTATGGCACTGAACTATGGGATTGAGAAGCTAACATAATGGTAAATAAATGAATTAGGATGTAGTTTTAATAGAAGAATTCAAAATGTAATGATTTTTCATGCACCAGGAACAAATTCATTTTAACTCCTTGACAAAGACAGCTTTCTTCCCTGGTTAAAAATTCTAACTGCCACCTCTAGTTATTGAGTGATGTTATATTTATGAAGTGCTATTTGTGTGCAGTACACTGTGAAATAGATGCTGTCGGTACATATTTTTTGGTGATAAAAGTTATTGAGTTTGAGAAAAAAATTTAAATTTTTGATAGCTGGGGTTGCAGAAATAGGTACTATTTAACTGAAAAAACCATGGCTCATAGATGCATGTATGAAAAACTGGTTCCCTGGCATCATCCTTTTCAGAGGCTTTGGCACCATTTCCAGAGGTTGACTTATGGGCAAAATGAAATTATTGATTTGACAGATTCCATTATACTCTATAGTCAGCAGGAAAAAGCTGAGACCTGAGGCTGACCAGTCAATCCCAAGATGCAGGTGGGATAATTAGCTGAATCGCATCAGTGCTGAAGTACACGGTGGTCATTCTGTGTTTCTTTCTCTCAACTTTAAAAAAATAACACTATCATTCACTTCAGAGCCATTTAAAATAGTCTGCAGGGAAGCATGAAACCAGTCAGACCAAGATTTAGTTTGGAATTTTCCTTTCTGATTTAATGCACTTCCTCCAGTCGTTCACTAGATGGAGTTCCAAATCAATAGAAAGTCTGTGCCATCGCCTTGGTCCAGGAGGAAGACAGGAAAACAGAACTGTCCCTCTGTAACTGATCCAACTTCCCTCCTTTGGCTTCCAAAATGTCTGAGCCTTTCACCTCTATCTGACGAGTAATTAGTTCTACGTGTTGTTAAACTTTTTTTGTAAGTTATACTTGAAAATATTTTTTTTGGAGTTCTGACAGGAAGCGTTTTTAAGGCATGGCCGTGTTCTGTGTGGTTGGCAGCTTCTTTTGTGAGATCCATCATTAGTGGCCCCACTGATCCAGCCGGCTTTGTGCATCAGGAGCAGATTCATTTTAACTCCTTGACAAAGATGGTTAGTTCAAACCACAGGCCACAAGCCTGACAGGAACGAGAATCAAGTGTGCAGAGTTGAGGGAACCATTGGGGAACAAATAGGAAATATTTACACAATACAATGAATCAGTGGAAATTAAACTGTCTGCTCCTATCTAAATCTTCACTCTACATTCTTTTAAATGTCAAAATAAATGGTAATTTAATTTTTAATACTGAAAAATTCACTTGACTCAGAAAACGTACTGGAGATTGTCTTTTCAAAAGAATTGGACTCAAAGATTTGCAAAGACTCAAAAATGTCCAAAGAAATGTACGAATCGATATAAATTGATTCTTTATCAGAATGACTAAATATTGTGGTTTCAGGCTCTATTTTAATGCACATTTCTCATACTGTCTCTTCCTCTTTACTCTGTTATTCAGATAGTCTAACATCCTGTCATTTTGACAGGTGTGTATACAGCCGATTCATTATTGTCCTAGTCAAAGAGATTGAACTTGTTTTCATGAGAGAGTTCAGGGCTGGAGGCAGTCTGTGTCAGCACTGCCAGGCCGTCAGGGGACCGAATGCTAAAACCCCTGTAAGGAAACAGTGACCTGCTTGTCCTTGTGCTCCTTCGGCTGTCATCGTAAACAGAACAGAGCCTGATTCTAATCAATTGCTCTGATGAGATGCTTCATGTGAAAGTCAGTTTAGCCCGTGATAATGAAAATCATCTGAGGGGCAAAAAGCAAATTACAGGAACCTCAAAGGCACCGTGCTACAGAGACACCCCAATATGCAAGGTACCAAAAAAGGCCTGTCAGGATAAAGTGTGAAAACTTCCTGAGAGACCTGCATTCTCTCACTGAGGAATCCTTTCAGTTCTCTTCTGCCCTTTGACACTTAAACTCACATTATTGGCATTTCTGCTCAGATGAAAATACAACCCTAGATTTATAGAATATGGTTTGTGCTAGATGCTTTGGTTGTTTTCAATGATTGTAGTGGCAGTTTTTTCATACACCCCCAACTCATACACTGTTTTAATTTATTGACAGTCCTAAGTGTAAGAATTCTGAAAACCCAGTATTAGAACGATTCTGAGCTGAGGAAAATATACAAAGTTGAAGAAGAAGGAAAGTCTTACAAGAAAAGTTTGCCCACCTATTTCAATATTGCTCACTGTACAGCCCCTGTTGCTATTTCCTGCGTCTCCCATAAAAATACTGCTGGTGATGACTAAATGCTGATGGGACCCCATAGAAGTATCGATCGCTCATGCTTTAATAAGCAAGATCCCAGCACAGCTTCAGATCAAGGATTATGGGTAAATTTGCTAAAATCTGTGTTTCCAGGTCCAGCTTCTTCGAGAAGCACAGTGGATCTATAGTGAGTGGTGCCCTTGAAGACAGTATCTTCAGTGTTCATTTAACATTCTAGAAACTCTAGAGAGGGTGATCTCAAATCACCTTGTTCAAATGCTACTGTCTTTGCCTCCTACTGTTTGTGACTTAAGCCATATTAGTACTGAGCCCTTTCCCAGTTCCATACTCCTTTCCTACTGTGTGTGTTTATTAAAGCACAGAACCACGCTGTCACATAGAAGAGTTTCACCTACCTGAAAAGGCGACGTCTATTCCATGAATAAGGTGAAAGTCTCTGTAAGCTTATACCCAGGGTCCCAGCATCCTATTTCTATCTTTCATTTTTGTCACCTTGGGAGGGAAGAGTTCACATTTATGTGGATATCTGCAATTAAATTTGATACTCATCATGTGGTCTTTCATGGGGACAAAACAGAGACTATAAAACTGTCAGTGAGGTTGGCCATTATTTTGGCCATACAGGAAAATTGTAAGAATAGGGGGAAGGGACTTCAGTATTTTGACACAGGATAAACTCCAAGAAAAGCCCTAGGAAGAAAGGTTTAAAGTGTTAAATCAAGCAGAAAGCATATGAGAAAATTAAGTGCACTTTTCTCCAGTAGCACTCAGATTTGCAGAGTGGAAAAGGCATATCAGTTATTGCAACACACAGCACGAGGATCTATGTGCCAAGGTGGTGGATACTGACCATGTGCTTCTGCTTTGGTCTGAATCTGAACTATCTCCCAAAGAGCCCATGTGTTCAATGCTTGGCTTTTGCCCATAGTATCATAAGAGATGGGGACTAGTTGTAGAAGGTGCAGTCTCTGGGGATATACCCTTATAGGGCACGTTGGGATGTTTGCCCTTCGACCTCTTCCTGCAGATGCTCCTGCCATGATGCTCTGGGCTGCTACAGGTCCCCAGCAGTAGGATCAAGCAATCATGGACTAAGATCTCTGAGATCCTGAGATAAAATTAACCATTCTTCCTTTTAAACTGATCACCTCAGGTATCTGCCAGTGTGATGGAAAGCTGACTAACAAAGCTCCTGAGCAAATTTGATCCTAATTATTTATGAGAAAAGACATTTAACACAACATAGAGAAACATTAAAATTCATTGCTTTTTGAAAGAAAATTCAGCCTCCCAGTCTAAGTCCAATAAATCACTGTTTAATTGAGCCGCCTCTAACATAGCAGAGAGCAATAGAATTTTTTTTTTCCCTGTCTGTATAAAACAGAGCTGTGATGCAAGACTTTTGGAATTTCATGAATTTGTGTAAAACACAAATAATTATTTTCTTCCTTTAAAATATACCTCTGCTTAGAAATAAAGCATTTCCATGACAGTCAATATAATTAGTGATCTAATTAATTGACATAAATTGTGACATATTGATATTTAGTTCTTATTACCATAAGTTTGTTTTATCTCACTACTTGGTCAGCAAAAGTTGACTTAAAAGAATTTTCTGCTTTACCTCCTTATTTGACCTCATTCATTAACTTAGCATGAATTAAATAGTCCTTCATTGAAACTGTACTCCCAGTCTGATAGGGTAGCACAAAGAAAGATGAAGGGAAATTCATTAAGCACTTGCTCTCTGGTACTTTATATTTCTTCTTAATTTCTACACAAAAGTTATGAAGGCACCTTTTCTGTCTCTGTTTCATATATGGAAGAAACCAAAGACTTGTCTATGTTCTTAAGTGGCCATTACAACTTTAATGTTAAAATCACAGTAGAGATAGTTGTAGAGCATTCAATGTTTGAATTGCTTTTGCGGGGATTTCTTTTTAGTTTTTTGTATGCTAAACCAGGGGTGAGCCTACAGGCCAAATTCAAGCCTTTGCCTGATTTTAATTAGAATATTGTTAAACTCATATGCCTTTTATGATATATATGTGACTGTTTCGGCTTACAAATTATTTGTGACTATGTGGCCTAAAAAGCCTAGAACATCTAATATCAAGTGATTTATAGAGAAAAGTTTGCCAATCTCTATGTGCTATGTATGTGACTAAGTCATGTCTACAGAGACAAGTACTTTTGAATAATAGCTTCACATCATCAAGTTGTCACCTTGACTCTGCCTGTGACACCTTAAATGCAAGTTTTTGAGTGTTTTAGTCTCTTGTGTCTAAGCAGAGAGCACTAATTAAACCTAGACTTTCAAACAAACAGGACGTGTCTAGGTTTCCATTAAACTGGAACTCATTTTAGAGCTAACCAGTAAACCTTAGTTTGAGTCACATAGGTTAGATTTCACTTGAATATCTGGTAACAAACGAGCCCCTTTTTCCCAGTCAAACATCAGTACTTAATGATAAAAATTTACTTCTTGATCATATTTCATGTCCCTAAAGGCAGTGGCAGCTCTCATCAGCTGGTGGAAGAGCCCCGGTTGAGGACATGTCATCGTCAGGACAGAAGGAAAAAGGCTGGCAGAAACACACAGGGCTCTTAAAGTTTCCCTCAGAAAAAGTCACATGACAATAGGGTGGAGAAGTGTGCTCCTCCTCCAGCGGAACACTCCGCAGGTTAGGAAGGCATGAGCAAGGTTAAGCGCTCTTAGCGCAAGGAGGACGCTGGAAGAACCGAGAACAATAATAAAATGGTGCACAAGTCATCACATTCAGTCCCCCAGGTGCCAAACAGACAGCATCCATCTGTCTTCCTATCGACTTACACTGACAGAGTGTACTGTGAATTCTCAGAGTTACTGCTTTTCACAAGTAACTCACCATTCCACTCCTCCACGAGTGAGTCGCTGTTCTGGGTTTTGATACAGCTTTACCTTATTTTTCACATACGTGTTTCTGTTTTTCTTTCTGGGGTGAGTGCCTAGGACTTGACAAATAATCAATGGTGAGCTAAACGTGGGTGCAGCCAATGGCTTTTCATTTTCTTCCATCAATAGCTCCACGCTATACTAAGGCATTTGAGTTATTCCGTATCTCTGCTTTCTCTTTGCTGGGGTTATAAAATAGAAAGTAAAACCACATAAAAATTGTCTTGTGATATAAGTTTCAATTTCCTTTATAAAGAAAGTTGACCCCTTTGAGCCCAAAGATGAAAGTTGTCTGCTAAATGTGGATATTTCTGGCTCTTCTGCCTGGAGCGCAGTGAAGTAGAACAAGATATTAAAGATACTCTCCCAAACTGGGTCAGAACTGTGTTAAAAGATGAGAGGATTATTTCAGAAAGCCACACAATAATCCACTCACACAGGTGGAAAGTTTTACGTTGCATTTTGGACTCTAAAACACTGTCTGAGGAGATGGATTCATCAGCCAGCAGAGCACAAGGTATTGCACACCAGTTTTGTTTTTAGGGCTCCATTCAGCAGAACCCCATTATTTCAAGAGATAAGCAAAAGCAGACCTCTGAAAGCAATTTCATCATTTTTTATACATCTTTGAATGAGTAATTCATCAGTGTTATCTCAAATCACCTCGCCTGCTGAAGTGGAACAGAAAGAAAAACGTAATCTTAGAAATGTAAAAAAACCCCACAATTTAAATGATCTTCAAAATTAATACAAAGACTTAACATTTATTTCTGTTATTTTTATGTTATTTTATTTTTTGTATGATATATTAGATTAATATACGTGAAATGTGAAAAGCTTCCCTATTAAACCCAATAACAAATTAGGAACACCAGACCTCGATACTACGAGTTAATGTTGTGCTGAGAGTATTGTACAGTATAATGACTGAAAAATAGATGGGCTTTAAAATATTTGAAGGCAATATTGTTTTACTTTCTTTTCCACAAAATAAAGATTAATAAATAAAATTTAAAAATAAAGTACCCAAATATGCACATTTTAGATGGTGTAATTGTATCTATAAAACCTAAAGAAATCAAATAAGTTTTAGAAACATATTAGAGATATAAAAATGATTATCTAAAATCATAAGGAGAAAGAAAATGCAAGCTAGAAAACTGAGGTTACATCAGAAGGCAGCACTTTAGTCAGAATGATTTCCTCACCATAATAACAAAAAATAAACTAAGAGCTAATTTAAATGAATTATAATACTTACTGAATAAAACTTTAAGGCAAAAAAAAACATGAAACTTAATGTTCCAACAAATCCTGTTTTATAAGTTGCTCCAAATGTAACAGCTTTAAACAGCCATTTTATTACACTCTTGGTTATGAGAGTCAGGAATTCAGGAAAAACACAGAGAGAACAAGATGTCTGTAGTCTCATCTGGGATGACTGAAATAACTGAGAATGATTCCATAGCTGGGGCAGGAATGTTCTGAAAGGCTCTTCATGCACAAGTTTGGCAGTAGATGCCTCCTTTGCCTGGGACCTCATGTAAGACTGTCAACCATAGGACCTCCCCAGGAGTTTGCACTGACCTGGAACTCGTCATGGCATGGCAGAGGCAAGACAGTTGGACATGGAAAAGTCAACACCCCTGAGAAGTGGCTAAGCACTTGTCTACCTCTTGATCTTACTCCACATCACCCAGCATAACTTTGACTACATAACGCTGGTAATGAATCTATCACAAACATTTTCCCATTCAAGAAATCTCTTTGAAAGAAGTCCCAAAGAATTTTCAGTCAGACTATTAAAAATAGACCACATTTAGAAACTAAAAAAAGGACCGGGGATTTAGCTCACGCGAGGTCGTGAGTTCGATCCCCGGTAACCCCCCCCCACCCCAAATAGAAACTAAAAAAACTTTTACAGGAGAAAATGAACTTTTCCAAATATGAGTTTAATGTAATGGTAAACTTTTTTTTATGCTTGTCAAAGTGTTTCAAGTATTACCTAGGACACTAGGTTTTTGGTAAAATGCAAGAACATTTTTGAAAAAGATGAGTACTAAAAGAGGAAATTCCTTGTCCTACAATTTGACATTATAGAACTGTAATAAATAAGATGTTTTGAATATGTTCCCAATACATGGTGGTGAAAAGAAGGTTTATTCTTTAAAGGATATTAAAACTTCTGACGAGATGTGGGCTTTTAGGTTTATCTCTAATTTATACAAAGTTTTTAAAAGCATAGAATATTCAAATGAAACCATGTATAACTGATAAAGTTGGTTATGTAAATATTAGAACTGTCTATGAAATGACTAAAAACAAAGATAAAAGATGAATCAAAAGGATTTCACAATTCTAAATAAATCAGTATCAATAAATGAAATTGAAAAATGTAATTAAAAATCTACCAACAAAGAAAATCCCAGGCCCTGATGGATTTACTGTTGAATTCTACAAGAAATTTAGAGAATACTTAAACTGTTATTTCTCAAACTCTTTAATGAAATTGAAAGAAAAGTAGTACTCGCAAACTCATTCCTGGAAGCAACCAATGCCCTGATACCCAAACTGGAGAAGGATCCCTAAGAAAGAAAACTACAGGCCAACCTCCCTATTGAATATAGATGTAAAAATCTTCAGTAAGATACTGGCAAAGAGAATGCAGCAAATCATAAAGAAACTTACACTCCATGGCCAGGAGGGATTCATCCCCATGGTGCAAGGGTGGTTCCGCATACATAAATCAATAAAAGTAATGCACCATATTAACAGAGCCAAGGGAAAACTCATATAATCATCTCAATAGATGCAGAAAAACCTTTTGACAAAGTCCAGCACCCATTCATGATAAAACTCTACAGAAAATTGGAATAGATGGTCTTTATCTTAATCTGATAAAAGCCATCTATAACAAACCAATAGCCAACATCATATTATATGGACAAACCTGAAACTTTTCTCTCTAAAATCAGGAACAAAGCATGAATGTCAGCTTTCTTCACTGTTATTTAACATAGACCTAAACTTTAGCCAGAACAATTAGACAAGAGAAACAAATAAAAGGAATCATGATAGGAAAGGGAGAGATTGAATTACAATTATTCACAGATGACATGATAATCTACATAGAAGACCCCAGAACTCCAGTAGATTTAGTAAGCAAATTCAGTTACATAACTGGATATAAAGTCAGTGCTCAGAAATCAATAGCCTTCCTGTACATGAATAATAAACTCACTGAGAAATTAGAGAAACAACACCTTTCACAATAGCATCCAATAAAGGAAATACCTCGGAATCAATTTAAAGAAGGATGTAAAAGGTCTCTACATTGAAAACTATAGTACTTTAAAAGAGGAGCTTTAAAAAGATGTGGAAAAAAATGGAAATATATCCTTTACTCTTGGGTAGGAAGAACCAATATAGTGAAAATGGCCATACTTTCAAAACTGAGATAAGGTTTAATGCAATTCCAATCAAAATTCCAATACCATATGTCACAGAACTAAAGAAAACAATCCTAAAATTCATCTAAATGAGAAGGGTCCAGGAATAACAAAGGCAATGCTGGAAAACAAAGGCAAGACAGGGAGCATCACAATCCCTGACCTGAAATTATACTGTAGCGCCACTGTGACTAAAAAAAAAAAAAAAAGAGCATGGTACTAGCAAACAACAGCAGCAAAATAAACAGACACAAACATCAGTGGAAGTGATTAGAAGATGCAGAAACAACTCCAGACATCCTGAGCCACCCTATCTTTGACAAAGATGCCAAACATAGTCACTGGAAGAAAACCTCTTTAATAAATGGTACTGGAAAAATTGGCTCTGAACATACCAAAGATTAAAATCAAACCCATATGTTTCACAATGCACTGAACTAAATTTGAAATGGATTAAAGACTTAAATATTGAAACAGAAACATTAAATCTGCTGGAAGATAGACTAGGTAAAACTCTTGAAGACAATGGTGTAGGCAAAGAATTTATGAGTAAATCCCGAGTCACACAGGAACTATTGCAAAGAATCAACAACTGGGATCTCATCTTATTAGAAAGCTTTTGCACAGCAAGAGAAACTACCAACAGAGTGAAGAAACAACCCACAATGTGGGAAAAAAATATTTGCCAGATGTTCCTCAGACAAAGGATTACTATTGAGACCATATAAAGAATTTTTTAAAAATCAGAACTTCCAAATTTAAAGACTCAATCCAAAAATGGGCATCTGAGATGAATACACAGTTCTCAGATGAAAAAGTACAAACAGCAAATGAATATATGAAAAAATGTTCAACATCACTGGTCATTCAAGAGATGCAAATTAAACACCGAGATTCCATCTCACCCTGGAAAGAATGTCAGTTATCAAGAAACCAATAGATAACAAATGTTCTAGGGATTGTGTTAAAAATGGAACCCTTATCCACTGTTGGTGGGAGTGTAGACTGGTGCAGCCACTGTGAGAATCACTGTAGAGATTCCTCAAAAAACTAATTCAATCCAGCTATTCCTCTTCTGGGTAAATTAAAAAACACAGAAATATATGTGCATATTTATAGCAACACGATTTGTAATAGCTAAATCTTGGAAACAACCCAAATGCCCATCAACTGAGAAATGGGTTTTAAAAAATGTGATCTTTTATGCAATGGAGTATTACTTATCCTTAAACAAGAATAAAAGACTGATATAGGTAAATAGATGCAACTCGAGACCATATTCAAGTGAAATAAACCAGATGCACATGTACAAACATCGTATTGTCTCTCTAGTGTGAAAAGTTGAAAGAGTAAATAAGATCCAAAAAGTACAATGGATATTATAACATGAGAAAAAGCTTCTAAAGGAAAGAGAAACTGAGATGGGGGAATGGAGAAAAGGAAGGGAAAATAAAACAAAACTCTCTCTCTCTCTCTCTCTCTCTCTCTCTCTCTCTCTCTATATATATATATATATATATATATATATATATATATTAGTTATTCTCTTAGTTCATTGAGAAGAAAGGTTTGTGCTTATAATTGTTTGGACAATTAAATACTCATATCTTGTACTCTTGAGTAACTAATTTAAAGATAACAATATGCAATGTATTGACCATTGTTACCTCTTATTTTCTTGTTTTGAAATTTTGTTTTATTTTTTCTCTTTAAGGTAAAAAACAAATAATAGATACATTGCCAGTGTAAGTCAAAACTTGTTTTTTTTTTTACAATCCCAGATCTTTTTGCCAAACAAAATACTATGCAAAACTGCAATGCATATATAAAACACATAAAGCAGACCTTAGTTTTGGTAGAAAAGTCCCTGGCCTTCTGTATATGCTTCCTGCCCACCCTCGTGATATTCCTTGTCCTCCTCTGTGGCTTACAGTCCCCCTGAAATATAATAGTAACAGCATGGCTTAGAAGAAAGAGTGATTTCCAGTGTTTCATATTGTGTTAAATAGTGTAAGTGAGCTCTGTAAAAACACACTATAATTAACTTCACTTTTCTCAAAACTTGCAAATCTGAAACATTTTGTTTAACTGTCTAGATTACTGTTAAAAGTCATTTAGTATTTATAACAGTAAGTATAAGTGCATTTTATTAGTATTTACAAAGATTTCAAGGAGAAATAACCAACCCTTAGCATTTTCAAATTTTATGTGTAGTAGAGAAAAATAATTACTTGTATATATCCTCATGGTAACTTTTTTCATTAGATAGGCAAAATAGGAAGCATAAAACATGTCATGTTAAAAGGTTAGATTTTGCCTCAAGGGTTGACACACCAGGATATTTTAGTTGGTACTGGGAGAAAGGGACCATAACCTGGGAGTCCAGCCAAATTTGCAGTGGATTATGAATATCTACATTACATCAGATAAAACTAGCAAAAAATACTATTTCAACTTCAATTTACTGCTGAATTATGCACAAAACTATAAACAAGATAAGAATGTAGATGCTTGAGTACAGGCAGCAGGGAAGGAAGGTAGGTGCAGTCTGCCAGACAGGTATCTCATGGAGGTGAAATTCACATGTCTAGAAAGCCTGTGGCCAGCAAAATATTCCTCGGGTCACAGCAGCACAATACATGGGCTCGCTTCCTTTGTACCCAGAATGTACTACTAAAAACACAAGAATTTTTCAATTCTGGAAGCTGACCATCCCAAAACTAATATGTAGCATCTAGATTTTAAAAATTTTAGCTGTGCCATTATCCAGACTGCCTCCTCCATCTGAACCTGCGCTGCTAGGTAGGGATTTTCCATTCATGGCCTGAAGAGGCTCACTGGAGGTTAGAGACTTTGGTGCAGAATCAGTTAATAGTTTCAGCTGCTGATGGTTCAGTGTCAAACACTGAACAGAAATAAGATTTCTCAGAGAGAGCTACTCTGAGATGACCTGTCATAAAAAGAGTCAGCATTTCCATTCTCTTTAGAATGTCTTTGTAGCCCTTCTCATCTGACCTAACGTTTCAATGAGATTTTTATGTAGCACCTGTGTGACTAAAGCCATGTCAATTTGACCCTCTTATTGTAGTATTCTATTGTGCTGGTCAGAAGTATGTCCCCTGGGTAAAATGGCCTAATATGCTCATAACAACTAGAGAGAAACCGGTGTGTACTCATTTCTCATTATCCAGGGTAGTGATAGCTTTTGAATTTGTTCCCAGTGTTTGAGAAACAGCATGGGCATCATTTTAAGCTCTTAGAATTGCATTGACTTTGGTGACCCATCACTTTAGTCCTGTCCTATAGACTAAGGCAAGATAATGAGCCATGAGAAAAATTCAAAGAACGCAGAGGTATTGATGGAGATCATGGGTTTCCTGAAAAGGAATCTAAAAATGTTTTAGATTTGCATGTTTTGAGAAAATTAAAGTGAATTACAGTGTGTTCTTTACAGGAGCACTCTTGCATTTTGGAGAACGTAACACTTCATTGGATAGGCTAATTTAGAATTTCGTGAGACATTTAACACCCTTAATCTTGGACAACAGAACCTAAGAGGCACATCATAATCTGTGCAACAGCCCAAAGTGCTTTGACATCTTTTCAGATGTCCCCAGAGAGATGGTAACACTGCTGGCAAAAATCTACTGAGAAATTCCTTATTTGAAAGGGCAAAAAACTATGTCCCAAAGTGGTCTGAAATTTGGTTGTTGGCCATAGTACTCAGTTCTGTTGGCTGCTGAGATAAAATTGAGTATTCTTTTTGCTTTATAGTGTGTAAAATGTTTATTGTGTCCATTCTTCAGCTACAGCTTTCAGTTCAGTTTGTTTTTATGATTGCTCAAGTCAGCTGCCTTGAATACATGACTGACATTAGGTTTATTGGAATTACTGTCACAGTCATTTATACACTGTAAACACCACCTGTGATACTGTGCTCTTCAGACTTTCTAGAATTCCCAAGTCCTTGCTTTTGTGATTTTATTCATTTGTATTGGAAAGAGCATGAATGAGGCTATTTTTTTAAACTGGGGCACACTTTTGTTTTGTGTACATTTGACTTTTCAGATGTGCTGAAGGAAAATAAGAACAAAAAATTCATATCTGAAAATGACACATCCAGTTCAAATGTAACTTATTTTTCCACATTCTGTGAAACTGAAATGATGTCTTAGATGCACATGGTTTCATGGGCTATAATTTTACATGGTTTAAACTTGAGAGACTTATACTGATGCATCTCCTCTAAATTATGGGGATAGAAATCTGGGAAAGTGAGAAAGAGTTGTGAAAAGGAGTAAGACAAGAATTAAGTAAGTGAAGAATGGTTGAAAGTATACTCAAATTTTTAAAAAAAGTATTCTCAAAGCAACCAAAACAAAGGGATTCATTTTTTTCCTGGACCATAAGTAAAGGATTGAAAACTTTTTCAGGTTTCATGACTAACAAAAAAGTTATCTGACACCTTTTAAGGTCACTGACTTACATATCTTTTTGCAAAAGTGATATAAGCAAGCCAAGCTATGCTTTGCAGTAAGTGTTCCTCTGCTCCTCAAAACTATTTTTGCAGTTACAAACAGCACTTTAATTTTGATAAATAATTTTATTGGTACGTTTTAGGTATACATAATAACATTCATAATAGAAAATTTATACCTGTACATGATATATCTTTTTTTTATTTTAAAGAGAATAAAACCAAACAAAATGAAACAGAATAAAGCAAATCAAAGCAAAGCAGTGAAAGTGATACAGGACTTCAAAACAATATAATAGGAAATCAGAAATGCCTACCATAATGCCTCTTGTTGTTTTCAAAATAGCTGCCCATACCATCAGACATAATAAAACCAAACCAAACAAAACAGAATAAAAACCAGTCAAAGCAAAACAATGAATGTGATATGGGACTTTAAAACTTGATAATAGTAAATCAACAATGACTACTGTAATATATTTTGTTATCTTCAAAGTAGCTGCCCATACCATCAGACATAATAGAATCCAACAAAACAAAACAAAACAAAACAATGAAAATGATGCAATGATACCACCTTCCCTTTTTAGACATTTCCTCCCCTTTCACTTTCACAGTATCTACTGTATATTTTAGATCCCATAACTCCTTCAGTTTTTTATATTCGGGACACAACATGATGTTCACCCATGTGAGTCCTAACCATTTCACCCATGAGTATGATCTCAAGTTCCATTTATTTACCATTTACAAGAGCCTTGAGATTATCTTTCTTGATAGTTAAGTAGCTTTCTGTTGTATCAAAATGTCGTATCTTTCTTATCTATTTTGCAGTTGATGGGCAAGCTATCCCTGCTTTGTTTTGTTTTGGGTCCTCATCACATGGAGCATTGTCTTCTCTCCTCCAACCTCACTTTCCATGAATTTCCTTCTGAGTCAAATGTGTTTTCTTGTATATAACACACTGATGAATCCTGTCTCTCAATCCACTCTGTCTATGCTTCTGTTTATTGGTGAACTGAGGCCATCTACATTAATGGTTACAACCGACATACATTGGCTCATCTCTGCTATGCTGTTCTCCTGCCATTGGCCCCCCACCACTTTCCTCCTCTGTTCAATTGCCTGCCCTGTTTGGCAAGCTGCCCCATCACTGTGCCTGAAACTATGCAGTCTTTATCTCTCTCTAGAATCTCCTTCAGCATTCTTTGTACAGTTGGTTTGGTGGTCATGAATTCCTTCAGTTGTCCTTTACCATGAAAGTATCTTATTTATCCATTAATTTTGAAAGATAGTTTTGCAGAATATATCAGTCTTGGTTGGAAGTTGTTTTCTTTCAGGAATTGAAACACTTTGCTCTAAGCTCTCCTTGACTGGATGGTTTGTGTTGAGAAGTCTGCCATGATTCTGATGAGTGATTTTTACATTATCTATTTCTTTTCTCTAAAGGTCTTTAATATTTTGTTTTTATGCTAAATTTCTGAGATCTTTATTACTATATGTCTGGGTATAAATTTATTTTGGTTATGGCTAGTTGGAGTTATATATGCCTCATTTATCTGCATGCTAGGTAATTTCCCCATGTTTGGGAAGTTTTCTGCCATTACTTCTGTAAATAATCTTTTTAAGTCATTTGTGTTGACCCTTGCTTTTTCACTGACACCTATCATTCTTAAATTATTTTTTTTGTCTTGTTTTGTAGCCATTGAATTGTTATTTCCTGGTTCCTTGTTATTTTTAAGAGATCTTTTCTTTCATGATACCTAGTTGCAATGCTATCTTCAAGGTCTCAAAGTCTATCTTGAATTGTTTTCAAGCAGTTTTGCCAAATTTCAATGGAGTTTTTAGTTTCCTGGTTGTCTCTTTGAATCTGTTTCTTGCAGTATAATTCCTTCCTATATTTTTCATTCAAGATTTCCATCAATTTCCTTTGTTCCTCTTTTTCATCTATGTCTTTTTTACATATGCTCAGCAATTCTTTCATTACTTTTGTCATCTATTCTTTCACTTGCAGTATTATTTCTGACCTGATTACTTTTACAGTCTCAAGAAGTTGCTTCTTTACTTCAGTTGCTATCCTTTCAAAAATTTCAGGTGTGTAGCTTATAAGTTCCTCCATGTCTATGTCTCCCAGACTTGTTCTGTGTGGGCTGGAGGTCTGAGATTGCCTTTTGCTCCTTTGTCTTGACATTTTCCTTGGTTCCTCTGCAAGAGCTAGTTGTGGGTTCTCAGGTGCTTCCCACATTAGCTGCTTGTCCATGTTGTAGGGGAGTGGCCAGACACCTGGTTGCTCTTAAGCTAGGTTCCCAGATAGTGGAGAGCAAGCTTCTCCAGTCATATGTAGCTACAGAGACTCCCCCGATGGCAACTGGCAGACTCACAGGGGCATGGCTGGCCAGTTTCCCCAGCCCACACTGGCCACCAGATCCTGATGGCAGCTGGCAGGCTCATGGGTGGTGTGGCTGGCTGGTTCTCCTGACCTGTGCTGGCTACTGGTCACCAACAGTGGCAGTCAGGTTCACGGGGGAAAGACTGGCTGGTTCTCCCAGCCTGCACTGGCTACTGGACCTGAAGGTGGCTGATGGGCTCATGGGGTCCATGGCTACATGATATATCTTGATTATTCTTCTTTTCCATTCTCCTCCCCTCCCTTCAACCCCTTTCCCCTCTTAGTTTCCATTTTTTCCTTCTGTTATATATTTTTTCCTTTCCTTTCTTTCCCCCTTCTCCTTTCCTTGTTCCCTTTCCCAGTTGAACACTTTCCCCCCTATTTTACACTATCTATTATACCGTTTGGTCTTTATTTACCCCTTTGGCTTCTCACATCAGAGAAACAATGTGGTATTTGAACATATGTGTCAAATTCATTTCACTTAAGTGTATGATCTCAAAATGCATCCATTTACCTAGAAATGTCTCAGGTTTATCCTCCTGTGTGGCAATGTAGCACTCCACTTTATTTTTAAATAAAGGACATACACACATTGTCTTTACCATTCATCAGTTGATTGCTTTTTCAAAACTGCTTTACTTTTCCAGAACACTTATCACTTCCCACTTCAGCGTTGCCTCTCCCAAAGTCCTGGTTAAAGAACATTATTCTCCAGTGTTTCCCAAATTTATAACATAAGAAGCACTTGGTTTACTTCACGAATATCCAGAGTACCAGGCCTATCCCATCAACATTGAAGTTCAGCTTTTCTAATTAGATCTGAATCCAAATGATGTCTAACTGCAGGTATATTTGGAAAACAACAATATTGTACTTCAACCCTTGATTGGTAAAATATAAATGGCAGGAAAGCACAAGGCGACTTCACAATTCTGGAGAAAAACTATTGACTTTTGAGTATATGATTTCTTTATGCATCTGACGAATTAGCTTTTTAGTGATAAATTATTTCTCTATTGTGGCACTTATATAATAGATATAAAATTCTAGAATCCAGTAGGAATTCATTGCTCCCCACAATAAATTTCAGTGGTACGGTTCTCCCTCAAAAAAAAAAAAGCCAAGATAAAAAATGACAGTGTTACTTTTTCAAGGGAGAAAAAACTTATTCTATGTTGAACAAAAAATTGGAATTTGAATAGAAGATTTGAATAGATAATAGATGGAAGATTTGAATAGAAGATTAAATTTTACAAATATTTAAATATTGAGGAGAAAGAATACAAGTCATATTTTAGTAGCAAATTCAACTGTTCATTTATCAAGAGTTACTAAAGAAATAATGTAACAGAAGATGAGACACGAGTGTACATTTATGAAAAACAAAATTAAGAAATAAATATTAGTTCCTATTATTGAGTGCTTAACAGATACCATACTTTGTGCTTAATGTATTTTAGTGCATTATTTAATTTAGCTAACATAACATTCCATAAAAGATGCTCACTTCTTAATAGAAAAGAAGTATGATTCCTAAAGGGTTTAAATACCTGCCCAAAGTCACACAGAATTCCAGGAGTTAGATCCCAAATCTAAACTGTCCTATTGCTCTAGGATGGTCAATCTAAATCATACCATTTACTGTTTGAACTGGGGCACTTGGGAAAGCGAAAAGGATATGCTACCAACAGTTACAGAAAACAAAGTAGAAACTTGGTCTATCATGGGGAAACTAGACATATTTTCCCTGTAGTGTGAACAGAACTATTTTATTTATCCATCAGGCGAAGTAAGCAGGGGGGACAGAGGAATTGAACAGGGACACATAAAATACTACTTTTAAAAGTGTCTCCAGGATACAAAGGAAAACTATGCAGTGAAACACGATGAAATTATGTTAATTTAACCACAGCTCATGTTAAATTTTCCATAGTTATTTATGATTTATGTTGAGTAAATGTGATAGGTATCTTTAAGTATATTTTTATCTGGTGTCTGTTGCAACCTCTGAAAGCCATTAACCACACCGTTTCCGTTAGTCCCCTCTGCATATGATATAGAAGAACTTTTAGTGCTTCAGAGTCCAAATACCTTCATACTTTCCATCTAAAAGTAGTGGACATAGCTCTTTTCACTTTCAGACCCTTGCAGAAGTTAACTGACTTGCTGAAGGGCATAATAGTGGTAAAAATAGAAGAAACAAAATCTCAGTTCAGAATTTAATTTTCTTCCTGGATTTTGTGTTTTAGATTCTTAAACAAGAAAATGTGCTGTCTACATATTTCACCTCCAGTATCATCGTGAGTGTAATCAATCCTATGAAGAAAGGCAGGGTATTGTTCACATTTTTTACATAGCAATGAGAAAGTGGGGGTGACAGGAGCTTCAATGATTTGCTTGATCTTATGGCACTTCAAAACCTCTAAAAACTTCTTGCTTTTGAAGTTGATTTAGTTACTTTAAAAGTTACATACTGGTAAAAGTTACTGTGGTAAACAGCAAAAGCACCAACTTTGACTTTTCACTTTCAAATAGTTATCAGTGGAAGACAAAGTGGTAAAATCCACTTTTAATGTGTGCAGTTATTTGAATTTCACCAGTTTCATGGTGTTAGCTACTGGAAAGGCCTTATGTTAGTTCCAAAGATCTGATTTTTTTTAAAAAAAGTTTTATTAGAATTTATAGTCCTGTGGTACTTTATGGAACAAATCCACTACCATCACCCCAGTTTTCTGAGTCACATCTTTATGGTCAGGCTTTCTCTTTGGCCCAAGCCTCTGGAAACCACACTTCTATTCTCTGTCTATATGGTTCTCTTTTCCAGAATGCTACATAAATGGAAATATACTGTAAGTAGCTTTTAAAATCTGGCTTCTTTGACTTGGCATAACATATTGGAGATTCATTCATATTGCATCAGTAATTTATTCCCATTTATTTATAAATTTATTGTACAAATACACCACAGTTTATTTACCCATTTTATAATAAAAGTACATTTGTGTTTTAAATAAAATTGCTCTAAACATTCATATTTCTGTTGTTGTTAATGCTTTTAAAACCAAAATACTAATTGCAAGAAAGAAGAGAAACAACATACAGGATAATTTAATCTTCAATTTGAAATTTTAGGACAAATCTTCTAAACTATTCATTGATGTAGCAGGTTAAACTGTATTATAGGATCCTTTCTGCACAGACCAATGAAAGCATTAACTTTCTCTTTTCACTTTCAAATAGTTACCCGTGAAAGCCAACGTTTTTCTGCCATTTGTGATTTAAAAGGAATATATGAAACTTGATGAAATGATAGGGAATAAGATTATGTTGCCTAAAACTAAATCAGGGGAAAGAAAAACAAAACAAAACAAAGCAACAAAATGAAGAGGTTTAGGTGTTAGCCAAATGCAAACTAAGACTTAGCCCCCATCCCCTTTGAAGGGGCAATGCTGTAGGGAAACTGCGTGCCCTGAAGCCCTGGTTCTGGACTGTTTTTTTCCTTAGTGGAGGTGGAAATTCCTATGTGACACAGGATAACCAAACTAGATTCCAGAGCTGTGAACCAAAGCAAGCCAGCTTGGGAGAACAGGAATCTGGTATATAGGAAGTCTCATTTCAGACGGAATAAATTACACAGATACATTTGGAAATACAAAGAAAAGACTTCTTTGGTGAACTAGTAATTTTGCAAAGACCACATAAAACATTCATTTACCACATTTTAAAGATGTGAAGCTAATCATTACCACAAAATAACTTTTTAGATGTGACTAAAGAAACCACTTTATCATTTGCACTGTGGTATATTTGGTCTTAAGAACATGCTTTATCTTAATAACTATTCCTTTAGCATTCGTCTCCTGAGTCATAAGGAGTTTGCAAACTAGAAGATATATACATATGCCTGAATTGAAAATCTTCTTTAACTCTACATGAGAATTGCATGTGTAAGGGAAAATTCAGTTAATATTTATATTCAGAGGAAACCCAATTAGACATTTAGTTAAAATATAAACTTCATTAAGATTTTAGGAAGTTCTTATGTGAGGCACACTACTGAGCCCTTTCATCTTCATAAACAGATGGAATCCATTTTTCTATCAGAGAACATACTCTTTTTTTTTAATGAACACTAAAAGAAAAACAGAGATGTAAGTCCATATTTCAGATTTTATGATCCAGTGTGGTTATTTGATGACTTTACACCTACTAACTCATAAGAGGGCAACCATAATGCTTTGGTTTATGTAGACAGTACCAGCGTAATTAAAGAACAAAGAAAGGAATAGCTTACTTTCTTACACATCTAATTTTTCATGTCTGCAAAACTGGACCTTCAAGACTGGCTGGCTACTCCCGCTAGGTTAGCTCTCCTCGGATGGTTGACCATGCCATCTCCTGAAGACACTGAATCAGGGAGATTGTGCACTTCTGAGATTGCTATTGCATGTACAGACCCATCAATATCTGACATTTGTCTTCTTCCTTTTCCCCTTTCTCCTATCCCAGTAGTTCTGTCATTTTAAGCACTTTCTTTCCCTTTATTACAATTTCTCTTGTACATTTTGGATCTTATTATTCTTTCAGTTTATTATTATTATTATTATTATTATTTATTTTTACAGTAGAGAGACAATATGATATTTACAAATGTGAGTCTGACATGGGAAAAAGGAAGAAAGGAAAAGATTATATGTATGTTGGTAAACATAAATTTAGGTATGTATGTGTATGTTAGACAACTATAGCACTAATCTCTCTTAATTCATCAAAAAGAACAGTTTGTGCTGTCATTGATTGATCACTTTTGTATCTAGATTTTTTAAACTGAACAACTTATTCTAACAATGTGCAATATACTAACTAGTGTTAATTCCCTACTTTATTTCTTTTCTTTTTTGAAATTCTGTATCATTTCTACTTTTTTTTTTCTGTTTTACTTTTTTTTAAAAATAAAAATCTTTTTTTAAAAAAGGTCTGGGGTTTGTTTCAGTATGCTCCTGCTTCTTTTGGATTGACTTTCCCCCCATGTAAATTCTAGCTCCTGATGCTGTTCATTCCTGAATCCTAGTTCCTACCTTTCTGCACACAGCATGTCTGCCAGGTCTTAGGGTCGGTGATGTCTCTTATTCAAATAAGGAAGTAAGGTGACTCAGTAGGAGTAGGAGTTAGTTAAACCTCAGAAACAGTTTGGGGTTGAGTGCCAGGTATAAAATGGGAACATTTCATCCCAACATTTTCCACAAACTATATTTCATTTTATTTTATTTATTTTATTTGGTATCAGGTATCAAGCTCACGACCTTGAGCTTGCCAGGCAGGCAATTACACCACTGAGCTAAATTCCCAGCCCCCATACCTATGTTTTAATATTTTACTCAGAAAAATTTTTAAAGTAATATGAAGGATGGGGCATATTTCAAATCCATATTATTTGGGGAGAAAGTATAAAGCAGCTTGTCTTTTGTGATTGTTCAAGAATTGTGTTGAAAGAAAGCCACACTGCCAATCCCACCCCATCTGTGAATTTGATTTCATGCTATGTTGGAAGAGAGTTAAGGCCTTTATAATTTGCTGGCTCAATGCTGAATTTCTGAGAGAAACCCAGTAAGTATCATTTCTAGGGCCGGAGATTTAGCTCAGTGGCATAAGCGCCTGCCTGGCGAGTGTGAGGTTGTGAGTTTGATCCCCAGTACCAAAAAAAAAAAAAAAAGAGAAAGAGAGTTTAAAGCATAATTTCTGCGCTCTTTGTCCTTTCAAGGACACAATGTATTTTTTCCATTTAGATCAAAAGGAAGGTAAATGATAGCCCACGGTCAAATCTAGCTTGGCACCTATTTAATTATAGTCTAGGAGTTAGACTAGGGTTAGGGTTAGGTTAGGTTTTATATTCTTGAATGACAGAAAAATGATCAGAAGCAGTATCATGACATGTAAAAATTATGCATTAAATTTCATTGTCCCTAAGAAAGTTGTATTCTAACACAGCCATACACATTTATTTGTATGTCGTCAGTGGCTACTTTCAAGTAATAGTGATAGAGTTGAGTGTTTGCTCCAGAGACTTCCTTGCTTGCAAAGCCTAAGATATTTGCTGTCTGGCCTTTTATAGGAAATAAGTTTGCCATCCTTCATCTATAAGAAGTACAATTCTAGATAGAAGCAGAATCAACCCCCACGATTTTTTTTTTGTATTTAACTGCTTAACCATGAGTTGGAATGAGTAGTTCCAGTACGTCTCAACCCTCTTCTGGGTACTACAGAAGAGTCCAAATGCATGAAGCTTAGTGTAGAAAAAGAGAAAATAGCAACAACAACAAAAAAATCAAATTAGATTTTGCATAAACTAATGACATGAATTTTGCATTTGATATGGGAAGAAATTGTTTAATTGCAATAAAAATTTTTAGTTTGTGCTTTCTTTATTTATCTACCTACCTAGGATTTGCTCTGTGCAAAACAACTGAAAATCATTATGAATGTAGCTTTTCACCACTCAAATAATCCACTACCTTGGAAGAAATTGAGTGCAACCTAATAAAACTGAAATTGAGCAAAGTGCGCAAAATCTAGTTTGAAAAACATAAATTTGTTCATGCTTTAGAAAAGGATTTAGTAAAACGCTAATCTCGAGTTTATTAGAAATTCCAAATATCCTTGCTGTTTTGACATAAAGAAGAAGCTTATGTAGTTTTTGCCTTTCTTATTTGTTACAAAAGAATCTCTTCATTTAGTTATAGGTTTGTTTTGTTAGCCAACCAGGATGTCACTCTACTCCACAGTTAGTACTTGAAAAATGTGACTGTTACTTATAGATAAAGTAATATCCACCCGAAAGGGAAGTAACATCCTCCAAGTAGAATCACAACCTCATGCACATCCCTGAGCTATTCTTTGTCTTCAGTAGGAAAAATATGGAAATCCCAGAGTCATTGTTGAGAAATTTTTTCAGAAATTTATCAGATTAATTTTAATGTTGAATGTGAAACTGAAAAAGTAAGTTTGCATGTTTATGTCTTTCAATTTTTTCCTTTAGTAATTTTTGTTGTATTTCACAAAATACCAACTCTATTCTATTGAAAAAGTAAAACTAGTCCTTCCCCACAGATAATTTGAGAAATGCTTTGTATGTTGAAAAAAACAATGTTTTTTTTAGCATTACGTATGTAGCACAGTCTTCAAAAGCGATGCCATTTTATGGACAATACTTTTTTATTTTCATCAAAAACTAAAATGTTGCCCTGACAGTTGTTTATCAAATTGCTGTATGTGACTGGATTCATTTTATTTTTCCTCTAGTTTAAGAAACTTTTAAATATCCAATGCTATTATGTGCTGCAGCAATATGACAACAAAATTCTGTTTAAATGACTAAATCGTTGCTGGGATATAATTTAAGGAGGGGGAACAGAAATTCTACAGAAATGTATAGATTAAATCGCTGTGCAACCAAATAGAAATGTCAGGATCTTCCACCACTTAAGATGCAGAAACTAGTGCACTGAGGCACAAGAAAAGAATTTGATTTACAATTTGAAGGAAAACCAGCAGTAAAATAATTGAGAACTGGAAAGCAATCTTGCTCCTGCCAAATTGCTTTCCGCTGTGCATGCTCCACTTAGGGGCAATATTTGGATACTAACATTCAGTTTGTGCATATTTTCTTTCCCTTGTGAATAGTCCATCCTGTGAGATTAGGACTGTGTCTCTGCTGTGATCAGCAAAAGAGACGATCCAAATTACACAGCGCTGGATTTTATACATAGAGCTTTATAAATAGAAAGTGGTGATTTGTGAAAATGCAAAGGTGATAAACTGGCTGCTAATGGAAAATTCTTAGTCCCTTAATTGTAGATGTATAATTTCATTTTAAGTCAGTTTTAATTTGAGTTTCAGGTTTATGGGAATAGGCTATATGAAAGAATATTTCAAATTGTAAAGGATTGGTAAAATACTTGTTAACAATAATGACAATAATTTTACTGCCATTACTCCAGTAAAAAATTGCGATAAAGATTTGGTGAGTATCCCCTTGAGGTTTCTCATTGATTTTTTTCCCACGAAGTATAAAGTGGGTCCTGCCCTTTTCCCCTTACTCCTTCCAGAAACTAATTCCTGTGGTTCATGGATACATTCATAACATATTTATTGTACTGTCACCCTCTTTCTTAACTGGTTTTCCTGAGTCATACAGGTATTTATTTAGTCATGTCATTATAATCTTGGAAAACAGTGGTAAAATTTGGTTTAAAAGTTTCATTCTTGTGCTATGTGTTTTTCTCAGAGAATCACAGTTTTGTGCCTTACACAAGGGCAAGGGCTTATACATTGGAAGTATCTTTATATGAAAACATCGGAAGTCTTTTGCTATAAAGCAAGGTGACTTTGCTGAGTAAATGGTTTGTTACTGTTGTTGTTCTTGTAAGCACAGTGTCATCTTATGTTGCAAAACTCGAGTACTAAAATTAGCACCTAGCAAGATATCATTGTTAAAATTACCCCTGGATATATCTCAAAAGGGTTCTGGGGCAAATGTTCGAAACATATCTCTCCAGAGATCTAAAACTGAATATTTTCATCATCTTCAGAACAGATCAAGAATCCATTGAGTGTCAGATGCGGTAGATTGCCCTGTCTTTGGGGTGGCGGTGGGTGTAATATCTAAGCAAACAGGTATATTCAAAAACCAGAGTACATAGGATGTCACATTGTGAGAGGTCAGTTCATAGGCACCAATATTGTTGCCTTCATCTAAGGAGTTTAGAAGAACATTCTCCCTGGAGGTGTTTAAATATGCATTCACCCTTCGGGATGAACTAACTCTCATCTTTCTGAGAACACAAGGACAGTTTATGATATTCATTTCCCACGTATGCATGTAGGAAACACCCAAAAGGTTTTCAGGGAGTTGTAACAAAATTCAAATGGAGATTTTTGTTTATATTTTCAAGCTAGGAAGAGTGTGCTCTTAATTTTTTAACTTGGTGTTTGAAAAGTTAAAACTATTTCAGAAGTTTGCAACCTAGCTCATGAGTGGTCTTACTAATGATTTGAAATTGGACTGGTTTTTCCATGTGGTTTTTAAAATGGAATAATTTCTTTACTCACTGAACTTTTAGAAAAAATTTTGAATTTAGATTATCAGGCCCTATGTTTCTCATGTTAGCTACAAATCCTTCTCCATAAAATATAGGCTTCCTGATTTTATTACCACTTTTACAACTCTTTCTAAACAGCAGTGTTCATATTTCGCATATTAAGGTAATATCAAACTCTCATTCCTCATAGGGTCTTTGCTTCGGCTGTATATTTTGAAAAGCACAATATTTGACAGAAAAATATAGGTTCCTATTAATAAGCTAACACCTGCACATAATAACTGTATTGATTTTTCCTTGTTATAATTTCATGATGCTTTTCCCTATCTATCATTAAGTAAACGGATAAAGACCTGTTATGTATATGTACCATGTCCCATGATGACTAGTCATTCTGTACTGCAAACATGTACTAATAAAAATAAAAGATTTTTTTCTTTCTTTTTTTTTTTTTGGTACCGGGGATCGAACTCATGACCTCATGCTTGCCAGGCAAGTGCTTATGCTGCTGAGCTAAGTCCCCAGCAAAAATAAAATATTTTTAATAAAACTTTTTACTTTAGTGAAGATGCTCTGAATTGTTTTTTAGTTAAGACTTTTTTTTTTTTTTTTTGTCTTTTTGAGATATGGTCAGGCTAGTTCAAGCTGGCCTTGAACTAGCCCAGGCTGGTCTCAAACTCACAATGATCCTCCTGCCTCAGCCTCCCTAGTGCTGTGATTACAGGCGTGAACCACCGTGCCCGGCTAGTTAAAACAAATTTAGGAATGTAACGTTTGATACTTTTAAGACTCCGACCCCTGAGGCCATATAATTTGATTTTTATGAGTTAGCACTGCATAATGGTTTACATTTTACGGCCTAGTGTAGAATGAGACTGCCTGAGACTAAAGGATATTTATTTGGCCTCGGTGTACCTTAGTGCCCTCTGTAAATGAACGTATTAGTGTCATTTGATATTAAGAAGCAGTTTGTTTAAAATAGCGGAATCATTATGTGCTGTAAATTCCCAATAAATTATTATGATTACTATATTGTTACTGTGATTATACCCTTGTACACATGAGCATGAGCTGTCACAGGAGAAAGCCTGGTAGGATGCAGTTAAGTGCTTGGTGTTCTGCCGCTTCACCTCCCTCTCTCCTCTCCTCGCAGGTGGCCCCAGCCATTAAGGAGAGGATGATGAAGAAAGGGAGCCTCATGCTGGGCTACCAGCCCCACCGGGGAAGGGTGAACTTCTTCCGCCAGGTGGTGATTAGCCCTCAAGTGAGCCGGGAGGACATGGACTTCCTCTTGGATGAGATAGACCTGCTGGGTAGAGACATGTAGCTGTGGCTTCGGGCCCCTCAGAGGCGTAGATCGTGTGCTGGGCTGGGCATCCGGAAACACATAGTAGATTATAGCCTTTTCTGATGAGAAATAGGAATTGCTTCCGTGCAGGCATCGCAAAACCGAATTGCTAAGCAGTGGCCATAAGAACTCATGGCGTGGGCTCTACTGTGGATATCACGGAGTATATTTTAAAAAGAATGAGTTTCTCAAGGATTGTCTGGACATAGCCTAGAAGAGAGTTTAGCAAATACCATATGGGTCTTGAGTTCTAATGTGACACTGCTCCTTAAAGAACATATAAACTAATAGTTTAACGCTACGATTCTCAAAGAATCTTGTCTTGGCAGCATCAGCCTCACCTGGCAACTTTAAAAAATGCAGAAACCCAAAGCTGGGAGTGAGACTCAGTGTTCTGTGTTTTAACAAGCCCTACAGGTCATTTTTATGCATAGTGTAATCTGAGAAGCACTTTTTTTTTTTTAAATCTTGTGTTGATTGATTAATCTTAATGTTTTGCCAGTAAAAGAGAATCAGTCACCCTTGGGCCACTCTTTGAAAAATACAACTGTGACATTTGTAGTACAAATTGTAAAGACATGGGGAGCATGTCAAAATTATTTTTTAAGAGAGATAATATGAAGACATATGTTTTTATAAACTATATACAGACATATGTTTTATGCAAACTGAATGTTTACTTTCAAAAGTTAAAAGTAACTCATTCATTTTCATTTATCTAAATTAGAAATGAAGATAGAACAGAAAAGCACTTTGAAGCGTGGCTTTTGCAATCAATGAACAATAATCCTAATTCACTTCCCCAGATCATTTGTATCATTAGCTACGAGTAGACTTTGCATAAATATAGATGTGGGTCTGAGTCCCTCTGTTAGGTTTAGGGGCCCATTTCTACCTTGCTCTCTGCCTTGTAGCAAATAACCAGAGTGAAGCCCGGGGTTGTACAGCATTCCCGATTCCAAACTTCCACTTATCAGTGTAGACTTTTCACTGGTTGACAGCAGGGGGAGAATCTAGGAATCGAGGCCTTTTGGTGGAAACATCTCCCTTTCTTCTGAGAATGAATAATTATAATTCTCTGACCCTTAGCCTAGATTTTTAGGAAAGTTTCATTTGATTAGTGAGTGGGTGGAATTCAGAGATGCGGTTAAAGAGTTAAAACTGTGCTGGAAAATGAATGATTGAAAATCGCTCGCAGTGACTTTTTCCTGCCTTCTCATGAACTTGTATTGTTTAAATTGTGAAAAGCAGATGTGGACTCTTCTACTTTTATGTGTATTTTTCCTTTAGGGTGCATGGATTCTCAGTATCTCCATTATTCTGATCCTTTTCTGAATTACTTCGAGTTCTCTGGTGATAACTATTTATGTGTGTGCGTGTATTTTTGTTTCTTTTTGCCTTTCATAAAATGTTCCTAAAATTGATGTTTGCAATAATTTGGACTTCATGAAATAAAAGGCAGTATTAGTGCACTTTGTATTGCTGACTTTTCCTTTTTTGTCTTCTTCCCTTTATTTCACACACCAATAGAGTCTGGAAGTTAACATTTAATTTAATAATTGAGGAAATAGGCTGCAGGCTTTCTGGTTCTTAGCTAACCCCCTGACGAAAAGGTCAAAAGCAGAACAGTGTAGATTTGTCCTATATATAGTCTGTCTTCTATTGCACAAGCATAGTGGAAATTCGACAGCCATAGCTCAGCTTCTGCTGTGCCTTTTTATGAGAGGTGGAAATTCCTTAATCAATGGGGAAAGAAAAAACACTACTACTAGATATATTGAAAAATAAGTTTTTTTCCTTGACATGCTTAACCCACAGTCAGCTATTTGAAAAGATAATTATTTGATGAAAAGGTGATTATAATCCAATCATTCATTCATTCAGTAAAATATTGGTAGTGTGCCTTCTGTGTTCTGGGCAGCTAAGCAGATGCTGCAGACATGCAGTGAGTCAAATAGGAGACAAAGTCCTTGTTCTTTCAGTTGAGGTAGATAATTAGTATATAGATATTAAACATTCAAATATGGATAAGTATTTTCAAGAAAAATTAAAAGTACCAAAGGGATAGAGTGTGGAAGTGAGAGGGATGGGACGAGGCGCCATCAAAAATTGTTTAAGCAAAGAATCATTTGAGTGAGGACTTTTAAGAATGAGGGAGAGAATTATGTGAGAATTATGTGGGTCATTTGGGAATGGATTTTCCAGATAGTGGGCAGAGTAAGATGGAGGTCTGTGACACTGACTTCATGCTGTGTATAAGGACCATCGCAGAGTTCACTGGGACTGAAACCTAGTGAATGATAAGGTGAGTGGTTAGAGGATGAGGCCGAAGAAACATTTGGGAGTCAACCACTGAGCCTCCTCTAGGTAAAAACCTAGAATTACATGTGAACACTTTTTTAAAAGTTGTACAATGTATTTGCATAAATTAAATTTTTAGAGGTAGCTTACTGGTTAATGTTTGGGGTACACAGTGGATGTATGCAAGAGCAGATTTTGGAAGACTAAACAGGAGGCAAATGAAACTGAATGATGACTGTATCAGCGTTTTAATGGAGAAAGGGTCTGATTTCAGATGCAATTAAATATCGATTTCATAGGGCTGACTGGAGGAGTGTTGAAAGACAAGTGAATTAAGGATGGTTCCATAGACTTTGGGCCTGGCCAACTATTAGAATTGCAAGAACAATTTTACCTGGATTTGCTCATACACAATTTAAGAACCAGCTAATTCTATAAGTTTCACAAGTGATTATTTGGGTCTCATCTTCAGAAAGGAGGTTAAAGGTAAGGATATAAAAAGATCCAGCATTAGCATGGAGATGTTAGTTGAAGTTATGGAATTGGATGAGATCAGATAAACAGTGTTTGGAGGTAAAATGGACCTGTAGGGTAAGAACTAAGTCCTGGTACAAAAGCTTAAAATAAGAACAAAGCCACGAAGGCCCCTGGAAAGGATTCTCCAGTGATACCAATGGGGATCAAAAGAGTGGTTTCCAAGGGCAGGAAGAAGAAAGATGAATAACAATTTTGAAGCTGTTGATGAGTCAGTAAGACCTAAAATTTACTTTTAAATTGACAGTGTGGAGGCCATATACTTCTGGAAATTTTATTTGATAAGATAAACATTTGGAACATAATTTTCAATATTTCTTTTAGCAATTATCAAAATCTAATCAGGATTTGAGACCATTTGGTGATCCCCAGAAACAAAATAGAGACTAGAGAAGAAAGAGTCAAGGAAAGGAGACCAGCAGGGTGAACATTAGTGAGATAGTAGTGCTGTGAGCAGGTTGGACTCAGTCTTGCTAATGATATCTGAAAAAGGGTAGAGAACATACCTGGGAGGTGACCTGTCTGAGGCTAAGGAAGGTGGCATGTTGATCTATTGCCACATAAAAAGGCTGAGGACTGGGTTCAGGCTCAGTAGCTCCCTGCCAATCTGGACTGTGCTTTCATGCATTTTAGCTGTCTTGGGCAGTGAGTGCAGCCTGTACCTTGAACCTTGATCAGGATTGGTGATTGCTAAGGATTTGTACAAGGACCACTGCCAGCTTTTGAAACAGTGGAAAAAGAGTTAAGAGAGTCCATCCCCACCACTGCCACCTCCAAATGCCATTTACCATATTCCTCTTCAGGCAAATCTAGAAAATGTGGTTTTTTGGTTTTTCTGTGTGCTGTTTGTCTTAACCAGCTACAGTGATGCCCACAATTAGATAAGCAATGCTACCAGCAATAAAGAAAATAGGCGAATGGACAGTGGTCAGGCTACTTACAATCTTTGCCACCATGACAAACATGGAGTACGCTAGTACTGAAAACTAATTTTTTTTTTCCCTGACAGCTCAGTATTAACTTTGGTTGATAAAGTTTGAGACCAATTAAATTGTTTGGAATCCAGTCCGTCTGTCTGGCTCATGTTTATGTAATCCAACTGGGAATGGGTTGATACAACTGAAATGTCTTAATCCCCTTGACTCAGCTAGAACCCATTTTGGATTGGAAAAAAAACACCTGAGATTTAATTTTACTTCTTCAGGACCAGTTTGATTCCTGTTAAAGCGGTATTCTTGTGAGAATGTATTTTGACGAGTTAGAATCTGTTTGATTTGCTCTGAATTATTTATTTTATACATTTTAACTTAAGAAAAATTGGATGAAATTAGATTAAATGTATTTAATCTAATTAAATTTATTTAATCTAGTTGCATTTAGAAAGACTTTTCCTTTCCACAAAGCCCCTGGCTTCAGGGAGCACAGACTGGAGGCAATAGTTCAGTATGGTTCTTTACTGGTTCTTCAGAGAAAATTGATCCAATGATACAAACACAACCCCAGCCTCATTTGGAGTCATAAATGAACAAAAGTGAGAGTTCTCAGTCCTCCTCCTGTTTTCAGCTTCCTTCTCTACTTCCGTAAGTTTGATGAAATGAAACATTGGCAACCAGGCCCTTTGACAGCTCATAAGGTGGGAAGTGAGTACGGCAGGAGATGTGGAGAATGGCAGCCAAGGTAGGAAAGTAATATATTTTTCTCATTTCCATGACCCTTTTTCCCTATAGATATGACATTACGTCTAGCAAAAATACCACAAGCTTGAGGGCCTTCTAATACAGAGACCAAGGATGATTATTATAATAATTAACATTAATTTTGTGTTATACATTAAGACTATTCCAGCTTCTTTACATGAACATATTTATTCCTGTAGAACCCCATCAAGTGGGAGTTATTACCTTCAGTTTATGACTGGAGAGACTAGGGCTCAGTTTAAGAAAATTACCCAACATTCTTAAGGTGCCAAGTGGCAGATCCAACAGATCTAAATCCAACTTGTCTTAGAGAACAGACTTTTGCCTTTTCATTTTATGGGTAGCTGTCACAGAAGAAGACCAATCCTAGGAATCTGACCATTGCCTAACACTCACAATCACTTGCCAAACACAAGCATCAAGAACGAAGTTAGTCTCCAGGGGCAATCATTCTAGTATACTGCCACAGCATCTTTCTTAAAAGAGAATACAGCAGTTTTCCTTTCTGCTTTTTGCCATTGAAGATGGAGGGCAGTAGTGTACAAAGGACCCTTTGAGTTGCAATAATAAGAAATGTTAATGGGGAGCACAGCCATTATGAGAATGATAATAGTTTGTGAGTATTTGGCTATGGCTTTGTTTCTCTGACCTTCCCTGAGTTCCATAACCACGTGTCCAAAGGCTTCCTCGACAAACCCATTTTAACATTTCCAAGATACATCAAAGTTTTCATGTCTAAAACTGATTCATGATTTCCTGCCTCCAACCCCACATTTCTTCTGAAACTTGTTCCTTTTTCCATCTTTTCCATCACAGCAAATGATACAATTTTCTAACCAATTTAGCAAAGGAAAAATATATTTTCTATGCTTTATATCTGTTACCCTCTGCCCCACACAGCCCAACCCATTAGAAGGTTCTGTTAATGTTAACCTTTAATGTATGTCTCTAATCCATCTATTTATCCCTGTTTCCAAATTCCTAGCTTCTGTCTTTCCCCTGTACTATAGCAATCGCCTCTTTATTGCATCTGGAGTTTGATGCTATACTTTGTCTACTCTACTTCTTAAACTGCAACCAGATGAAAAACCAAAATTGATATTTTCCCCCTTTCTTAGAAGGCTTTCAAGAGCTTTCAGTTTGCTCCCGGAACAGGCAACTGCTAAATCTGCAAAACACTGCTAGGACACCTATTGGTCAAGCAAGACAGGCTGATGACCCTCTTGTCATGAAGGAGGACACTGCTTTGAATGTCTTAGTCCTCTTTGTCAGGGAAAATTACAGGAGAATATTCACTGGCCTTGTATCTGCATTCAAGTGGCTTAATATGAGTCAAATGGATTAGGACATAGTTTATCAGGTAATAGGGATACAGACCACAGTGAAGTGAGAGAAGTGTTGTAAGTCATGGTCAGTAAACTGCAATTTGATAAACAAGCTGTTTCTGTAGACAAGCACTCTTTAGTCCTGATGGCAGAGATGAGTCAAGTGTTTGGATGAACTGGCTGGAAGAATTTTCGATGTACAACCTGACCTCTTAGAACAAAACAGCTGAATTCGGTTGTGCACAAGTAATTCTTATTCTCAGTCCTGACAGGTTCCATGGAGGCACATAATTCAGATTCTCAGGATAAAGATTAAATTCTGCAAGTGGCTGCCAAGATCCCACATCTTTCTAACTCCAATAAAGTTTCAAATTTATGTGGCACAGCCTCCTTTATGTTGATGTCCAGAAAATGTTGACTCCTTTTAGCTCCCACAGCTCTCCTTTCCTCCTGTATGTTAAAACCTTGGCAGTAGTGCTCCTTCCTCCTTGAATGCTGGTTTGTTCTCTTTATCTGACAAAAGGTATGCTTCCAATTGAGATCTCAGTTTCTTAGGGATGGTTTCTCTACCTGTCCTCTACCCAACTAAAGGGTATTGTAACAATATAAGCTATCTATAATTTTGTTACATATATGGGACTGAGCACATAGATTGCTCAATAAATAATTGTGGAAATAACAAGAATTGGCAAGTAGGTGTGTTAATTTATCTTTGAGAAAACTTTATTATTTGGGGGCATTTAGATATATGAATATAAAACAATTAACCCATTGCCCTAGAGAGAACTCTAAGTTACCTTGCTCCAAACTGAGACATGAAGTGTTCTGGTTGGTAAATATTTCCCTTAAAATGTATTTTCACTTATCTCAGAAAAACTTTCTCCTTGGAATCATCATGATTTTGATTTCTAAATATTTTTTCTTAGACTGTATAAGATTAAAGTTCAAAAATCATAGATGAATTCTTCAAGATTTAGCTAGCATTATTGTACAGATTCACATTTGAAACATTCCAAAATTTGTATTATGTTAACTGATAACAGTGTGACACACAAATGGTACAAACTGTGTCCCATGTAAAAATGACTTGTAAATAAATTTTATTCTACTATTTGAAGACCTCAGGGTTCTGTGGGTAGTTCATGATCTGACAGAGATGAAGGGATGAGCAACCTATGAAATTCATAATGGAAGCTGCTTTTCTCTCTGTGGACAGAATTCTTTTATGGTAGTAGACTGGGCACAAAAGGGAGTGGCCCTTGGATTTTTGAGGGAATTTCATTACTGCCTCACCTTCCTGATCTTGGGAAACATTTAAGAATCTATGCCAAGTCTAAAAAGATGTATCCTATTTTGTATAAAAGTCACAGTGTCAGTGGAATTTTTTAGTTGGATCATTAGGTCAACTATTCAAGAACCCAAACACCATGTTGTCTTAAAAATCTCTCAGATTTGGGTGAGTAGGAGAGAATTTTCACATTCTGAGGCTAGTAGCCCCTTTCAGTGTTTTTGGCTGCTACCTGTAGCCTGTGAATAAATTTTGATATTCTTCACATCCTTGATACAAAACCCACCCTACATGGGTTCTAGGGTAGCTTCAGATTTGTGATCCATGAACCTTGTGGTTTTATAAGTAAGGACCACACATATCTTCCTAAACTCCTGCAGGCTAAAGATGTCCTCTGGGAGTTGTAGACACATGATGAAATCTTACTCAAGATTTCTGCATCACTTCAAATAGGTTAAGAACAGGTTCTAGAGATTACATATAACTGATTGTGTGGCATCTGAGCTTGCCTTACGCTTGCTGTGATGAGCTAATCCACTGGCCTAGCACTCATGTGGCTAATCCTGCATATTTATGCTGTATTATAGCATCTCACACCTATATGGGTCTATGTTCTCAGATCATGGAAATGAGGTCTTACTAGATAAAGATTTTAGGTAAAGACCCTACTCTGAGCCTAAGATACATGAGTGTAGTTGCAGGTTGAGGACTGGATTATAGGTTGAACACATGGTGTTTATATTGTCAAGTCTGTCTTGATGAAAATGTTGAATGGATTTTGCTAGCAGATGTGGTTTGTCTGAAGCCAGAAAGGACAAGGAGATTTAAACAAGAGAAATACATTGATTCAACAGCATCACTGTGCTTTATACCTTGGGAAAATCATAATAGATTGACTGCTATAAAGACCAAATATAAGCAATCAAATCCAGTGACCAAATTTGAGGAGTGAGGCACAGTCTGATAGCTATACCTGACTTCAAAGTAAGATCAGTTTGGTACCAAGGTCACTGATCTAAAAACTAGGTCATGTTTGGGTTTCATTTTAAAATTCAGCCATTTAATATATGTGATGTGTGTGGACTGAGAAATTCTAAAGGAGACAAGGTCAAGTAAAGGTATTTGTAAAATTGATGTAAATCTTTGATTCTTGGTAAATGGAAAAAGTTTTTCTTACTAGGGAAATTTGGAGGGTCACTGACTCAGTAAGCAAGTGGGTGAAGGAATGTAGATGAGCGAGTAACTTTCAATGAGAGGGAGGAATACAATTCAGAAAAGTGAAACAAGCCATTTCATATGAAAACTGAAGAAAAACTAGGTCACTAGCCACTGTACCAACTTCTGTCTTCTATGAAGTTCCTGGTAATTAGAAACCAATGACTGACATTTCTGCTGACACTGCTGCTGATCTCAAATTCATCCTAGCTCAGTGTTTTGTGACACTGACTGCTGCAATAACTGAATTTCTTAAGGTCTTGGCCTGATCTTACATAAAGGGATTACTTTGGTTCATATTTTCAAAGTAATTAGAAGAAAGGAGAGCCAAATTGATTGCTCATCAAAGAGTTTGCTGAATTAAGAACCATAGATAACTTTGGATAATCATAGGTAACTTTGGACCCTATTGAGAACTTGATTATTACTGATGGTTTTCCTTACTGTGACAAATAATTGCTCTGAAACATTTTCTCTTTTTTTCCATCAAAATAACCATTAAATCATAAAAATGAGGGCAGATATACTCAGCAACAGTTAATCTGGATCACAGGGTTGAAGCATACTTCAGATGCTGCCAGCTTCCTGCCTGGTGCAAAGTTGATCTGAATAATCTGTAGCAGAGAAGGCAGTTTGAGCACCTAGGGAATACTTGGGAACTTCAGGGCCAGATCTGTGGATAAAAATATCCACAACATGCTGGAAGGAAAAGATTAATAATTTGACCTTACATAACCAGAATAAAAAGAAGAAGGAGGAGGAAAAGGAGGAGGAGGAGGAATAGAAAAGGAGGAAGAGGAAGAGGAGGAGGAGGAAGGGGAGAGATTAGAGAGATAAGATTTGGAAATATACACAAATTAATTGTTTCAAAAAATACATTAGATTATTAGGTGCTTACCCAAATAGTAGCTAATTAAATTTATGATAACTCTGAAAAGGAAGCATTAATTTTATAAACTCATTCACTTATTTGTACATTCTGCAAGTCCTCACGATGCTTCTACAGTTCAATCCTACCCTGGGAATAGCAAATTTTAGCAGTACTCGTCTGATATTCATATAATAAATAAATAAATGTAAAATAAATAAATAAATGTAAAATATTTCAATGTTCGGGTGAATTAAGCACCAAACTGACTTGAGAAAACTAATGTATATGAAATAAATGAAGACAAAATGACTAAGTGATAAAAGAAAACAAAAAACAGTTGGCTTTTGCCCAAGATGAAGTAACAGGGACCAGACTTACTCTCCTGCAGGAAAGGACAAAACCACTTGGTGCGGGAACTTGATATGTGACTTTTCAAGACAATGAACATCAGACAATGAAGGACAATGACCCTTGTCAGAGAACCAGGAAACTAGTGAGGTCAACCACTGTTCCAGCAGACTGAAAGAGTTGTAGAGTGGCCCAGAGATGAGAAGCCAGATGGAGTTTAGCAGACTTCTTGATTTAAGGAGATAGGTTTAGGAATCTGCAGAGACACAGCTGCTACAGGTGACCAAAGCAACAGATAACTGAAGAAGGAGGATCTGTATAGACAGAGGTCTCTTTGGAGCCTTCTACGTAGTAGTGATTACCAGTTGCCTGTAAGGAAACAACCTGGGCCTAGGGAAAGAACTGTAAGATACTAGAGGAAACAGACTACAATGTTCATGGAGGGCTTGTAGTGTACCAATTAGGCTAGAAAATCCCATGATTCACAGGACATCGGGTAGAATGCTCCAAGGCATTTTGCTTAAAACTGGAACAAAGTTGTCTGCAGACTAGGACACCTGACTTGTGTCCAGTCTCATTCCTGATGATATTAACCTTGATCACTTGGTATCTTACTCACTTTCCTTGTCACGGAGACAAAGAACCCTACATGCATAATTTAAAGAAGGAGAGGTTTACGTTGGCTCACATTTTTAGTCCACAGTCCAGCTGCCTCCAGGACAGAAAAGATATGGTAGAAAGATCCGGCAGAAAAAAAGCTCCTCGTGTCATGGCAGCCGGGAAGCAGAGAGAAGAGAGGAGCAGAAAGAAAGAAAGTTTCATCCTTCCAAGTCACTGCATCTAATGAGGTGTCCAGCCCTTCCCCACAAGACCTCCCTCCTAGTAGCAAATAAGCTCTGTGGCCCCCAGGATTCAATTCGACCACCTTCCCAAAGCCTTGCCTTTGAGCAATGAAAACTTTCTGAGATATTCTCCACCCAAACAATAACACTTCTTTGTTGTGGTATTGTCTGCTATATTTCTCCAGGATGAAGTAACTGTTTTTTCACTTTTCATACACTATTTCTTACAAGTGAATTAATACATCCCAATAATACACAAGTGAAGGAGAATTGTGCTCCATTTCCTGGAAGTGGGAGAGTCTTAGTTATTTTTTTTTTCCTTGCTAAGATAAAATACCCAACATCCAAGGGGATAAGGTTTATTTAGCTTACAGTATGTAGAGGTTTCCATCCATAATGAGTTGGTCCTAAGGCACATGGCAGAGGGGCAACAATTCAGGATGGTGGAAGACAGCAAAAGCAACAAGAGAGGAGGAGGGAGCAAGCCTCTTTTCTTCCCCTGTATTATATGCAGGCTATGTGTCTAGGAAGGGTGTAATACTCACACCCTTAATCCCAGCATTGGATCATGAATCAATGACAAACTCTACATTCAGACACCTCTGAAAACCCTGCTCCCCATGACTACGTGAGGCTCTGGGGGGATATCTGGATCTAAAACATAACAGAAAGTAAAAAAGACTTTGTAGATTTGATAAAACCAATGGTAATTTGTAAATATATGGGGGGAGCTATTTAAGGCTATACATATATCCTGTTTGTCTTTGAAGTTTTATACACTGAATTTTGCCATCATGAGTGGGTACTGCCTGATGCAATTATTGCTGTAGGATTCTAGTACTGGCATTGTATTTTTCTCATTTTTTTTACATTTTTCAATTATAATCTGTTGTTAGGGAAACAGATAGCTTCTCACCAACTTATTTATTTTCTTTTACCAGCATGGACTAATTATTCTTTTAAAACAACCCAACGTCATTGTTATTTATTTTGTGACTCAAATTCTCTCCACTTTGACCACTGGGAGGTTTTACAAGTTAGCATCTGTGTCCTTTTGACATGCTCTGTGTTTAAAAATATTTTTAAAATACTTCCTTACTTTTTATTACTACAAAACACTCTAAACTCCTTTTTTTCCACTTTTTAAAATTCTAGAATCATCCATTTCTCCAAGAAGCTCTGATTTCTTTTATTGAAGGGTGACGAAAGCCAATATCTGGATTCTAAGCATGCTCAGTATAATATGAGTATCACAGAATCTTAAATCTATCCATCTCAGAAGACATAGTTAGAAAATATATATGTGCAACCTAGCTCAAGCACTGTGTGGTCACACATAGAGACACCCAGACACACTCATATAATTTGTATGTACATATAATATATGTGAGTATAATTTTAAAACATATTACATATGTATGTGTCTGTGTACAAACAAAAATTCCTATTAGTATCCTGATTCAGCCAGCTCCAGTTTGTTATTGCATTCTCTCCCTTGCTTATTTGTAACTTCTCTGTATCGCAGTGAGAAAGTTGTCTCCCTTTATCTACAATATATTTACTTGTCTAAACATACTATACCCCTGAATTAGTTTCAGAATTATTAACCATTAAAGAATGGTTAGTTAACCATTAACCCATTAGAGAAGCAAATTTGCCACTTATAGTACTGTTGCCGATCAGAGAAGGGTTCTCTTGCTCCATTCAGAAGGAGATCATCGGTCAAAACATCACAGCTCTGGTAGTTTTCCTCACACCACAAGACATCAGAATATGTTGGATGTAAGCAACTGGCACAGCCAGCTGTGGTCATTGCTGCTATCATTGGGCTCAGCTGGGTGAACTTCTTTGGCTACTGGTTTCTGGAGCTCATCAGTGACAATGATTCCTGGTGTTTATTTCTTTTCTTTTTTTTTTTTTTTTTAAATACCATCCACTCTGCATTATTCATGGTAAGAATCTCAGGTAGACTTACCAGACATTTGAGGCCCGCACTATCCAAGCAGGATTAGAGACCCACCAAAACAAGTCTTTATTTTAACACAGCTTATGCTGCAGCGCAGCACAGTCAGAATAATGAAGGGAAACTAGTGGAGAAGCATGTGGAATACTCTCTATATATGCAGGCCTGTGATTGGTCCCAGTACAGGCTTATGATTGCTGCAGGGCTCCAAGACAGCCTCAGCTGTCATGATGGAAATTCAGTGAGCGTTGAGTTGAAATGAAGAAATCTTCTGAAAGATCAGGTCTAGAGATTAGGGAAGTCAACAATGGGTCCATCATTCCTTCCTCCCTGATTTTAGCAGTGCCCAACTACCTCTTCCCTTCTTCAAAAAGGCATCTGTAGTGTCTGAAGTTGTGGGAGCAGGGGAAGGGTACTGCACTGTGTTGGAGTGGAGGGGAGGGGAGTGGCTGCTAGACAGTCAGGGCACTGAAGCAAGCTGTCCCAGTCCACCGGGCAGTGATGGGCAGTGAGAAGTGATGAGCTTTGCCCTGCCCCCTCCCAGCTTGAGTTTGTACTACAAAATGGAAAAGTCAGGTATTTCTCATCAGTCTTAGTATAGTATTAATAGGTCCTTTTTCTTTACAGTATGATGTAAAACAATAACCTTATTTTAGTCATACTCTTTTTTTTTTACCCTCTTCATGAAGTGATGTGATATATTTGTAATATTGTTAGATTTATTTGTCATATTTCTGGTTATTGGTACCTTATCTCCTTGACCAAACTTTGAAAACTGCCCTAAATCTTCTTTCCTGTTAGGCCTCAGTCTTGGGTGTCTGTCCAGTTTTTGTAGGAATTTCCCAAGTTGGTTTAGAAAGAATCTCACATCTTTTACATTTAATCACCCATGGTAACCCGAGCAAGTTCTTCCTCCGTATTTTCAATGTCTAAGTTCTTGTATCTCTAGCACCAATCTTTTTAGGTTGTTTACTAAGAATTTTCATATTCTTGACATCTACTCTTGGTAATTTTCCACCCATGGATCCCTTGAGTCAGCTTGGTGGTTTTAAAACTGGCCTTGTATTTAGAGTTGAAACTGATCTCTTTCAATGGAAAAAACTTTCTCCACCATTTTAGCAAGAGTCCAAATTGTTTTCTTTAAGTTTACGCTGGTATCCTGGTTACTTCTCAAAGACTTGTATATCATACAGTTCATCCAATATGGCATATCTATTATTAGTTTTTAAAAATGTATGTCTATATCTACCAAGACAGTAGAGAAGAGCTCTGTTACCCTAAATATATCTTGTGCGGCCTCTTGATAGTCACCTCCTCTTTCTACTTTTGATTTCTACTAACCAATCATGTGTTTTGTGTTTTCACATTATTTCTTTTTCCATAATATCATATAAATAGATTCACATAAAAGTAGCATTTCGGCTCTAGTTTCTCTGACTTCACAGAATGCCTTTAAATTCACCCATGTTGTTATGTTAACCAAAAATTCTCTCATTCTTATTGCTAAGTAGTGTTCCATTATATGCATAAATCACAGTTTGTTCATTTACCTGGGAAAAGATATTTGGACTGTTTATAGTTTTGTGCAATTATGAATAAAGCTTTTATAAATATTCCCTTGCAGGCTTCCATCTGAACATAAGTTTTCATTTCACTTTATTAATTGTTTAGAAGGGATTGAGAGGCCATAGAGTAAGTATACCATATCCAAAACTGCTGAATCGTTTTCCAAAGTGCCTCACATTTCACATTACCTCAAGCAATACATTCTATTTTCTATTGTTTTATATTCTCTCTAGCACTTAGTAAGATAATTTTTCAATAGCCATTCTGATGCTTGTATCTGCTTGTTTTTTCCAGTAATTTTTTTTTTACTGTGGTAAATATACATAACACAAAATTTTCTATCTTAACTATCATTAAGTATATAGCTCAGTAGATATTAAATACATTGATATTATATACCCATCACTACTACCTATCTCAGAAATCTTCATCTAGGAAAACTGAAATTATCTACCTGCTGAACAGTAACTCTGTGTGTCTATTCATCAGTCACTGGCAACCACTATTTTTTTTTTTTGTTTCCAAGATGTCAAAAATTCTAAGTACCTTATATAAGTCTAATTCTGTAAAATTTAACTTTTATGACTAGTGTATCTCACTAAGCATGTTCTTCGTCTCATATCATTTTTTAAATTTTTTTAAAAGCTTAAAAATATTTCAAAGTTTAAATGTAAAGTTAAAGACATTTTTAAAGTTTATTTTAAGAAAGCTTTGAAAGTTTATTTTGCCTGGTATTAGTATAGCCACCTCTACTCTCTTCTGGTTAAAATCTGAATAGAATATCTTTTAGCATCCTTTTGCTTTCAATGCATTTTTTTATTTTGGGTCTCAAATGAATTTGTGAGGTAGGTAGTGCACAGTTGGACCATATTTTTATATCCATTTGGTCAATATCTTTTGATTGCAAAATTTAACTTATTTACATTTAAGGTAATTATCAATAATGAAACATTTGCTTTTGTCCTTTTTAACTTTTCTATATGCTTTATGATTTTTGTCCCTAATTGTCTTTTCTTTTTTTCCCTTGAGTCCAGTTGATTCTTTCTTTCTTTCTTTCTTTCTTTCTTTCTTTCTTTCTTTCTTTCTCTCTTTCTTTCCTTTTTTGTTGTTATAGTGAAATGTTTAAATTCTCTTCTTATTTCCTTTGGTGTGTGTCCAATGTGTATTTTCTTTGTGGTTTTTATAGGAATTACACTTAAGACTCTAAAGTTATAATACTCTAATTTGAATTTTTATCAACTTTACTAACCTACAAAACTCTGCTCTTTCTTAACTGTCGCTGTTCCTTCCAGTTGTTGATGTGACATCTTTGTATGCTGTGAGTTTAAAAACATGAATCAATCATTCTAATCATCAATCTCAAATTATGTAAAAATAAACAATTATAAACCAAATTTACAGTAATAATTTCTTTGAAGTAAGTAGTATTTTAAATATATGAGACTCTTAAATCATGTAGAAACAAAACCTACATTTACAGAACAAAATTGCAATGCTGCTAAATTTTATGCTTTAAAATTGCTTATGTTTACATTTACTAAGATCTTCATCTTCTTGTACAGCTTTGAATCTACTGCTCTTTCATTTCACCATGCAGAGCTCTCTTTTCTATTTCTCACAAGACTATTGGGAAAAATATTTCCATTTATTTATTTAATTATTAATTTGTTTTTTGCTTCTGTTTCCTGGAGTTTTGGATCCAAAGCTATCCTTACCCATTCCAGTTTCCTAAAGTGTTTCTCCTGTTTTCTTCTAGTACTTTGTGTGAAGTCTTACATTCATTTGTTAAGTTTTGAGTTGAATTTTGTACCTGGTGAGAGAGGGGATTCAAATTTCATTCTTTTACCTGGGGAGATTTTTCCAGCACCATTTATTGTAAAGAATGACTTTCTCCAATGGATGCTAGGTGAGCCATCTTTCTAACATGAAAACATCAAGGAGAGGGGACCCCTCTCCCCATTTTTGTGGGAGTGTCAGCCTGGGAATGTGGCTCCCAGTTTTAACTTCCTGGTTGCTATGAAGATATGAGAAGGTTTTGCTTTCCTTTTAATAACAACAATAAACATGTATGTGGAGTATGGACTTTGCTATTTAAGATGTGATTTCTTTCTGTATTTACAATCTTTTAGCAAATTGCCTATGATCTACCTAACATTCTGGCTTAGTAATGAATTCATTTTCTTTTTCATCTATCTTTGTAGAAAGGTCTCATGGATTAGCAAGGGATTTATCTTATTGATTTTACCTAGGTTTTTCCAACTATTACCCAAAATCAGATGCCTATGTTTGTGTAATCTATTCTGGGCTTTTTATTCTGATGACTGCAGTCTTATAAGATGTCTTGAAATTAAAAAGCCCAAGCTCTTCAACTATGTTTTATTCCAGGACTATTTGGGCTTTCCTCATTTCTTTGCATTTGTACATAAATTTTAGAGTCTTCTGACTGATATCTGTAAAACATAGCCCCACACACCTTCAATCTTAGCTTTCAAGAGATTGAGGAAGGATTGCCAAACATTAAAGGCTATCCTGGCCTGCATAGCCAGATTCTATCTCAAAACAAAACCAAAAAGCAAAACAAAACAAAACAAAGAAAACAGAAGGCCTACTAGAATTTTGATTTCATTAAAATTACAGATCAAATTTGAGGAGTTTCTTGTAATTCAAGATCACAGATTAGGCCTTTATTTATTTTGATCTGTAATATCAGTGTATTGTGGCACTTAGCACACAGCCCTGTAATTTTGTTTTTGTCTTTGATTTTGGTAGAACAAAAAATTGTAGAACTATTTTCAGTTTTGAGGTTGCAATTATGCTTTGTTTGATTCCCTATCTTGTTTCCTGGTTAGGTATATTGAATCTTTGCTGTCCAATACATTTTGTATTATAAATTATTTTGTTTGTTAATTAATCTTTGTATTTTCTCTTTCAATAAATAGAGAAATTCTTTCTAATCAGCACTTCATAACTGTTAATAAAATGTTTTTGAGTGAAGTGAATGAATTTTGTTACATTCATGTAATATTTCATGGCAGGTAAAATGTAGGCACTGACATAGGTGCATCTAAAAATTATAATTCAAAAATTTTTAAATGTGATAATCAATACATAGAAAGCTCCTTTAATATAAGTTGGGAAACCCTAGAGAGGATAATACTCCAGGTTGCAGATATACATGTGGATCTAGGGTTCTACATGCAAACCATAAGAGGACTAGGCCCTGGCGGGACAGTGTATACAGGTCTAGCAATCAAGTCTGGTTATTTTGATGGTGAAGATATATTTATAATTTCCCCCCCAAGTAAATAGCAAAGTTCTGGATCAAATATGACAATGTACATTTATTAAATATAGAAATTATAGTATAGGTCTGGGTATGTACTGAAGCTTTAATATTCCTAGTAAAATAACTTAGGACAAGATAAAATCAAAAGCATGAGAAAAAACCTAAAGACACTGTCAAAACATAGTAACACAAAAAATTGTGGAAATTAAAACTTATATAAATGTTTCTTAGGAGTAACTTTAGTCACAGGATACTTGTTATGAAATACAAATAATGAATCAAAATCAAAGTGAAAAAGTAGTTTCTGTTATGAAGACAAACGTACTATGCCCTTAAAAATCAATCATATAGGAAAATTCCTCGGTGTTATCCCTACATTGAAATATACTGGGAAATTTGCTTAGCAATTAGGAGGTACACAAATAATATTTTGTCACGTCTACACCATAGAACTGAATATGTTCTGTGGGGAACAAACCATCAGTTATTTTTAAATTATGTTATAGAAACTTTTAAGAAAATACGATTGGTTGTTTATTTCCTGTCCTATTTGCACCAATAGCAGTGACATTTTTGCAGGAATCATGACGCACCATAGCCTACGGGAAGTATAGTGAAGAGACATTGTAACACACTAGAACCGTTTTGTTCCAGAAGTAGGGTCTGCTGCCTAACCAGAAAGAGCTGGAGAAAATATTCTGCTTCTCTTATTTTAAGAGTTGCTAGTGATTCTGTTCAGTCCCAAGGTAGAGCAAGTGCAGAAGGTAAGAGGAGGAGAGGACAGATACCCACTGCTCCATCCTCCAACTTGAGTGGCTCCGGAGTGCACTGGCAACAAACAGAGGTAACTCACACAGGACCTCAGGTCGTGAATTGGGGTTTGTAACTTATGATCAAGGACTTCACATGTACATTTGATAGATATATATTTGTATATGACAGCTTTAATATAAGTCCCTAAGATGGATGGTTGACCCCAATCTCAAAAAGTGTTGCAGGAATATTGCTACATGATCAAAACTCACACTTCATAGATGGTTATTATAAGCATTTCTTTTGTTTATCAGCAGCAGAGATTTTGTTCATTATTAAAATAGACATATAAGTTTGGTGCCCATGGGTGGAATTATTGGTTTTAAAGATATGTGAATGATCCACAAATATTACAAAGATTCCCTCCATCTTCATATGAACAAGATCCCGCTAGCTCATATGTCTGGATCTTTCACGATGGTACTTCAGTTCTAATTCTGAAACAATGGCCTGATTTAATAGATTTTGATTGTCAAATAGTAACCATAAAGTTGCCCTATCCCACCCTTGAAGTATTGTTGCTTGTGTTTTGTTGCATCATCTGGTGATATAGCCCCTAAAGGACGAGATCTAGGACTGCCTAAAGATTATGAGACAGTTTGTGCATAATCTGAAATTGTTCTCATTGAAGTTTGCAGATGAGGTCGCAGTAGAGGAAGCCTGTAGCCTTTATGTGCCTCTACACACTGGAAATTACTTTTGTTCTACAAAGTATGACAAGTAGTAAATTTGACTTATGGTAAATAACAACAGAAAAATCTGAGAACAATTATCTTGGGCCACTGGACTTCCTGTAGATGGGCTTTTTCAAGAGGCATATGTGCACATGGGGTTTGTCTTCGTTACTTTTCTCTCATTGCTGGGAAAGAGCACATAACAGTCAAAATGAAGGAAGGAAAGGTTTATTTAGCTCACTGTTTGTGGAGGTTTTGGTCCATAATCTGCTGGTTCCAAGGCAGGGTGGCATGGCACTGGGGGCAACTCTTCAAGGCAGCAGCCAGAGCAAAAGGAAAAAAAAAAACAAACTTCTTCTCCTTGCTTATATTATACACAAGCCACCAACCCTCCAGGGTAGGTGTAGTGCTCACAAAATCTCCCTGCCCTCCTTTGCACAGGATGAGGATATTTACAAAGTAAGAACCCTGGCTCTCTGATAAGTCTCTCATTTAAACTTCTAAACTGTTCAAGTTGACAAAATATATCAACCATAACAGGGCTGGTGGTCGCTTTCTTGCCAATCACAAAAGGTTATGGCTGACACCTCTGTAAGAAGACACACTAATGGGAGAAAAAAATAATAGGTTAATAAAATCTATATGTACATGGGAAACTGTTATGTGCTCACAGATGGGGCTTTTTAGAGGTGGCCAAATCTAGGGTGTGTTATAACTAGATTATTCTCTGATTGGTCCAGCATAATTCTGAGCATGGATGATGCCAAGGCTCACCCTATGTCCCTAGGTATGGGTGGCACCAACCAATAGACTTGTAGTCTGAGCAGAATAAAAGGAAAAGAAGGTTCACTGCTTGGCTGCTTTCTGCCTGTCCTATCAAGGACTGTTTCTCCTCTGCCTTGTGCCACACTGCCCTACCTTGGAGCCAGCTAACCACAGACTGGCCCCTCTACAAAGTGTGATCTAAAATAGACATTTCCTCCTTTAACTTGTGAGTGCCAGGTATTTTGTCCCAGCAATGAGAAAATAACTAAGACAGAGCCATACAAAGTATGAAACTCAAAGAAAGAATCAAATACTTAAAGTTTAAATACCTTCCATATTTGCAGTAGAATCAGAGGAATGGGGAATTTCAGAGGAATAGTACATGATTTTTACGGAAGAAAAGGACCCCAGCGTACAGAAAAAAGACTGCAACCATGTGGCACAACACAAGGGTGTAGGTGAGGTGTTTGATTTTCAGTCTCTTCCTTTGTGATAAGAGTTTAATCTTCCACGGTTAATGATGCTTCTGTAAGAAATTTTGAAAGCAGTTGTTTTTTCTGAATCTGATCTTTAGGTAAATAAAGTAACTTCTGAGAAAGGAGTTTTCTTGCACTTTGGAAAAGAAAGAAGATCAAAGAGGATGGAAACACAGGGGATTGAAGGAAGGTCAAAGAGACATCAAGATCTGAGAATGGTTCTCCAGTCCAGAATGTCAAGGTGCCTCATTTTGCGGTGTCACTTTCCCTACACCAACATGTGAAAAAATACTGATGTATGTCTTTGGGTCCAAAGACACACAGTGCTCACTTGAATAGATCCTGGAGTTCCTAACTCAGTAGCTATGTTGCTCCCACAAGCTGACAGTCTGTGTTGCTACTCGGAAGGGGGCTGAATGTTCTCTGGATATAATGACTTAGTATTCTCATTTCCAGGCCTCTGAACACCTGATTTCTTCATAATTCCTTTATGAGTCTTTGATTATAATATTTTAACTATATTTGGTGGTGGTAGAGGGGAAAGAAACCTTCTTCTTGGCTCCCAGTGTTCTGCTTTGCATAGAGTACCCTTACTCTTGACATGCCTCTTGACATTCAGAAAGTTTTGAAATTTCAAAGGGCTTTTCTTGCCTCTCACCCTGAAATAACTGTGCCCCGCTATTTAGCCTGAATGGTATAGAAGACAGGAATAGACCATCCTAAATATTTAACGTAAGGATTATTTTGAACTAATTATTTTGAGAAACAGCAGACACAGGAGATGTTCTGAAAATAGTAGGAATAAGTCCTTCCAAGGGAAAATTACATTTATGAAGGAAAGATTCATGTGCATGTCTCCTTCCCTGTGTCAGGAAGAGGATGGGTAGATCATTAGAGAGCCAGTCAGTGGAGAATGTTATGACTTAAATCTGAATAGCAAAGCTTACACTTGCTTCCTGTACATTTCACTATCCTATATGTAGCTTTCCTCACACCCTATTCCCTTTGACCTTTGGTTAAAGATGGTATTTAAACCTAAGGTCTAAGTCACTTCTTCAAGAGTGAAGCCATTTACCCTGATATCATCAACCATAAATGTAGGAGATATATATTTTAATGAATGCTTGGGATTTTTCTTGTTAATCTGGTTTTGATTATAGGGGTGCCAACTGAGAACTTAGAAAGACGGAAGAAATTTTCACCTTTCTTCTAAAAGACACATAAAGTGATATCTGACTAAGTGTGCATTTGTGTTTAGCAAATAGGTTTGAAAGCCTAGAATTTAGCAGATAGGTTTGAAAGCCTAGAATTTAGAATTTTAGGACTCTTTCTTAGAACAATAATGTAACAGTGAGTGACACCTTATACAAGCGGTAGGTAACACTCCCATAATCAAACCATTAATATTTCTGACATGTAACATATAAATATTCACCCTAAGTGGGATAAATGAAGATGACAAATGTTCTCACATCAGTTCAGATCAGGTTTAGAAAACAAATGAGCTAGGAAATTTATTGAGATTTTCTGATCATTTGCATATGATACAGAACACAAGGAATTATGGTTTTGTATTATCACAACAATGAACATTAAATTCATCATACTGTTTCCTTTTGTCTTTTCTTTAGCCATAAAAGAGATTGTTCTCCCATCATACCCAGGAGAGTTGGGAAATCCTGAAAACACAGACTGGAGAAAACTATCAGATGGAAGTGACCCCCTTTGTTATGCTGGGGGATAGACTATGCATATCAATAAGCCTCATGTATTCCTTTGTAGCAAGATTTGAACATTCACTCTTATTGTAGGAAAATAATCACTTGATTCTTTCTTCCTTTCTTTGAAACACTAGAGAGATGGAATGCAATAATTCCTTCTCCAGTGGAAATTTGAAGAACAAGTGAACTAGGTATTTAGCTGCTAATGATTCAAGTTCTAAATTGACAGGCTACCAAACTCTATCAGGTGAAGAGCAGGAACAGAGCCTGGAAAAAGCAAAAGGTGGAGACAGTACATCCCTAGGACTTGAGGGAGTGACAGAATTGGTGGGTTCTGGAGCAGAGGACACCTGCCCAATTCTCCTAGACAAAGCCCTAAAGAAATACAAAACTGACTCTGAGAGAGTAGCCCATGGTGCACCATGGAATCAGTGTAGAACTGTGATAGTTTAAAAAGGGAGGGGGTTGGGGATTTAGCTCAGCGGCATAAGTGCCTGCCTTGCAAGTGCATGGTCATGAGTTCGATCCCTGGTACCGATAAAAGCAACAACAACAACAACAAAAAGAATTGTGACACTTACTATCTTCCAAAAATGATACTATCCCCCAGCATGTTGAGAAACCAAACGGGAGGAATACCTCCACAAATCTAATAAAGCAGATAATGGGCATCTCAGGATGAATTGAGTTTTATGGGTAACTGAGAAACATAATTTCTTACAGTTTTTCTTACCGTATCAGATGAGGAAAAAAGGTAAAACTTCAGGAGTGAGTGAGGATTTTCTTGCCAAATTGTTCATCAAATCAGTATGATAGAAGTTGAGAATCAAAATAAACTGACAGAAAAATAAGATATGCAACAATCTTTGTACACTTGAGTTTGTATTCTAAAATCAGTAACACTGAAATTTAATTAGAATTTTTAGTCTTACAGCTATATAGTATGTTTAGTTAGAATGGCAATTAATAACTTTAATAAAAAAGCAGGAAGCTGGCTGTAATGGCACATGCCTGTAATCCCAGCTGCTCAGAGACTGAGGCAGAGACTGTAAGTTTGAGGTCAGTCTGGGCAATTTAGGAAGACCTAGGTTCAAAATATAAATAAATAAGAAAAAAAAAGATGGAAAGTGTAGAGCAATATTCACTGCACTCAATCCCTAATACTACAAAAAAAATTTAGAATGCTTTTTTGACTTAATTTTTTAATCAAATCAAAGATTTCTAAATGGTTATATACTGGCCCCCCACTCATACATGCAAACACCACACACTAACACATATACACAGCACAACTCCAAAATTATGTATAAAGGATTGAAAGGTTATTGAAGCATAACCTTTCCCCCTTACTTATAATATTATGTAATGCAGTTATTTTATAATATAGAAGAAATGGGCATATGAATGAAAACAAATAAGGAAAAGTAACCCCAAAATTTTAAGTGCTAGAAGAGGCAGGAAGATTATGTATTTCCATTTTAAAGATGCGAGCCTGAGATTTATATAGTGTAAACTGTCTGTAGTCATTTTAAAACACTGCCCCCAATTCTTGGTCATTTGTTGCAAGAAATAAGCGAAGCATCTTTCCTGTGAATTTGAATAACAATCACTTGTTTCAGCAGAATGTGAGAGAAGTGATATTTACGTGATTGTGAAGACCACATCTTAAATGTCTGCACAGTTGTTATCCGTTCTCATCTAGAGGAACTGGATTCATGCAGAATGCTATTGTGGCAACACTGCTAGAGAAGCCCATGCATGGGACCTCCAGGTGATAGACCCAGCTGAGCTCCCAGCCCTGTACCAACAATATTGATCAGAGGGAGGTGACCTGAATGTTCAGCCTAGCTGAGTCACTGAAGGCTTCAGTTCCAGCTGACATTAGACTAGTCATAGAAGATACCTCAAGTGAACCCAAACTTTCTCAAATCCCTGGCCTAAACAGTCAGAGTAAACTAGAATGGTTGCTTTGAGTCACTGAGTTTTCTGGTAAAAATAACTAGAATATCCCAGGTTTTGGAGCTGAGAGACTTAGTAACAGGGCTTGGAATAAACCTTACTTTCATTCTCACCCAAGTATTCCTATGGTCCAAAGTAAAGGATGGGACATCAGCATAAAACAATATATATATATTTAAAATATGTAATATATTATGTATATATGATATAGATAATATAATAATCTTTTAGATCTTATTTTAAAAAGAATAAAGCCAAACAAAACAAAACAGGATACATCCATTCAAAATAAAACAATGAAAATGATAAAGAACTTCAAAACAAGATAATAGGAAATCATCAATGCTACCATAATATATCTTGCCATCTGCAAAATAGCAGCCCATACAATCAGACATAATAAAATCAAACAAAACAAAGCAGAATAAAACCTAACCAAACAAAACAATGCAAACTATATAGGACTTCAAAACAAGATAATAGGAAATTAACAATGGCTACACTAGTTCTCTTGTTATTATTAAAATACCTGTCCAGACCATCAGACACAGGCCTGTAAAATTAATCAAACAACACAAGAACTAAATTGTTTCTTTCTTTCAGTTATCTTTTCAAAAATTTCAGGTGTGAGACTTCTAATTTCAACTACGTGTTTCCTGAACTTGTTCTGTGTGGGCTGGAGGTCTGAGATTGTATTTTGCTCCTTCACCTTGACATTCTCCTCTGTTCCTCTGAATCAGCCCCTTGCTGCATCCCAGGCGCTTCCTGCATTGGCTGCCACTCCCTCATTGTAGTGAACTGGACTAGGCACCTGGATTCCTCTGGTCCAGGGATCCTGGAGTGGTGGAGAGGCATGGTGCAGTGGTTCACCAATGCTTCTTTGATAGCAGCATGGCCTTGGGGCATGGCTTCTTCCTGTGAAGTCCATTTGTTCACAGGTTTGGTTCAGTTCTGATATTTCTTTGCTGATTTTTGGTCTACTTGATTTGTGTCTCAGTAATAATGGGGTATTGAGGTCTCCCGTTACAATTGTGCTATTGTGTATTTGATTTTTCATATCTACCAATAACTGTCTTATATAGTTGGTGCTTCTGTATTAGGTGCATATATATTTATGATTGTTATGGCATTTGTGCTGTCTCCAGCTTCCTCATTGACCGTGGTCAATCTTGTGTTATTCTTCTTTGCTTCATTTTATAGCTGTTGGATTGATTTCTCATGGTCTTTTTAAATTTTTAACACATCTCTCCTTTCATGATCACTAGCTGAAATTCTATCTTCAAGATCTGAAATTCTGTCCTTTCTTTTATTCAATCTGTTGTGCATACTTTTAATGGAAGTTTTAATCTCCTAAATCTCTGTTTGAATCTGTTTTAATGGAAGTTTTAATCTCCTAAATCTCTGTTTGGATCTGTTTCATGGATTCCATTTCTCTCCTATGTTAGACATCTTTTTTTTCCATCTTTTTCTAAGCATATTTATTCTTTTATGTGTGTCTTCTCTAATATCCTTGATTTGAAGCATCATTTTTTTGTACCTGCAAGATCTTTTTTTCTACAGCCTTTTCCATTTATTGTTTCACTTCTGCTGTTATCATTTCAGAAAGTTCCAGTGTTTGGCTTCCAACTTCATCCATCTCTTTGACTTCCAGACCCGTCCTGGGTGCCCTGGGGGTCTGGAGCCACACCTCACCTCTGTGTCTTGCCATTCTCCACCTTCTCTTTTTTTGTTTATTTTGTTTTCTACGTTGATACCTACCGACCTCCCATGATACATAGCTCTTCCATTGGCACTGAGGCCTCTCTCAAGGAGGAAAGCAGATGTGCTCCAAAGGTGTGTGTGTGTGTCTTGCAACAGTCTGTTGTCCTGAGTCTTGGGGTTCCCACTGGTTTTACACTTTTCTAGCCAGCCCCACCCCTGCATGAATAATGGAGGGGTGCAGAGTGTGAACTTATTGTCTTCCAACTGGCCCCATCATCAGGAATGAGAGTATAATAAATATACAAGAGCAAACAAGCCCAGTCTGGGAATCACAACCACGTGCAGGCTCTGCCTGACAGGGAATAACTAGACCCAAGCTTTTCCCCATGAGTCAGCACATTTGCGGACTAGGAGGAGAGAGAACAAGGCCACACCAGCAAACAAGCCCAGTCTGGGAACCAGCTCCATGCACAGGCTGCTGCCAGACAGGAAATAGCTAGATTCAGTGCCATTCACAGACTGGGGGAGAGAGAAGAAAGCCACACCAACGAACAGTCTGGGCACCAGCATCATGAATGGGCCATCACCAGACTGCGAACAGCCAGACCCTTCTGGCTTGTGGGCTGGCGAACTGGAAGAACCAATTCCCCCCACCTCGTAAGTGACCAGCTTATCCAGAGAAACACAGGCTGTGATGACAGCAATGGAGGTGAAATGCAATTGGATGCCTGTGGTGCTTTGGTGTTTCACTACCACTGCAGGTCTATGGCCAGTGGTCTGATCATAGGTTGAGAGTATAGCAGTACACAGTGTGGCATCTATGGAGGATTTCCTGAGGATTGCAGCCATCGTTGATTCCCTGTGGTCTGGTTTTGGAAGTCCTATATCATTTCCCTTTTTTTTGTTGTTGTTCCAGGGATTGAACTCACAACCTCACGCTTGCCAGGCAGGCGCTTATGCCACTGAGCTAAATCCCCAGCCTCCTATATCATTTCCATCGTTTTGTTGGGTTGGATTTTATTCTCTTTTGTTTTGTTTGATCATGTTAAATCTGATGCCAGGAGCAGCTATTTCAAATATAGCAAGATATATTATGGTAACAATTTTGGATTTACTATTGGCTTGTTTTGAAATACTTTATTGTATTCATTGTTTTGTTTTCATTGTTTCTACTCTATTCAGTTCTGTTTGATATTTACCATGTCCAAAGTTATCTGTAGCTATTTTGAAGACATTAAAAGGCATTATGGCAACTATTGTTGATTTCGCAATGTTTTGAAGTCCTGTATTTCTTATACTAGTTTGTTTTGATTGGTTTCATTCTGTTTTATCCTCTTAAAAATTAAAAATAAATTAAGAAAAAAGATCCCGTATGTATTATATAATATGTAATATATTAAAATAGAAGTAAATATATTTATTCATATATTAAATATATATGAATATATAAATATATATATTTATAGCTATGATTTATTTCAAACTCTGGTGGTAAATTCCACAACATTGTTTGAATAATGTGCCTTGCTACCTTCTTTATTTTAGGGCTGTTAAGTACCATATAGCATCAAAGGAGGGTGCAATGAGTTAAAAAAGAGTTGCCAGGACCATTTAATTTTCATATTCATTATGACTCAAAAAAATTCATTATGACTCAAAAAAAATAGATACTTATGTCAAAAGTGTGTGAAGTCAGTGAGATAAACGGTGATGTTTAATTCTTACATGGTGTGTAAACACATTTTTCATAGAAAATAAAATGGGCTAAATTATAGGAAGCTGTCAGTTATCTCTGAGAAGGTCGAAATGAGCAATTGAGATGTTTCATCTTAGAAGAATTCTTACTAGGGTGCTATTTTTAAATCTAGGCATTTTTAGTCACTCCCCACACCCACCCCTGTGCAGTGTCCCATCTGTGTGGAAGGTTATTGTATCAGTGGGGTCCCCTATTCACTACACCCACTTGTGGCTTCATGAGATTGATGGGCTCAGTAGCCGAATGCACTGCCAGGAAGCAGGTCTGGTTTAAGGGTTCTCTCAAGACATGACCAGAAAGTGTGCACCCTTGGTTCTGACTCCTCCCTACTTTTTGTTTCTCAGTTGCCATGCGTTGAGCTCTTTCCTTTACTGTGTTCTTCCACCTTGATGCATTTGCCTTGCATTCAGCTAACCATGGGCCAAGCCCTCTGAAAATTAGGAACCCAAAAAAACCTAGACTTCTTTAAGTTGCAAGTGTCCCAGAAACTGGAAAATGACTATGGTAAAGGGAATTGGCTAACACCGTGATTACTGGATAATGTCTTCCAAAGAAATATATTCAGGTTATAATCCCCAGGCTCTGTGAATGTGATCTTATTTTGAAAAAAATCTTTATATATAGATGTAATTAAATTAAGAATTTTTGAGACTAGATTATCTTAGATAAAGTGCTTCCTGAATCAAATGATAAGTGTTCTCATAACAAAGACATAAAGAAAAAATGAATCTGATATGAAGTTAGAAGCAGAGATTTGAGTGTCATGGCTATTAGCCCAAAATCACTAAAAAAAAAAAAATGCCTGGAACCAATAGAACTGAGACAAGTCCTGGATTATATAGTTTAGATTCTACCTTAGCACCTTCAGAGGCAATAAGACCCTCCATACATTCTAATTTCACACTTCTAGCCTCCAAAATTTTAGAGAACAAACTTATATTGGTTGACACCCCCATGGTGGCAATGTGTTACAGTATCTCTATGAAACTTATAAAAGCGCTTTGGGAGAGAAGGATTGTAATGGGCTCAGAAGAATAAGACCATCCTCTCAAGGATCGCAATGGATGTAGTACACTCCAACATTGCTCCATTGATGGGCACCTCGGGTAACTCTTCAGGCTCCCACTAGGCAGAGCTTCTTTGTGACATTCAGGCATTTTTAGTCACAGGGTATTTTAACCCAAGGGACAGTGCTCATTAGGATATCCTGATGGGATGCTTTTATCCATTTGTTTTCTCAACTGGATCATTCACTTCTAAAGATCAAAGCCCTTAATTTCTTCTTGCAATAAAAAATCATTAAAAGACTGTTATACATTTCACTCTTGGTGGGCTGGATGCTGGGATGAGAGAGAGCCACACATTTCTTGTTTTTGAGTTGCCAGCAGATATCAAGAGTTTGCTGGTTTGTATAGCATTTATTCATGTTTGATGGAGGGAATAAATATTGAAACAAGAGCATGGAGGCATGGACAGTTTTGTTTTGATAGAGAGAGAGACATGAGTTCAAATGGTAAAAATTTGGGTAAAATACTTATCTCAATTTCCTTGACTGTAAAATGGAGAAAATGGTACCTATGTTGTAGAGCTGATAACGTGATTGGCATATAAAAATTTCTTGTCTTACAAGGTCCTATATTGACTTCTGCCACTGCTCCAATGACTGGAGTAAGTGGGCCCCACATGGATATTTGAACTCTGTTCACAGCAGGATATACTGGCTTCATCTTCCTCAGGAGTCTATTTCGCTTAAAGATTTTGGGAATAATATATCCCTAAAATATTACACCAACACAATTTTCTTTCCTTTAAGAAACACAATAATAATAATAAGAAGAAAGCAACAACAGCTAATGCTTATGTATGCCAGTCTCTGTTCCATCGCTTTTAAAACAGTATTTCATTAAATTCGTCAACTTGCCCAAGTAGATCGTATCAATATCACTCATTAAGATACCAAAAAGTAAAAACACTTAACAAAGTGACACATAGTTACTCAGTTAGTGGCCAGATGCCTCTCAGGGTTTCCATTTTGATCATTTGCTATGGATTTCGATATTATTATTAATAGCTTAATGACTGTACAATACCATGGCTGCAATTGTCTTATTCTGTGGTTTTCCGTGGGTTGTATGGGTTGCAGGAACAGATGTTCAGATGAACAGAAATTATTTTTTAGGCTCAACAGTGTGCATGTGTGAAGGGAAAAAGAGCATAAGACAGCAAGACATTTCAGTGTGTTCAACTTTAGCTTAATTAGGATAGGAAGACTATTAACAAGTTATTTTTAAATGCACCAGAGATCAGGAGGCATATTAGAATCAAATTACACTGTGTGAGACTGATTGGCAGGCCATGTAATATGGGCAAGTTCACAATCTTGTCTTTATCAGCATAGTTTACAAAGTAGGCCTGAAAGACATGGCCCCAAGAACACAGAGTGTGGAGCTATAATTATTCATTTAAAAAAAAGAAACTAATTAGAAATGTGATGAGCAATGATTAGGCAGCCTATTTCAGAAGGAAAGTGAACAAAATGAGCAGATGCCAATGTGCAGGCTCTAGTGAAAAAGCATAGACTCACTTGTTTAAATGAAGAGTTTCCTGTCTGTCACCGAGGGAAAGGATTTCCCTCAGGACTGGACTGTTAACATGTTATTTGCATAGAGAGCTTAAAACAAAGCCACCACAAAATAGCAACTCCTGGGCACAGAGACTTCCACTTAAAAAATGCTGACTGGTACAAGGGACTGAGTTTTTGCTGAGGGCACTTGGCAGCTTCTTGACAGCTGGGAATGCTTCTGACCTTGCAGTAGCCAAAACTGAAATAACCACTGCAGAACAGAGCCTGGAAAAAGTCAGAAGACCTTGGCTCCTGCTTTGGCTAAAGCTCTTGGGTTTGAGTCCAGAGTCCTTGTGTGTTTGAAAAATGACTTTCTCTCCCTGGACTCTGGATGGTCAATGTCCTCCAGTGCAGTACTAACTGAATCTTTTCTCTCCATATTTTAGACCAGTGGATTTGAGCCTTAATCTCTCCAGTCTCTAAACTGTTGCCTTCTGATATAGTTTGTGTTTAAATGTCCCTCTAAAGCCTTATGCAGTCACGGGGGCAGGACTTTCAAAGGTGGCTGAGTCTTAGTGTTTGTGATTGATTCATTATCTAGCACTGGGATTGGCTGTGTGAATGCTGCCCTCACCCAGGGGCAGGTAGCTGGCATACAATATAAGGGAGGGAAGGAGGTGTGCTTTTCCCTTTTTTGCCCTTTTCTCTCTTGGTACTTGTGGTTACCATGAACTGTTGCCCCTTAGCCATGTCACCCTGCCTTGGAGCCAATTGAGTATGGACTGAAACTTCCACAAACTTTAAGCTAAATTAACTTTTCCTTCCTTCATTTTGGGTGTTTTGCACCAGCAACCAGACAAAGGTAACTAATATACCTTTAAACTCCAATTTTGTCTCAGCTTTGGGTAGGAATTTGAACTAAGTGGCTCAACTGTTCCAGCTCAACCCCCAAGTGCTAACATTTGTTAACTATGAGACCTTTAGCAAGACCTCTCTCTCTCTCTCTCTCTCTCTCTCTCTCTCTCCCACTGCTTCCTTATCTAAAATATGGAAGACTGCTTCATATTTTGGTCATACAGATTAAAACCAATAAAGAAGTTAAAGCAGAGAATAATGCATGGCACTTATTAAGTGTTAAAGAAACATTAGCAATTGATACAAATTTGCTTCCTTGGTTAGAGTGCCCTAATTTCAGTCTTATTCTTATCATCGTGTAATGGCCACAAATAAATGATGTTAGTTACTTAATACATTTTGAAAATCAATTTAGTTTTTTACTTGGTCATATTTCAATCAATAATATTTATGAAACCCCTAGCTTAATGCATTAATGTATTTTTCTTAATACACGTTAGAACTGAAGAAGATCTGCTAAAATATTTTTAATGGTTGGCACATCTCAGATACCACTACCCATTCCACACTTTAGGAAACATAGTGTATACACATTCACTCATCTTCTGATCTTCTCTAAGCAAGCATTTAAATAATACCTATCAGGTGAGTGGACAGCAAACAGCAATGGAGATGAAGTGGCATCTTCTGGCTCTCATGGAGTGAATAGAACCATAGGTGAGAAAGATGAGGAAAATAATTTTACAGTATGAATGGAGCATGGGGAATTTCCTCAGGGAGTAACTTCTTTATCCTGTTAGGCAGGCTAGTTTCTTCAGGAGACAACATAAAGCAGAAAAAAGAACCAAGAATCTCAGTTGTTCCAAGTTCCAGTTTCGGCACAACTTGGCTTCACACCCAGCATCTACCTTGTGCAACTTTGTGGAGGGCCAGCTGGAGGCTCTCCTTGAAGACAGCATTAGGTCCTACTTCCGTGTATTGTTCTGTACAGAACTGGCTAAGATATTTCTTTATCCCAACTGGCTTCAAGCAATCCAAGTGGGTCTAGCTGAGGTGCTAATGTATAGTCTTTAAAGCAATGTGACTGGTCCATGATGCTCCCCTTGTGGCTCCCAAGTAGTATGTGTCAGCTAGGCTGAGTGATGCCATGCTGTCGTCTGGGACTGAGCTTTGAGAAGGAAGTTGTGACATCTTAGGGCATGATGATTACACATTACAATTGAAGCACCGACCCCAAAACACTAGATACTGCCCCAGTCTGTGATATGCAGATGACTCTTTCTACATCTCTGATTTCAGGCCTCCGACCAAGTCCACATACTCATGGTGCTCAAGTACTTCTCGCAGTTCTCACAGTTGCTCATCCCTGAGCCACTCCCCTCTTCCCAAATTAATAAAACCTGTTTTGGTCCAGGGTCAAGGCCTTTGTTCTAGTAGGACTTAGGACCCTCTTGGCTCCTCACAACTACAGATATGCTTTAGTTTCTTTATTCCTGCCATGAATTGCACTGCAAGTGGTAGGTTGCAATAACTTCTCCCTGGGATTATAAATGTGGATGCTTCCAGTTCAAAACAAAGCCCAGGACGGCTTTTATAAAACTGGAGCTTTTTACTTGAGTTCTCTGAGAATCTATTCACCTGTGAAATGGGCATATCTTTCTCATGCAGCTAATGATAGATGAAATCTAATTACACAGCAGGTATTCAGTGAATTGAGAATTCACCTCATTATCCACAGCCACACAAGAGGTTTTCCTGTTTTACAGGCTTGTAAAATATGTCTGTTTTCCTCTATGTTACTACTCTCTAGGATTTACCTATGTCTGCCTCTTTGCAAAAGCAACTCTTGGTATTATTAAACTAACTTAGTATAGGCCAACATGTTCTGAAGTCTTTCCAAGTTCAAGATACAACTATGAGTCCTTATGTACACTGCTTACCACAAGACTATGTCTTGTATATAATGGACAAATCTTGTAAAATCTCCTTCTATCCATGACGGTGGAGGTTAAGCAATCTGACCCAATTACATGGATAGTAAATGGAGAGAAGCACATTATCAGAAAATCTTGTCACTCTTATATTGTTACTAGTTAAAACAGAACTATAACTTACACTCATAGTTCTCAGCAATTTTCAGCAGAAAGGGATTTTTTCCCCAGGGTATATTTGACAATGTGTGGAGTTGTCTGTCACCATGGCAGGTTGGTGACACTGGCATCTAGCGGGTAGAAGCCCAAGGGTGCTGCCAAATACCTGACAATGCACAGCACGATCTCCTTTCTCAACAATGAGTTGTCCAACACACAATACCACAAATTCTGAGGGTGAAAACCCTGATGTACACTACTTAGAAACTTAGCTACTTAGAACCTAGTTGATAACTCAGAAGAAGACATGAAATCCCTCAGGCAGGCAGTTTTGAGTACAGTCAGAAAATATCATCTATTGTGTCACAAGAAACCCATGAAGCAATGACCTGTGGTCAACTTCCTAACGGATATCCATTTTCCATCGAGATAAAACAATTAAAAGCACATGTGGGATTTGTAATAGCCAGATCTTGGAAACAACCTAAGTGCCCATCAACCGAGGAATGGATAAAAAAATTGTGGTACTTTTATACAATGGAGTACTACTCAGCTACAAAGCATGATCACATTGAGATATTTATAAATAAATGGATGCAACTTGAATCCATACTCATAAGTGAAATAAATCAAACTCACATATATAAATACCATATAGTATCGCTAGTGTAAGAAATGGTAAGTATACAGAAGATTTTATGGTAATCATAGCTCACCATTATATTGCTTTGAAGTGTTATGTTTTCATTCATTGGTTGGAATGGTTTTATTCTGTTTTGTTTGATCCTAATATATGTGATGGTATGAATAGTTAATTTGAAGAAAAGACAACATGGCAGTCATTGTTGATTTAATATCATCTTGCTCTGAAGTCCTACCATGCTTTTGTTTTTCTATTACCTTTCTTTCTATCATGTTGTGTCTTACTGAATTTTAATATGTATGATAGTATAAACAAATTTTTTATGGAAAAATGAGATAATATAGTAGCCATTGTTCAATCTTCGGTTATTTGGTTCAGAATGCCCTGTAATACTGTCATTCTCTTGAGTGGTTTTATTCTATTTTGTTTTGTTTGACATTATTGTGTGTAAAGCTAAGCTCAACTATTTCAAAGAAAGATACATTATGATACCTACTGTTAATATCCAATTGTCTTGTTGTGAAGTGCTGTGTTGCTTACATTGTTCTGTTCTGATCTGCTTAGATCTGTCCTCTTTTGTTTTATTCTGTTTAAAATAAAAAAGTTTTAAAAAGCACATGTGGGATGCAGTACTCAGAAGAATGGAATAGAGACAGAACACGTCATAAGACTGCAGTCAAAAACAACCAAGGTCTGCTAGTGTAGAGAACAAAAGGAGCCTATGGAGAAACAATTTCTTTGAAGCAGTCTTCATTAGGTTAAGGCAATCCCTGGAAGCAAGAGCTACGTGGGTACCCTGGAAGCAAGAGCTACGTGGGTACCCTGGAAGCAAGAGCTACGTGGGTACCCTGGAAGCAAGAGCTACATGATAAACATAGCTCTTGGGAACAGGAACAGGATAGGCAAGCACACAGAAGCAAGAAGCCGGGGAACAAAACTAAAGAGCAAGTGTAACTCTGCCTCAATGGCTGTTGCTTTATCTCGTATTAGGAAGCTGCTGGAGGCATTCATTGGGAGAAGTCAATAAATATAACACTCGAAAGCATTTTCCACTGACACTTCCCGCATAATGGGCAAAATAAATGAGGCAGACAGGCGTAACGAGAAGGAACAGGAACAGGAGACAGGAAGCTCACCTGAGGACTTTTGGTTTATTTAATCTAATAAACATTTTCATCATATAAAAGACAGACAATGCATAGAATGAAAATAAGTGCTTGAGATTTTTGATACAAAAGGAGTATTTAGCTTTCACATTCCTATCTTGATACATGAGTCCAGCTGAAGTGTTCCATAAAACAATAAAACTTTTCCTTTGTGCATAGTAGTGAACATAAGTCAGTATTTTTAGGAACTATTGAATGTTATTTCTTGGTCTTTTTTTTTTCTTGAATAAGAAAAAAAAAACATAAACAAAACAAGCCACAGTATCATCTGACATTACATTCCAGTTTCTGCTGATGACAACCAGAAAGTGAGAACCCTCTTGAATCTGGGACTATCCCATCTAAGGACCAGTGTTCTAGCAACTCACCACTAGAGGTCAATGAGCAACAGCCTAAGGATGACACCAGCAAGTCCTAGAGGTGCAAGTGGAAGTTATGGGTGCTTCTGTAGGAGAACTGTCCTTAACTGTCTCACCCACCACAGGGAGGAGGGTTCCTAGAAATTCCATCTCCAGTTCAGTTCAGCATAGAACTTAAAACCTCAGTGAGCTAAGACCTCCACATTCCAAACAGACCTGACATGGCTCCAGCCAATCCCTCGTTAATATTTCTATTTGGTGGAAAATAAGTAGTATCAAGAAATTTTTTTTTTAAAGATTGCTGCTTGCAGCATTAACATTTGTTTGTGTGTTAAGTTTCCTATGGAGTATTAAAGCTCAGCCTTTTCTCCTTTCCACGTGGACTCAGATTTCGTAACTACAAACAGGACTCCAATGTCCTACACTGAAGTCCTCAAGAGTAATTTCTGCAAAGGGTAGGAGGGCTGACATAATACAGAGATCTGTAACCATGAAGAAAGCTTCTTGAAGTTAAGGCTTTTGATCCCTAAAGCGGAGGGGAATATTCTTAGCATATAAACAAGAGATTTGCTTAATGAGGGGTATATAGAGGAGGTCCCTTTAATCCAACAGAAGGTGAGCTTTCAAATTTTAACACCAGATAAGGTAGTTAAAATCCTAGTGCACAGCCACAGAATGAATGCTTAACTGCATGTTCCTTACCAGGGACCTTGGTAAGGGGTGTGGCCAGGCAGTGGAAAGCACAAACGTTTACAGTGAGAAGCGATGCTGCTTTTGAAGTGAGTCTCTGCCTGCATTTTGTAAACAGTGTGGCCTGGAGACCTGGAAACCACTTGCTAGCCTTATCTAGGATCCAGAGTTTTCTGCAAAATCTCCAAATATTTAGAAAGTGGCTCAACTCTTTTTAAACACTGTGTTGATCAAGCCAAACATTTGTTCAGAGTGTCTGGAGGATACCGTCTTGATAGTGGTGGAATTGTATAGTTTAAATTCTTCCCACCAGGCCAGAATGTACTTGAGCATTCAGGAGCCCAGAAAGATGGATCACATTAGTGTTTGCATAGAAACTGCAGACTCAGGCCAAGTGGGACAAACAGTTTAAACACAGTGAGCCCCACCAGTTAGCAAGTTTTTCCATTTTAGGAAAGGATGAAGGCCTGAAGTGGACAATAGTAACATTGGTACAGTGAGAAAATTTAAAAGAACAATCTTATTAGTAGGTGATGCAGCAATTTCATGGATGAGGAAATGTGTCTTTCTGATTTTTCCACTGCCTGTGAGAGGAAGAGATGAGACTTAAAAATATTTGAACTATTAAATGGGGTTGAGTTTGTGAACTGGGTTGAGGAAGAAGGTTCACAAGTAAGTTGTGGGGCTTAAAGATTAAGCACAAAGTCCAGAAGGATCAAAGGCACACGGGAACCCCAGGAATACTGGTCCCAAAAGGACGATTATGCTTTGCGCCATGGCCAGAAAAGAACTATCTCAAAGGGAATTACTATTGCAAAAGCATGTGCAGTATGGCTCTGAGATGGGGGTGCACTCTCCTAATGCAAAGTTCTCCCCCATAAAATGGTCAGAGACTCCTCGCATGTGTGATTGTCAAGTGCTAATGCTGTCCGGAATTTCTGCCTTCTCTGCTAGGTTCTGGGGCTCCCCAATAAAACCAATTTCTCAGGAATCTTTGATCTTTTTCCTTGTCTCTTTTCAGAGTATGGCTATAGATATAGATATATAGATATATATATATATATATATAAAACATAGCTATTCCATTTTATATACAGGCATTAATAAAGTGCAAATGTTATTGGCTATTGTAAAAATCAATCTCATTTCCTGAGGAAGTGCTAACACAGCTTATCCCACGACAACGTCAAAGGCATAGAATGCTTTCTGTCCTCTCTCCCTGCTGCTGCTGTTTCCGCTCATCACACAGCTTATCAGGAGGGAGTGACCCTTGGTTTTCCAGGAAGCATCAGCTCAGGGGCAGCTTCCTGCTGCCTCTGTTCTTTGGTGACAGGGGTGGGCTCTTGGGCCTGGGCCTCGCCTGCCCTGGAAGAGCTATTTGGTGGTGTTCAGCGAGCCATCTTCGGGAATCTTCTCCTCAGAGCAGCTCCTCCTGGAGAGTCTGTCCAGCTCGCCAAAGCGTTCTGCCACACACTGGGCTGTAAGCCGAGCCTCTGGGTCATGGTCCCAGCACTCAGTCAGTGTCTCACACACCATTTGGATGCCCTGCAGTGGAAGAGAAGTCCAAAGGCATCATCACTCATTAATCCATAGATTAGATTAGGGTTCATCATTCATGCTGTGTATGTTACAGGTTTTGGCAAATGCGTAATGACAAGTAACTGCCAACACAGTATCATAGTATAGTATCACAGAATAGTAAACTATCACAGAAAGTTCTCTGCCTGAAAAATCACCGGTGCCTGTTCATCCTCGCTTAGCCTCTTTGTCTCTCTGGCCTTTTACTGTCTCCTTGGTTTTGCCTTTTCTGTTGGATCATGTATATGCGACTACTCCAACCACAGGGATGTAGCGGAACAGACCCTTGTTCTATTTTGTGAAGTCTGTGAGAGACAGTCAAGAGACCACCCCGGGAATAAAGATCAGGAGAACTCACGGGTCCTTTAACTTGTTACTCGTTAAAAGTTGGATTTGTGTTTTCTTCTGATGCTGTCAAGTCCTTAAACATCACTTTTGCTGAAAAATCACTTGGTCTAAAGATGCCCAAGTGGTATCTAAATGCAGCATAAAGGTTGACATTCAATTTGTAACGGTATCGTTTATTTCTTTAAAATGTTGACTCAGATCCTTGCTCAGTTTTGCAGACAAGCATATTAATCACATAGGGAGTGTCTGTCAAAAAGCTGGTGACACAAGTTGACTAGCCCTAACTTTACATATCTTATCTCACACTCCTTCAAGATTGAAGACACTAACATAAGAAATTTACAATGACATTTAATGACCAGTGTGCACCTAGAAGCCTCCAGTCATTATCCTAAATTGTCAGTCACCTTGGTCACCATGGATTGAAGGTCTCAGTCAAACTGAGAACACCTCAAGGAGAAGTAATCATCCCATGGAGAACAGCTTGTCCCCTTAGGCTACAAGGTCTTCTCCAGATCCATCTTGCAAAACCCAAATGGGGATAATGATCAACCAGCCCCTAGATCACTCCAGCTACTCCATAAAAGCTCCTGCCTTCCTATCTTGACAGGCCAATTTAATCTTCTCCATGGGACGTGTGCTCCCTTCAGCTCCTCAAGCTCAATCTCTTCCCCATTTTCTCTCACTTTCTTACTCTAATTCATTTCCCTATGCATCTTACTCACACATCCTGAAATGTGCTTCTGTGATTATTTGTCAAGAACCTGTCCTGGCTAAGTTTTAGTCCCCATCCTCTCTTCTGGGGAACTTTCTTGGACCCTGTCTGGTAGTACATGTTCCACGGAACTATTCAGTAGCAGCTCTGAAGAGCTGGAAAAGACAACATCTGCGATACCTATTCATTCCCAGAAACACTGGTCCTTGTATCACAGCTGTCTTTGTATGTCACATGTACTTGCCTGTGAGTCATTTTATGAGGTTTGCCCTAACTCTCAAAGGCCCCAGTCCAGTGAGCTCCTCTAGGACACACTGAATAGCAATGACTTTTCTCTCACTGGCTTAATTTTTATTGTGCATTGCAAATATATTTTGTATTTGCTACCATTTCAAATCTTTTCTGAAAACAAAGCAGGAAGGAGCTAAATATATTCTCTGGTAGGTGAAACTAAAGTGAGTTCCTTCTATTTGGAGCATTAAGATTGCCCATGGTCATCTCACACACAGGAGGCAAAGGTGCCACAGATAATTCTCACACTGCCCCGAAGAACTAGTTCTTGCCTCTCAACACCAACAACCTCAACACACCCAGGAACTGCTCTCTCTTTGTCCCTACCTCATGAGTTCTTGATGTTGAATTAATTGCATAATTCACCTAATTTATGGTATTGATGGATGGCCCTGTTAGGAACAGTGTTACTGCTGGTATACAAGGAACATTTATTTTATTCTGGCACTGCAATTACAGGCAGTAAATTCAATTAAATATTAAGCATTAACTTGAAATCAATAGGGCAACAAATCTCATTAAGACAAAAATGTATTATGCAAATTCTTTGCAGAATTTTATCATCATGACTAATGGTTTCATTCTAAGAACTGGGCAGCAGAGGAAGGAACAAAGTTTGAAAGAAACAAACCAGTCTAGCACCTTCTGATTCCAGAGTTTATGCCAATAATCTTGGATTCCCAGGTTGTTTGAAACCCTGGAGAACCTCCAGACCTCCTGCAGCCTGGGTCCCTCTCACCCTGATTTTATTAAGGTCTATGTGGTGAAGTGGTTCTGGACTCTGGCTCTGACTAGGCTTCCTGATCCATTTTTCTTGCCGTTTGAGCCTGATTTGTTACTTCTGTTTTTTTATTTGACTTTGCCTACAACTCAGTTTTCAGAAATGAGAGGATTCATCCTTTTGAGGTAATCAAAGGTTTTACTCAGTAGAAAGAGCTGGTTGGTCAGTGGGCACAGTGTTCTTTCTTATTCTTCACTGAGGGCCCTTTCCTGGCTAAGTCACACACATGCCAATGTATCCTCACTCATGAGAGACTGTTTTCTTCTTTTTCTCTGACCATTGCTCAAGTATCCCCAAAAGCAATGAATTTGAACAAGACCACTGCTTGAAGTCCAGACCACTGCTCTGCTGGAAGCAACCTGAGCTTCCATGTCTTGAAGAGAAAAGAAGTCAGATTTTCCTTTCCTGCACTGACGGCTCCTTGCAGCTCTGTAAGCACATCCTGGACACTGCCCTGCACCCTCCAATCATTTCTCATTTCTGGCTGCCTCACATCCTTGCTTGCATTATGGTTGCCTTGGATTTCTTTGAGAGCTCCAGAAACCCAGAGGAAATCAGTTGGAATCCAGAAAAAATTTGATGTGACCTCTTGATATAAAGACACAGGATGAAACGGCAGAGGCTCTAAGCATGCTATGTTAACCCAGAACCAAAAGGGCTTGGCTGCTGTGATCAATGCCCTTTCCAATCGCAACCTGTGAGTTATACACCTCCTAGGTGCAACTTGTAACAGTGGCGTCCACTTGACTGAAACCCTACCTGGACCATAGAACACAAAGGAACCTGGCCTCAGATTTAAGCCCAGTATAGCCAATAACTCTCTCTTACCTAAAAGGCTACTTTAGGTGAATGTTATTCACCCCATGACTGCCATTACTCCTTACCTGGTGATTGAGCCAGAAGCTGGGAATTTCTGGTCGTCCTCTGTCTCTTAACACATTGTCCTTCATGCTCTCGACACAAGGGTGCTCCCGCACCTTGGAACCAAATGGAGGCTCATAGTCTTTTACTTCTGTGAAGAGAGCAGGCAAACACAGGCCAATTGAGACTGGTTTGTACAGCTCAGGGAAATGGGCATGTTGAGAGGCTAGGCTGGGTCACATGGAATACTGAGTGTCAAAACACATTGATAATTATTCTAAGAACTTTTATTTTTAAATAATAGTGCATTAAAATGAAGAGGAAGGAATGGATATGGAAGGGTCCTGAGAAGAATTTGACAAGTGATTGATGGGGGCTTGCTGTGCACTAGGTACTCTGCTAATAGCTGGCAAAAAAGTGGAGAACAAGACAGATGAAGTCACATAGCTTACATTTTCCTGCAAAAATTTTGATGGGGTGATTTGTCGCAAAGGAATGAAATGAGCACCTGACAGGTGGGAAAACTGTGCACAATACATTGATACGTGGCCCTCCACATGCCACAGTACACAAACCTCCTTGAAATATGGTGTCATAAGAATAGTCAGCCCTTAAGAGGGGTGAACTTGTGACACGTGCTGTTACGAGGCTCGATGTGGACACGAGCCACCTCCAGGCAACCTCGCTGCCACCAGGGCCATTGTTCTCAGCTCATTGCCATTGACAAACACAGAATGTGGTAGAATAGATAAGATGGAGCATAGAATCTTACAAACTTCAGGACATATGAAGACACTTCAGCATTTACGCCAGATATCTCAAGGACTTTGTCCACTGAGGCACAAGACATCCAAAGAACTTTGGCTATTGGACGTTCACTAAAGATCTTCTTGTCTAATGTCCTTTGCCTTCTTTTGAGTTCTATAAAAAAACTCTCACTTCTCTCTGCTTCCTACAAATGGCCTGTTCATCCTCTGTCTGACCATGCTCAGGCACAACTAATTCCACGCCATGTTGCCTGTACACAAGCCTGGTGATCTTGGGTGGTCTCTATCTCCTTACAGCTAGGTGCATTTTGAAGATTTTATAAAGAAGAGGTCAGACATAAAGGAATAAGTCAGACGTAAAAGAACAGATAATGTATCCTTCCACTGACATACCTTCAATGATGCTATGATTTACATGCTTCCATCAAAACTCATAGTGAAATTTAGTCATCATTGTTGGTTGGGTATTAAAAGAGACCAAATGAGACCTTCAAGAGATGGTGAGGTCAAGCAAGCTCCACCCTCAAGAATGGATTGATTCTTTCATGGATTAGTAGGTTGACAGGTTAATGGCTTATTTCAAAAATTTGGGTCTCTGAATAAATGAATGACTCGATGGATAAATCCTATTCAAAAAAATAGTACATAAAATCTGAGTGGGCAGTAAAACAGCCTAATTTAAATGAGCAAATTGCTACATCAACAGAGTACAGGTCAACTAAAAAGATTGAAAACACTCTATTATTAAACCATGACTAAGCTAAAAGGGACGATAGGCCAAGTTCCACCTTTTCCCCAAAGTAAGAACTTTGGCTTTTGGCTTCAAAATAATATTATTTAACCAATAAAACTTTCAATAATTAGTCCTTGTAGACTAAGAACTGAAGAAGCTTTTATGGCAAAAAGGTCATTTTGAAAATGGACAGACAGGTTTTGGTTCTTGTTTGGTTTTCCTTCTTCCTCTTTTCCAGAATTTTATTTGCATATTTATCTTCTTCAGCCTCATCCAAGCAGAAGAGCTGCTAGGATGTTTCTTTTTCTATAGTTTGAAATGTAGAAAAGTTTGGGCTAAAGTCTTTTGCCGCCGTCAAATTAAGACAAACATAAGTCATCATTTCGTGTCTGTTTTTTTAATGTCACCAAGTCACTCTAGCCACACTGCTGTTGAGGTGAGATCTTTTGTGTAGTACTTATGTCTTCTTTATTTCCTTCATTTGCTATTTTCTGACAGACCGTACATTCATAAGGCCCAAGATACAGGATGAGATTTGTGCTTGTTCTGTGTCTTCAGCTTTGCAGTCAATAAACATGAGGTGAGCTGAATTTAAATAAATACCAGGAAGTGAGATGAATGTAGTGGCATATGGATTCCTACAATCTCGGTACCCTGGGAGGGTGAAGTAGGAAGGTGACAAGTTTGATTCCAGCCTGGACAATTTAACAACCTAGTAAGACAATGTCTTGAGAAGAAGAGAGGAGACAGAAAAGAAGAGTGGAGAGGAGAGGAGATGATGGAAGGGGAAGAGAGGAGAGGGGAGAGGTCAGGAGAGAGGAAGAGAAAAAGAAAACAGGCTGGGGATGTAGCTCTGCACCAAGGCTGGAGTTGGATTAAGAAGTGAGATCTGGTTCAGGGTTAGGGTTTCCTCTGACCTCCTCTTCTATAAAATGCATGAACTATAATGAAGAACCCTCGTGTTCCCATCCAGATTTATTTTGTAATCCCATTTGATAAAATCATACTCTTACTGCCATGCCTTGGCATATGCGTGTTAGGACAGAATAGGCTAGGCTTTGTGTATAATATTAACTGCTGCTTAGACATCGAATCGGTCCATGTGCTTTACATCTCCAACTCTTGGCTGCTGCAGCAGTTGTGCTCGATGCCTGCCTAGATTCCCCTTAGCAAGCCTGCAGCATGGCCCCCAGCTGCTGCATGCACTGAGCCAGGGGGCTCATGCCTCCACCCTTCCCTGGAAGCGGGCCCTGGGCTGGTGGAACTGCTTAGCCTGGAGCTTCCTAACCATAACTGCTTTACCCCGGAGGCAGCCTATAGCCAAAGACAAAAACTGTGGGAGTCCACAGTGCAACCCTCTTGCCTCTGGCTGGAACTCATGGGCACAGAGCAAAGCATGTGTACAGCTCTACACTCTTTCTAAAGCCTTGGAAAGTTGTGAGATTCCTTAGGAACCCCTAGGGATTCGAGGCTTACTTTCCCTCTTTGACTTGTAACATATTTCACAAGGAAAGGAGGTCAAAGGGAGCCTGGAAAGTACTACCAAAGAGACCATTTGGGCTGCACTGGGAGGATCTGACCTTTTTTGCCTCTTTCTAAGTTTAACATAGAGAAGTCTGAGGTGATCAACCTCTGACCGAAACCAGCATCTTCTCATCCCTTCATGGTAAAGTAGTCTTTCAGGTTAGGAGTGAAGATGGGGATTAGAAATGGACCTTTCGTTAGCTCTTGAGGAATGTTTATGTGATATATACTACTCAAAAGGCTAAGATTTGTTTTTCTTTTTATGATGGGTTTATGCAATTTTTTCCTTGCTTTTTTTTCTCTCACTTTGAATATCCAACTCCTAGCCCTACTGTTTTTTTTTTTTTTTCTCATATTGCACATTTACTCAAATGACTTCATATTTGGCCATGTGCACACTGTCCCTCTGTCATCAGTACTGCTATCTGGGTGAGGCAGTCGGTCCGGTTCCCCATTTCTCCTTCTGTGGCTGTGTAATTAAGACTACTCGCCATTCTAGGGGTTTTCACGAAGACTTGAAAATGGCCACCACGGACATTATGTTGGGGCCATTCCATCCTGAAGGCCATTTCCTCATGGTTCCTCATTTCTCCTAAACTTCCGCCAGAATGTGGCAGATACTTGCTTTGACTGTGCAGGAGGGAGCCAGAGAGCTGAGTGGAAGCTGATCTCCGCTGGGAGGGCAGAGAGCAGGAAGCCCCTGCTACCTGAGGAAGCGTACTGATGGTCCTTCCCAGGACACAGCTCCATGCACTGAAACACCACACAGTCCTGGAGGACTGAGAAGAAGTGGGACAGACTGCCAAAAAGTCAGTGGCCTAGCGTTCTGCAACTAAACTGTCTCCCTGTGGTTCCAGAGGCCACAAAGCTCAACACACCTTGGCAAAATCACTAGGTCTAAACTCATCATTTATATATAGCTATGCATTTTTCATGCTTGTATTTAACATATCTTTATCTTAGAAAATGCAAGTGATTAAAACTATAAAATTACTTAACCAAAGTTTATAGAGAAAAATAAACTTCTCCCCACTCCTATCCTAGTTTCACAAAAGTGGCTTAGGTTCAATAGCAGAATTAAAAGTGATTGAAATGTTGCCTTTATTGTTTATAAATGAACAACTTCCCATTTGTGTTTTATAAATGATCAAAGGTTTTGCCTTCAATTCATTGGGGAGGGAACTTTAGTAAAATGGTACAAATGAATTATAAAAATCACTCCGATTTGGGTGTGTTGACACTGTCACCTTGCTGTCACAGTCACTCAAGGCCTACCCTCAGCTGCTGTCTTTATCATATTGCAAATCTGAAACAAACAGCATCTTTCAGGGACCACACTTAGAGCAGCACTGCTTCAAATGCCTCACTAGAATATGGGAATAACACTGTGACAGAAGAAAAATAATACAAGTTACTAAACGTATTAAGCATGGTGATGTCAGCCTGTAATCCTAGGACTGCCGGGATGAGGGAGAAGGACTGCAAATTCTAGCCTAATCTGGGGAACTTAGCAACTTAGTGAGATCTATCACAAAATAAAAAGATTAAAAAAATTTTAAAAGAGGACAGGGGATTTAGCTCAATGAGAAGGCCCTGGGTTCCTTCTCCACTGCCACACACACACACACACACACACACACAAAGCTGCTAATAGTATGTTCCATAAGGAGGTGTCTTATTAGGCATTTCTGTCGTGGCTTCTCTGTGAACCAGATATGAGGACTTGAAAAAGAGATGGCAAAAAGCAAAAAGCTAGTAGAGAGGATTAGGAATGTTCTCAACCCAAAGATATGATGTTGGAGATGTCAGATAATCATATTATTTTGATCTCATTATTGCACATCACACACATGTATTGAAACATTAGACCTCCCCCCAAAATACGTGCAAGTATCATGTCTCATTTAAAAAATTTAAATTATATTTTAAAAAGGACTTTGCACCTCACATTCTGTATGTGCAAAGTGATAAAATTCACACATGCCCTCTGTCACTACCAAGCATAATAGCAGAGAAGAGCTCTGCCCTGAGTGACCTGCCGCCGCAGCTCTAGGTCAGGTAGGCTGGGGGTGCTAGGGAGTCAGCACTCACACCTGCACCCAAAGCAGCCCCTGACCCTGACCGGAAAGGCACAGAGCTGCAAGAGAAATCCGTGTCCGCTGGGGTCGGACAGTGTACGCTGGGTAGGCGTCCTGCACTGCTGATCGCACGCTTACACTCCGGTTGCCTGCAGGGAAAGCCCCTTCCAGACACTTGTTGGTGGCTTCCTTCCCTTTCCTGACTCATTTCCTTTCCCCTCTGCTGGCATTTCCTGTGATTTCCTCCCAAATAAGCTACTTATACTCAAATTCTTTTTCCAGGGCTTGGGCTCTCAACCCCAGTCAGACTTCTACACAGCAGAACTATTTGATCAAAACCAGATCCCTGTCGCACCTTGGACTCTAGGATGCTTCTTCAGGCAGGATGGCTGAGACCATCACCTTATCATTTCTTGGAGTGCCTCAAGAAATGTATTTTCTAAGAAGCTTCTTTGTTTCACTGCTTGAGGAAGATTTTTCTCTTCCTTCCATCTCCCACAGTTGCCTGCTTTTCGATGCAGGCTTCACAGTGGGAGCCACAAATGTCAGGACCTTGCAGCTGCTTTTCCTTTCTCTAGGGAAATTCCTCAGCTTCTCTTAAAAGAAACTGAGCTTGACTGGCTCTTCTCAGTTCCATAAGTTGGAGGGGAGGTCTCTGAGGACAGTGGTATCCTCTGAGTGTTGGCATCTGATACACAACTATTGCTTTGACTTTAGCTCCAACTTAGCAGGGTAGCTAAGCTGGTGACAGTTTTCCCCAAAGCAGTGGCCCTGAGTTTTTGGCAGCTGTGTTTTTCCTCCTTAAATGCTGCTGCTGCTGCTGCTTCTTCTTCTTCTTCTTCTTCTTCTTCTTCTTCTTCTTCTTCTTCTTCTTCTTCTTCTTCTTCTTCTTCTTCTTCTTCTTCTACTTCTTCTTCTACTTCTTCTTCCTCTTCCTCTTCCTCTTCCTCTTCTCCTGCTCCTCCTTCTCCTTCTCCTTCTTCTTCTTCTGCTTCTCCTTCTCCTTTTTCTTCTTCTTCTTCTTCTTCTTCCTCTTCCTCTTCTCCTGCTCCTGCTTCTCCTTCTCCTTCTTCTTCTTCTGCTTCTCCTTCTCCTTTTTCTGCTTCTGCCTCTTCTTTTCCTTCTCCTTTTAATACTTCTGTTCAGTGGCTGCAGTGGGCTGGGATTTGGAAGGCAGGTCCCTTTGGTTTGTGGGCACTTGTGCTTGTGGGCCAGGTCTGGTTGGGGATGACGTGAATGTCTGCCTGCTGCATTCACTGAGGAGGGCCCTGGATGGCGGCCTTCATTGCCTCCCACACACCGAGTAAACAACACTTGCAGGGACCTCAAACAAACTGAACCCGAGGCACAGAGATTCTTTGTAAAAGAAAGCCAGTCCCGGTCTGCAACACCCCTCACCTCTTCTGTCTTTCTTCTTCCTTCTTAAGCAACTCCAAAGACTGGCTTTCTGTGTTTGCCTTTCAGATGATCAAAGTGTCTTCTTCTGTCATTATCTGTCCCCTGAACCTACTTCGTTTTCTTTCGAAACACTCTCATCTCACCCCTGGAACACCTTACCTGCCTTTCTGGAGTGCTGTCTCTTCACTATCTCCCTGTTCCTTGACGAAAGAGACTGATTTTTAAACTGCTGTATCTTTAGCAACTTTTGTTGTGTTTTCTTTCTTTTCCTTTTTTTTTCCTTTTTTGACACAGGACCTTGCTGACCTCAAACTCACAGGGCAATTCTCCTACCTCAGCCTTCTGAGTGCTGGAATTATAGAAGTGCACAAGCACACTAGGCTCCATAGCGTTTTGAATTCTGCCTGAGACACCAGTACTCAGTAAGTATTTCTTGAATGAATGAATGAATACATCTTTGGAGAAATAAGGATAAGGAAGTTATCTCAGATTTTAAAGCGCTGATGCTATCACATATACAGAAATAGTTTTGGTATTTTGTTACCACAAATTCACCCAGAGAAGACAAGAAGACTGATCAGTGCTGACCATCAGAAGTGAGGCCTGCACTTCTCAGATGTGTGACTACCTCACCCAACACTTCCAGAGAGGCTCTGCACCAGTGGCCAGGATTCACAGAGTAGCTCCGAGAACAACAATGGTGCCTGTAGCTTCTGTTCATGCACCTGCTCTCCTTCGGTCACATCAGGGGAGTTAAGGCTGTGGGCTGTCGATGGGGGTGATGCGAATGTTGTGTGTGCTTTGATTCTTGCCTTCTCCTTAAGCCTCAGTTTTCCTATTTGTAAAACGAGTTACTGACAAAAAAAAACTTCAATGCATGGGGGCAGACCAAACACCCTGACACACGAAGCAAACGCTTCAGTCACAGTAGTTGTTCCTTCTTTGGAGCTTTCTCCATTGGACCAAACCTACTTCCACCAGAAAGCCTTTCACTTTTGACTAGGGTCTCTTCAGTTATCACAGCCTATCTTTTGAGATTTCTGGTGGAACTTCATGCTCCACAGAGCCGTAGCCAGTGGTTTGGGAGAGACTGCTGCCATCGCTCACACTGTCTCCCTGATGAGAGGCAGGACTCTCTAGAGCAGTGCTGCAGCATTCTCATGTTCCCCTGAGGCTGCCCTGTGTAGAGGACAGGTTGGCTGAGAAGACAGAACTCAAAAGAGCACCCCTAGTGTCCGTCTTCCTTTCAGAGGTGACCTTCCCCTTACTGTCTGAGCCTAGCATGACTCCAGTTAGCCGACCTGGGCATTTGGTCCTGGGTTTCCACTGCCTTGCCTTTCTGCAGCTACTGTTGCAATGGAAAAGCACCTGGCTGTTGAGAAGCTGCCTTTAGTGTGGCAGCCCCAGAAAATAGCTTGAGCTACAGCCAACAGTGGTCCTAAACTTTATTCATGATGAGGAATTCAAAGTGGAACATCTCCCTAGGTGGGGGAGCCTCGGGAGGCAGGCAAGAACTGGTCCTCAACATCCATGTGACGAGTTGGACTCAACCATAACAATAGAAGGGAGTCACTTAAGGGCTGGAGAGGTGGCTTCATGTCCTTCTACCTCACCATCTGTTCCTTACTGCTTATATCCTACTTCATTCATCCAGTTATATGAAAGGAATGCTGGTTGATCTCTGTTGTGAAGTACAATACTGATGTATAATTCAGTGTATGAAGGAAGCATATTCTATGTCTCCTTCCTCTCTCTCTGTCTTCTTTGAAATGAAACAGGTGGTAGAGTATGATGGTGTATACTTGTAATTCCCGCACTCAAGAGGCTAAAGAAGAAGACTGCCATGAGTTAGAGACCAGCCTACACTGAGTTCTAGGCTGGCCTAAGCTACAAGCAAGATTCTGTCTCAAAAAACAAAACAAAACAAAATGAACAATAACAACAACAAACTGAGAGATCCAATAAAAAAAATATATATATATATGTATATATATACATATATATATATATTACAAGTTGAAAGAATGAAGTTGAAGCTATTTATATCTCTCCCTCTTATTTAGAAATCAAGAGATTTATGGTCTATTTTCCTAGAAAGGTGAGAAGCAAACAGGCCTATATAAGGTTTTAAAAGGCAAAAGGGAAAATCAGATTCTGTTTCTAGTAGTCTACAGGTTTCTTGGGGTCAAAACCAGTCTTTGCATTTCGGAATGTACAGAAGCTTGAGGAAGAATGAGAGAAGATGCCAATGCTTTGAGGAAACACAGCTGCCTCCAGCACTCACAAGCTTTTAAGGGACTCTGGATGTAAAAGAAAAGTCTCTGAAATTAGGACTAAGTTAAAAATCTGTCTGTAAGATTCGACAATGTATCGAAAAGAAACAGAAAAAAAGAAAGAAAGAATGAAAGAAGAAAGCAAAAGGAAGGAAGGAAGCAAGGGCTAATGCTTTCAGAAGGCTAGGCCAGCATTAAAGAAACAGTGAAGCACTGTACATGAGTTCACACACTTCATCAAGAGTAGGGCTTTGTGTCAGGACGAGAGTGAGGATGTATAAACAGCCTTGTTTTCTGTAGCTCGAACGGAGATGGGAGAAACAGAACTTCGGGCTTCAGATCAAACAAAATGAGAGCAGGGATGGCTCTTTCCTGTTCCCCAAAAGCCATCTGTTCTACCCAAAAGGTTATAAAAGTGTTTTCTTCCCCTGCCCCCCAGACTAGCAGAACAAACCAGGTCCTGTTCCTTCCTTAGGAAAACTTGTTTATACTGTATCCTCTTTTGAGTACTTGTAAAAATTGGTGAAGCTGGTTCTTCCCTATTACCCTAAATTCTTCCACACTCAGCAAATATCAACAGGAAAAGGCTTTAGTCATTGATAACAATGAATGCAGGAGCCCAGACAGGGCTTAATAAGCTGGCGGCCCTGACAGAGGGAAAGGCAGACACAATCACCAGCTTATGTTTATAGAATAACAGGTTTGAAAGCACAGAAGGTACTGGAATCTAGGGAAATTTATTCTGACAGTGACAACACCATCATATCTGACACAACTCATATCGGTCTGAAGATTCATTCTGGAACTGTCAAAGCTTTCAAGCAGAAAATTATTCTCAGTGGCTGCAACTTGGTTAAACAAATTTCATTGCACAAGGAAAAATGAAGTTACTTTTGGAAGTGTCTTACCAGAAGACTGTCTGGGAGGAAACCAGAAATAACACTGCTAGCAAGATAGGTAGCAGCATTTCCAATTTGGTGCCCAAGAAAAGAGATGGTAGGACAGCAGGTTGAGGGACAGAAGAGGTGACACAGACCCACCATGGAAGGTGATCTAAACATGTTTAGGAAGAGATGAAGAATTAAAGCCAGGCACGGTGCCAATCAAGTCTTGGGCAAACTGGGGGGTAGTGTGACCCAATAGTCAAAGCTGTGACAATTTGAGGCACAAAATAAATAATGGCAGTACTGGACACAAACAGAATACAAGAGACATCCATGATTCCAAGCTGATATAGATACATAATTCATGGGGAATACCAAGTAACGATGAAAGAAAAGACAGCTCTTACTTAGAATACCTATTGTTAAATACAGGAACAAGGAAAATAGAAAATCCACACCAGGTAAACATGACACTGTTAATTGTTACAGGCAAGAATTACTGATGGATCTTCAAAGTAGTGTGTAAAAAACTATGAAAAGAAAAACATTACGTCGACTTTGCTAAGTAATTAACTATCTCAAAGTATTTTCCTATAAGATACATATTAACTATAAATTTTTCTTCTATACATTTTTTTAAAAACCCTACCTTTGCAGGGGGGGAAAAAGCTGGCTGACACAATTTTAACTGAGTGGTCAGATTTACTATCTAACACCAGTGACTTTCTATCCCCTGCCCTGCCCATATGACTCACTGAGAAAGGAAGAGTGACTTCTCTGTGTCAGTGTGACTCCAAATATGTAATCTCAATCAAATCATGAGAAATATCACAGAAACACAGATGGAGACAGTTTAGAAAGTGATGGATCTAAACTCTTCACAAGGGTCAAGGTGGTGTAACGAGGTTCTAAACAACGGAAGCTGCTTGTTATCATCGCTGTGTTCCAGAAAAGGCCGTTACTGGGGATTTGAAGTGTGAATAAGGTTCATAATTAATTAGGAGCCCTATCCCAGTGTTAATTTCCTATTATTGATGGGAAAATTCCAATCATTGATTCCTATCAAGATTTTGATTCCTAACAAAATTCTATTGTTGATAGAATGAATTCTTATTATTACAGACAATAATTTGAGTTAGATGTTAACACGAGAGGAAGCTGGGTTCAGTGTAGATGAGAATTCTTGGTGTTACATGTACAACTAATCTGTAAAATTATTAAAAAACCAAAAAGTTAAAGACAGAATTAAGCTTAGCTTGATTTCATTTGGTAGCCAGCCAGGGCGAGGCTGAGAAGTACACAGGGAAGATCTAAGACCATGACAGAAATCACTGAGAGAAGAGTCAGGAAAGATGCATCAAAGCAAAGTAGTTATATAAAGCCTTATGAAAGGAGATACAAAGCTTTATGTTCCAACATGGTTTTCAGCTTTAAAAAAAGGGGGTGTTTAGCATAACCCCAAATAGTTCCACAATGGGTGTGCAGCACAGCCATTCGCTGTCACTGTAGAGGTACCTGCTTAGTGGCTCACTCCAGATTTATGCTTTAAGCCAATAATAAACTGACTCTGTGAAAGTGGGCCCACCACTGTGCCATGCTCGGGGTCCATACATACCTCCCACCGCGTTACAGCGAGATGTCATTTCCCAGAGAACCAAAGCCATGGAGTAGACATCGGTCTGCTTGAAGGACTCAACATTCTCTAAGTTCATCCTGGATTCCAGGACTTCTGGGGCCATATATCTTGCAGTTCCCACCTAAGGCAAAAATAGACATTGAAGCGTAGGGTTTCATTCCAGGCAGATCTGTTTCACAATGCAGCAGCATCTCGTCCCTCTTAAGAGCAAGAGATCTTTTAAAAGATCACAATGCTATCTGAAATAATGGGAACTGCACAGAAAGATACAGTGTCTAAAGTGATTTTTAAAAATAGATGTTCTTTCCCTGAAAAGCCTTTAAAGACTATAAACAAAGAACGCTATAATAAGGAAGTGCCAAAGCCCGGGCTGTTTTATCAGCCTTGTGGCATCACATCATTCAATAACATCCTTACTGATAACTTGAGAGACAATCTCTGTGATATTTTAGATGTTTATTTTTGCTTCGGCAAATTAAACATTTTTTTTTAATTGTTGAAACTCTAAGGCTTACGACGAAAATAAACACCATCAATTTTCATCATGTAAGGATTGTTTTCGTCTTTGTTTACCCCATGGCACATTCCAGTGTGTCAAGGATGTCATAGGATTTCATAACTCTCTACAACATTGAAGTCCAGTGAAAGTATTTTCACAGGAAAGGGCCAAAGCTGAACACATTATAATTTTCATGACTGTGTCACAGAGTTGTATTTTTAAGCTTGTGCTACTCTCTACTACTGAGAGGATACAAACAGGGGACCTATAGGAAAAAGGAGGAAATACGTTTACGGCAAATATTTCAAGTGTAAATGCTTGATATTGCAGCCTGTACATGCTGATGAAACAGCAATAACTGTCCTACCTTTCCAAGGACCCAAAGAAGGTCAAGTAATTTGCTATCATTCCTATGAACATTTCTTATTGGCATGTAGCACAAGAAATTTTTCTTTTTTTTCTTTTTAATCGGTACCAGGGATTGAAACTCACGACCATATGCTTGCAAGGCAGGCACTTATGCTGCTGAGCTAAATCCCCAACCCCAAAATTTTTCTTTTTTACTGGTCACTGCATGACTCATTACCCTGGCACATTAGTCTGTTTGTGCTTCAACATGTTTATCTTAATACTCCTGTGCAGACATGGGCACAGAGGGCTGGCTGATCGAGCCAGAGTTGAGTATTCCAGAAGCACATGCTGCCTCCTAGCTAGAGAAAATAATGGTAGCTATAGTAACTCCACAGTATAAAGACATGGGCTCATCATTTAGAAGGGAGGCTTTGCTAACTTCTAATATCATTCCAATGACACCTTAGCCAAAAAAATTTCCACTTGAACCTGTGAGACTGTGTGAAAAGTAGAACTGCTGATTTGCTCAATGAATACTTATTGCCCACTTTTCAGGCATTGTGTTAGGTGTCTTGAGTGACCACAAGGAGGTAGATTTGGACTTCATGGAAACTGCCTTCTGGAATCTAGAAACCAATATTACTACCAGTGGTATAGAGTGGAAAGGAATACACACCATTATGAGAGAGGGGGAAAATAAAGAGAAAATACTACCAGCACTTGAAACAAAGCAAAATTATTTGCAAATGGAAATGAGGATTGACCATAGGAGGAAAATGCTTGTCCTGAGACGAGAAGGCTTTGAAGACAGGGGTAAAAATGATATCCATTAGCAAAGGTACCCAAGCAAGCGAAGGTGACCACGCACTGCACAGACTCCTGCTTTTGGCCAGATTCCCTCGCCAAGTATTCAGAGTCTAGAACTACTTGAGACAAGAAGCATGAGTTATGGGTCAAGACGTAGCATGTTGTCAGCCACAGGAAAGAGGATCTATAACCAGTTCTCACTTACTTGGCCACTATTAGCCAGGTCGTCTACCGACAGAGTAGGGTCCAGACGCAGGGAAAGCCCGAAGTCACACAGGCAGCAGGTCAGGTCATTCTTCACCAGGATGTTGGAACTCTTGAGATCTCTGTGCACAATGGGCATCTTAGGTCTCCCACATGGTGTGTGATCACTATGGAGGTGGGCGATGCCCCGGGCAAGGGAGCTGCCCAACTTGCGTAGGTCCTCCCAGCTGATGACATGCCGGGTGAGGTATTCCTGAAGGTTGCCCTTGGCATGGAAGGCAGTGATCAGCCAGTACTGCTTGCCCAGCTCTGTCTTCCGCTCCTCAGCTGTGAGGAACTGGAGGATACTCTCATGCTTCAGGTTGATGTCCGAGAAGATGTCTTTTTCTGTTTTCCAAGAGGCATATTCCTCATAGGGGAAGATCTTGACTGCCACCGTCTCAAACTGCTCTGAAGTGTTCTGCTTCAGCTTGGCCTTATAGACCTCGGCAAAGCGGCCTTTGCCCACCAGTGTGTCCAGCTCGATGGGCAGCAGCTCCGTGTTGTGGTTGATATTGTTGGCACACGTGGAGCTGATGTCAGAGCGGTCATCCTCCAGAATGATGGCGCAGTGCTCGCTGAACTCCATGAGCTTCCGTGGCTTGCTGCTGTCCCAGGATGGGCCTAGCTTCTGCTGCCGGTGAACGCGGTAGCAGTAGAAGATGATGATGACGGCTATGGTGATGCCTAGCGGCGGCAGCAGACTGATGCCTGTTACTTGGAATATGACTAACCACAAGTCAGTACTGTTGTCAATATTATCTGATGAGAAAGAAAAAAAAAAAACAAAGGAGAGACAGAGTCAGGGCAATGGGCACATACTGTCAAAAAGCAAATCTATGTCTCAAGCATCCATCCATGTTAGCATCTGTTTATATTTTTTGTGGATGTTATAGTTATGAATATTCTCCAGTGCAGGCTGCTAGCATATACCTGTTCATTCTTTCATATCTCTGGCTATCCAGCATCTCCTACCTTCTCCAATTGCAGCTTAAATGTCACTCCCTAAGGGAAATCTAGGAAGTTAGTGAAATATCATTTTTATATTTTTATATATTCTCCTAGTGGCACTGATCCCACAGTGGATTTGTATGTATTGTTCCCTACTCCCCCCAGCCCCAGCAGACATGGTGCCCTATGCCTGATGAGACTCTTTCACTGAAGCGAACAGCATTCAGCACACAGCAGAACCTTGATATTGTTGAATGGCATTTACTGATTGTTAACTAAGGCCAAGGCACTGCAAACAGCACTGGTAATACAGACAAGAGGATACCATTTCTACCGTCGAAAACCTTGCATAGGTGGGGTCTTCTAAAAACACAAATACTGTCACCATTCTGCCAGTTCTGAATCTTTGCTCTTTTTCAATTTCCAATTTGGTTTTCCTCTGACCAACATCCAGGCTGCCCTGACTCATCCAATCTGGGCTCTTAGAGGAATTTATGGAAAAGATTTCTTTGGATGTCTGTTACCTTGTGTCCACCTAATACTCCTCTTTTCACTGTGGTTGCAGTTTGTCATTTCACAGAACAGAAAAAATTAACAGTAACAATGGAACTGCTACTATAAACATAAGAGAAGTTACAGATAGAAATGTAGCCAGTTTTCTGACTTGAAATACTGAGGCAGGGCCTTACACTTAAGGAAGAAGAAATGTCTTAGCTATCAAACTTTAGTTCATTTGTCAGTCTTGTTGGCTCTGATTTGTTTTTGTCACGGAAAAAGGAATATGGATAGAAACATGCAGTCAGCAGGAAACAATGAAAGGCAACAAAACTTCAATTAAAGCAAATGATTGGTGCTTCCATTGGGCAAAAACATGAGAATTGTATTGCTCTGTGTGTCATTCATCAGCCCTGGAAGTTACTAATTAATGAGCAGGCCTCATGCTAAGATGTCAGTTTGTCCATTCAACACATCCACTGCAGTGTCTCCTATGGGATGACGCTGCCTTCAAAGAGTATCCAGTAGAGAAATTAAGGAACATACACAAGTGCTGACTGACATACAGCATTCTGAAATGAGAGCTACATGTGTGGTGTAATCTATGTGTTGTGGAATATGAAAAAGATTAGAGAAACATGCAAAGCAGTGGCACTAACTGCCTCTGACTTGGCCTCTGATGGATGGGAGAGGTCAGTGATGGGCAGAAACAGTGCCCTGTCCAGGAGAAAAAATATATTCTCTCTCTGGGGAACTCTCCCAGAATTACTCTGCACATGGAAATAAAAAAAGGAAAAATCTTAGTAGGGGTTATGGGAACTACATTTCACATCACAGAAGTGATTTTTAATTCAATTGACAGTTTTCACCGACCGTAGCTATCTAAGGAAAAATATGAAGAGAACACAGTCCAATAGTCCAGGTGTAGTGGACACACCCATATCTCTCAAAGGGAACTGATGACCTAAATAGCATTTGTTATCATCACTTAATGAACGACAGTCAGAAGTGAAGCTAATGCCACTTTCAATGTGTAGATACAATACCATATGCTGCACGATATGATTCCATATCTGTTCTTGAGGTAATTCTAAATGGAAATGCCAACTTCACTGACCATAAATTGTAAGATCTTAAATCTACTTAACACAACTGAAACTGGAGAACTAATCCTAAAGCCTCAGAATTTCAACAACGAGAGGAAAAAAAGTATCATTTTAGGGAGAGACATATTCATTCACTTAAAATTTAAGAGAAGGTGTATAATTTGGTGGTTGAAACTTGAAAACACAAATCCTTATTCCAGGAGGTCTAGACAGAGACAAAGGACAGAAAAAGCTAGGGACAGATGTGGTGCCAATGTAACTATAGAAAGAACCAAATACAAAAGAAAAAAAAATAACAGTAGACTGTCCCTGTTGTCCCACAAAATATGAGCCAGAGAGAAAAATTAAAGAGACAGATGAAAATAATATTCAACTACAACAGCAGATTATGTTAGCTCCTGGAAATGAAATACTATCTCTATTATCTAAAGCATCCATGGATGGATTTGCTTGAAGTACACACCTATTTCAAATGTCCATGTCTGTAACTATATAAAATGTTTTATATCATAAATCAGTTTCATTACCTGATTGACTTGTTAATTGGTTTTCTTAGAATCAAGAAAGGTATACGTAAGCAATGGCCAAGGTTTTTGTGATCACTGGGAAGGACCCTACATCCAGTGCACGCCTCTGTATAATAATCAGTGAATGTTTGTTGTACTGGATGAATGATTATTTGTGTGGTATGGTATTCCTCAGATTTCTTATGCTCTAAATCAGGGTTTGGCAAACTATGGCCCAAGGACCCATAACCAGACAAAGATCTCTTTTACCTCATTTTAAAATACATACACATACATACTTACATGCACACACAAACACACAGAAGATCCTGCAACTGAAATCCTACCTGACCTGTAAACTCTAGAACATAAACTATCTTGCCCTTTATAGAAAATGTTTGCTGACTCTTAACTTACGAAATTATAACTGGAAGACTTTGGAGTCCAATGTGAAATTCTTCACAATAAGGAAATGCAACTAGACAAATGTAAATATTAACTACATCATTACTTAGTTGTGTCTCCAATTCATTAAATATCCAAGTGAACTGTTTAAATAACAATCATTGATAATTTTATTGTAATCATTTCTAGTCACATATAAAATGGTCTTCCTTGTTAATTTCTATGCGTTTAGGCTAAGGAAAATACAAGATCAGGAAGCCCCTGAAGTTCATGTGTGGTACCGACCACAGAAAATTCTAGAAATCCCCAGTTCAATGTTAGAAACCAAAGTTTTACTTTCTTCTTAAATTTCCTGTGATTTCTTTTTGAAAATCTACATGTAAAAATTTGTAGGAGAGGAATTATTGAACAACATCTGTCAATCTTGAAACTTGAAAGAGGCGGTAAAATCCCCTAACAATAGCAAACCTTCTGGAAGGAAGCCTTGGGGTGTGGCTTTTTCTAAGCAGAAGACACCCACATGCTCTCACACAATTAACCCTTGGGCTGCTAGTAGAGACACTCACCACTGTAGGTGTAGCCACAACCTGGCATCTCCTTTACTTAAGGACTAACAGGAAGTCCTTCTTTTCAATACCTGACTACAAAGACACTCGTAGTCTGAACACTCGTAGTCTAAACACTTACTATGTACCTGGCTGTGTGCTAAGTGTTTTATACAATATTTATATTTAGTTGGAGGAAGTACTAAGTGAAGTAGAAGCTACAATTATTATACACCTCATTTTACAGACAGAGAAGCTAAAGGTCAAATATTTTAAATAATTTTCCAAGATCTTCAACACAGGGAATAGCAAAGCTAACATGTGCAACAAGCTTTGATTGGACAGAGCTCTAAACATCATTCCATAATCTAGAAACTTCACACTGGTGAAAAAGTGACTTTCTATAACCTTTCAATATGATCAAGTGGTTTTCTTTCTAGCAGGCTTAACTAAGTGCTTTCATAGACATCTGCTCAGTGGCACTGGCAGTTCTTGGATAGATTCCACTGGATATGCAAACTATTCTCTTTGGTTCTCAACTAGAACCACTGCTAAGATGTGTTCCTGTAAATGCATGTCTTCTTCCTACCTGGGAAAGAAAGGTCTTACAAGAGAGAACCCGGAAATCTTTTTCTTTCCTTCATGGCTCACCCCAGGCCCTAGCACATAGAGGGCTCCAGACAAAAATATTGAACTACTGGAAGCTTCCACGAATAGTTTCTTGTTATGGAACATCAAGCTAGGTACAGGTCTGAATGGATGATCTCTAAAGTTCATTAAAAAATGAAGATACACACACACACACACACACACACATCAGAAGTTCTTAGCCTGAGCTCCATGAATAGAATTCAATGGTTTTATGGATTTAACTGAGCAAAAATCACACCTCTTATTTCCTTCAACCTTTAATTAAACCTTTGAATAACATTTCCTAGGATTAGTTGTACCCATGACTGTCTCCAGTTGAAACCATAAATATGTTCCATGCTTTCTTTGTCACAGATGTCTTGGCAGATTGCTTATTCTTGTCACTCAGACATTTCATCTTTTCAGATGTGCTGTAAACCTCAAAGCATAACTATAGAAAAATATTGCCATATCATATTCATTTTTAAATGCAGTTGATCATGGTATTTCAATATAGTTGTTTGTTTTCCCCCAAATATTGAGTGTTACATTCCATTCACTTGAAAACTTCATTCAGAGGTGGGCTCTACAAAATAGATTTCAAGAAATCCATGGTGCTCACATTAAAAAACCAAAGCTCTCAGGGCAAAGTAATGGCACTGAAGCTCTGGTTTCTCCGCCAGGTTTACCCAGAGCAAAGATCTTGAGATTCATCAGTTTTTCTGAGAAGTCACTAGTTGGTGACTGGCTTACCGTGGTGTGTGTGCTCCATATGAGCAAAGATAAATTCTATCTCCCCGGAATTCACTTAACAATAACATAGACAAGTGTGTTATACATGTGTACCAACTCCCCATGAACTAATAAAAATAAAAGTTAAAATGAAAAAAAAAGTAACTAACACACAATAGACTTTACTGGGCCAGGTACTGAATGGTCATCATCTAGTTTTATTTCCTTAACAACCCTATGAGCTTCCATTATTATCTACTATTATTACCCCCATTTGGCAGAAAAAGACCTTGGGCTGTGGATGTGTCTACAACGTTGTTTCCTTAGTAAATAAAAATTCTTAATAAGTAAAAGCTTCCCCTAACAGGTGCTCAGCAAATAAACATATTTTAACTAAGTGACTTACTTAAAATTATTAGGGAATTTAAACAGTTATGACTAGAAAGTAGTATCAGATTTGGACACAGCAAGGGATTTAAAAAGAGTCTGGAAGCAAGTTCTTTTCACTGTCTCTCACACACACATACTCAAGTTAGAAGACAGTTTGTTTACTTTTTAGTCACTCCGAAGGAGAGTATATCATGGGATTTCCCCTTGAAAGTTTCTGTCAGTTTATGTATTTTTAGTGGCATACTAACATTTATCTTTTGGATACCAAAAACAAAAATAAAAGAAGAGGAATTTAACATTTGTCTTTCAAACAACATTTATTTATAAGACTGACATTTACAAATGGCCCCTTATTCACAACTGAATCTGGCTTATATGGCACACAGTGATTGGAAATTTTCGTAGATATTATTAAATGGTCCTGTGGGTTCACCGCAAGAAGACAGTGGTGGTGTGAAAAAAACACAGACTTCACAGTTAATCAGACTTGGGGCAAATGGGGTTCCTGCTGCCCACTAGGTGCTGGCCATGAATAAATGATCTTCTCAACATCTTTCCCTTAAAATGAGGCTAACACTTAGAAGTCAGGTATGAAATTACATAAATGAAGTGCTCAGCACATGGCAGATACTTAGAAAAAACAAACAAACAAACAAACAAACACAAATTGAGTTCTCCCTCGTTTCTGTCAGAGGTATCAAAAATACACTTAATCCAGGAATAAGACATGGCCTCCACAAGTCATCATACTTTTTTCTCTTTTGTCAACATTTTGTTACTCCAGAGTGAAACACAAATACTGAAAAGCTCACAAAAAAAGTAGCTTACTGAATGCTAACACTCATGTAACCAGTGGTTAGGTAAAATATTTTACCTTGCCAGCCCTTAATAAGTCTCCTCTCATCCCCCAGATCAATCACAGACCTATCTCTCCTTTCTTTGCTCCAAAAGTAACCTCTGTTCATGACTTTTTAGAGTTAGAATTTTCTTGAGTTTTTAAAACGGTTTTATCACTTGAGTGAGTATACAGTTTTGGGGATTTTGTTTTTGTGTTTTGGGTGGTTATGATGCTGAGGATTCGTGCTGAAGACCGAGTTGTATCTATAGCCCTTTTTACTTTATTTTGAGATAGAGTCTCACTGTATGATCAACCCCAGCCTCAAATTTATGATTCTCCTACCTCAGCCTCCCAAGTAGCTGAGATTACAGGTGTGCACCACCATATCCGGCCTCTATAGTTTGTGAATATACATGCAGAATTTGTTTCACAGAATTACAAATATTCCTTCAATAAAAACATCACTAAAATATCTACAAAATGTTTAATCACAATATAATCAAGTATAAATCCATAAAGATAAATCATAAAGTGCTGCTATAAAAATAAACGGCCTGGCTTGTTCAAAGTCAATGTCATAAAAAAAACTGATGTGGTAACATAAGTAAATTTAATGTGTGGCCCTTGAATTCTGAATTTAATTAATAATCAATGCACAGCCTTAGGGAAATGTGAGTACTGACTGTAACGTACATATTTAGATGTATATACATGCATGTGTCCATATACCCATGGAAGTAGAGAGGCAGAGAGAAACTCCAGTTATACTATCTATATACTATATGCTGTGCACTGCAGCTTTCACAGATTGTGCTACCATCTTCTACATTTTTAAATATTTTGTTGGCCTGTTGCAGAGTTTCTGCAACATTATTATTCACAATATGGTTCCCAGACCAGCAGCATCAGTACTGCCTGTGACCTTAAGGGATGTGGGGAGAATGTCAGCCTCATCCTAAGCTAGCAGAATCAGAACTGGCATCTAGAAGTTTCCTAGATGTCTCATTGACAAGTTTCAGAAGTACTGTTTTAGCAAAACCTAAGTAAGCTCTTTGGTCCTCTGCCACAGAGATGCTTCCCTCTTGCAAAAAAATTGCTTAGTGGTACTGTTTGCAAAGTGCTGGTGCAATTGTATTCAGTTCTATCCAACAAGAAAATAGTTCCTGAGAATTATCTAGTCAGTTAACTGGTGGAAGATTGAGGAACGTTAAAATACAGTGACCCTATACCTCTCTCCTCTTTGGGGAAATAATCTAACCATTGGGATCAAGAAAAGTTATTCTTTACATTGAGTCAAATACGGTCTTTCTGTATTCCTACTTAGTAGTTTCTGTGCTTTTCTTTAAAGTAAAAGACAGCAAAATTATTCAGCGCTCTCATCTCCACTGCCAATGAGCAGTGTAAAGCAGCCAATGATTTGCTCTTTCTGTTATTATGGTTTGACTGCTTCAGCTAGAGCACCCTGAATTCAGAGTAACTTTAGCTCACCTCTACATTGTTGGGTCTCTCACATATAGAGATGCCATTCCAGCTTTTTGGTAAGTGCTCTCAAATAGATCTTAAACCTTTAACTGTTGAACCTTTGTGTCAGATTTTACATCTACCTGTTAGGTGTTAGGAAACTGGCCCATTCAGGCAACTAAGTCTCTGGTTCTGTTTTGGGTGAGGTACCCCTTCCACTATTTTATTTTATTTTATTTTATTTTATTTTATTTTAATTGGTACCAGGGACCAAACTCACGACCACACGCTCGCAAGGCAGGCGCTTAAGCCTCTGAGCTAAATCTCCAGCCCCACCCCTTCCAGTTTAATTCTTCTGCTTGCCTATCTAGGGGCCCATTATGTACTCAGGAAACCTGAAGGCAGGTGGAGATAGATTTCTTAAGTTAACTTAGCATCTTTTCTAAGGAAGATACTATCTCTGCCCTATTACTGTTTCACACTGTCTATACCTTTTCAGGTCAACACACCACTCACTTTTCTTCTGGCTTTCTATCTGAAGCACAGTTTTCTGTAGTTCTTCATCACCTAGGTGTCTTCACTTGTTAGAACCATTTCCACTGCTTCCCGGTGTCTGCTTTGCCCAACTGATGGCACCAAATCTAGCCATCCAACCTCTGAGGTTTGAATATGTTTTCCTTTAAGGGACAATTTAATCAGTTTAAAACTGCAGGCTCCCATTGTCAATGAAGTCTTTGGCTTTGTTCTGAAGTAAGTGCTTATAAAACTTGTGGAAAACAAAGTAATATTTTGTTTTAAAGAATACTGTTACTCCTCAAGAATAACATAGGTGTTTTGTTTTGTTTTCATTTTCCTCCTCCTTCAATCATTGAAAACTGAATTTTGGCTTCTTCCTCTGGTGATTGCAATTCTCCAAGTGTTACCAGTATTTTTCATATTATATGATAAACACACTAAAAAAAACAATTTCCCCAGAAAAAACTGTCTTCAGTTCAATACTTCCCAATGTTGGCTGCAAACTGGAGTATCTTGGGGAATTAAAAAAAATTGTGATATCAGACCCCAAACCAATTAAGTCAGAAACTGCAGAGTAAGACCCAGTTAATGAGTGGTTTTAAAGCTTCTTAGGTGTTTCATGTACAGGCGAGGCTGGGAATGACTACGTCAGCCTGGCAGGAGACATAGGTATTTCAAATAGGATGAGGACTGGAAAACAGAAGGAATTTCGATGACTAAGTTTCACATCAATTGTTCTTGACACTGGGACCAACTAAATTCCCTACTGAGGAACAAAAGATAGGCATGCGTCTGTGTGTCTGTGCGAATGTACGTGTACATACATGTATACACACACACACATACACATATACATTTAGGAACAAAAGACAAATACTTTTTAAGTAGAAAAATAAATTATTTCTTTAAAAGTTAGCATTGACATAATTAAGCACAATTATTGATATTAAAATGGATATTTTACATGATTAGCAGCATGCAGGAGTGAGTTAAGACCAAAAAACAATTTCTAAGGCTAAGTCAACCAGATCTGCAAGTTGTCATAAGTACAGTCTCTAGAGTTTAGTCTGGGAAGAAATGAAAGTTAGTTTAACAGTGGGGGGCCTGCACTCTGGGCTTTCCCCTAGCGGAACAGTGGGATGCCTGTAAAATGGTCCACTTGGCCATCATTTCTGACTGTAGAATTTATGGAATATATTAGGCCATGGTAGGGGTACTATGAGACTGTAGCCCCATCACCAGATGCCCCAAAAGGCCAGTCAGGGGGGTCTAATTGGTTTACTGACTACTGTATGTAGAGAATGAATTCAAAACCATCTGTCTGCACTGATTTCACTCCACAGTGATTCATATCAGAATGAAGCTTGTTTACTTTGCTGCTTAGGAAAAAAAATTTCAGCCAGCAGCCACATCTGGTCTTAGTACATCTTTGTTTACTTTGCTGCTTAGGGGAAAAAAATCTACAAGAGCGAGTTTTTTTTACTCTAAGTCAAATACATTCAAAGCTTTGCTTGACTGATTCAGAATGCCTCTGGCATGCGCGATCTTCCTTATTTCTCCAGCCAGACAGGGACTATATTGAGGGGTTCAGATTATACTTTCTAACCAAAGCTTGTCCCCAACCAAAAGTTCCCTTCAGTTCTGAGTCATCACCTCAAATGACTGATTTCTCTTCCCAGGAGTAGGACTACTGACTTTGATCCATAATTTTCTTCGTCTTCTCACAACTCTCTTCAGCCACAGTTCCACACCTATTTTTTCCTCTTGCATGTTAGACCCTAAAGTAAATCTGGTTTGTTTTTCTCAAAACAAAAATGCACAGCTGGTAAGCAGCTATTTTGAGGAATGAGTGTGTGATTCAAAGGCTGTACATTCAGAATCCCCCAGAGCGGCCAAAACACCATTTATTTTTCTCAATCTCATATGCAAGAATGAAGAGTTTTCCCTCAAGAAGCCAGCTTCCTGATGGTGAAGCTAAACAAACACAAACTAAGATTTGGAAGCAACGCAGCATTTTTAAGTCCTTCCTTATTCACAGAGCAATGTGAGCCAGTAAAGTGCTCAGTGCATTTGATCCATATGCAAAGTGGCTTGCTTGATGGCGTGAAGCAGCGTCATTAGGGGTACAGTGAGTCCAGAGGGAACCAGCTGGCTGAGATGTTCTGCTAGCAAGTTAAACATAGACAGGAAACCACATGTCTGATACCGTAAAAAAAAATCATTTGTCTTCCTGCCAGAAGGAGGTTTGCAAACCAAAGGAGCTGTTTTCATTTTTAAAAATATCTTCAACAATGAGGGGGGAAAGAAACTCTGTGGCTACAAGAAGTTGTCTTCTCTCTCTCCTCTTAGCATTTCAGGTTGGAGGATGTGAGTGGCTATGTTAATTGCTATAGCCTGCGTGTACCTTGCAGGTCACACCGGTGGCTGACAGTTTACATCTCAGGCTGGCTTCTCTAGTTCACCCCCAGATTGAACTTGAGTTGAAGGAGCTTCTACAGCCCTGATTTGGAAGCTAGCTAGATATCATTGATGAAATCATGCATAGTTTTATCCTCAAGCAACCCTCTAATAGACACAATAAAAGAAGATAAAATGAAAATAAGAACCAAAATGATCACAAGTGGTATATAATGTGGGAAAATAAGACCAAGCAGTAAAGCAAAGCGGGTATGAGTACATGAAATGCATACACAGGCTTGCGAGAAACAGGACTAAGTTTGACCCTAACCCTTCTTGGTAGCTTCTGCTGAAGAGAGAAATGCGGAAACCATCAAGGGGTTGACTTCAGATTTGATTTATCAAATAAGGTTGCCCATCTGATTGTTTACACTCTGCCTGTGTTTCTTCAGCAGCAGTGTTAGGAAGCTGCTACAGAAAACCTATACCTGCAGAGATGAAAATATGTATTACCTGGGCTTTCATCAGAGAGTTTGCTGATTACGTCTCTACAAATTTCAACATGTCCTTAAGATGAAAAGCAAATAGGGATTTATAAAGGATCTTCATGAACAATCTTTCCAAGGCAAAGGGAATTTCTAACCCTAAAGGGAATTTCTCTTGGCTCCCTCAGGAAGACAACAGTACAATGTAGCAAACAGCATCCTCTCCCAGGAACATTTCACTTTGTGTCATGGACTGGTTGTGATGGATAGCATCTAAACACAATGCCAGCGGTAAAATTTCTGAAAGGAGGAAAATTCACAGCTTTGGAACAAAGCTCTCCACTCATCTGGTGAAAGTCAAAGATAAGGCATTTGCACCTTGTGGAATAACAGTAACATTTCACAGCCAAAGTGCACTGAATGCTTGCTCTGTGCCAGATGTGTTCTAACTCTCCACCAAAATATATCCATTCATGCTCACAATAATACTATTTAAAACACTCCTTATTTCTACACCCCTTCCCTCATTATTCATAAGGGAAAATGAAAGGACACCCAAGGACAACCAGTTTATAAATGGATGATACGGGATTTGACCCTACAGAATGTGGCAGTGAGGGTCGCACTCTTAACCCCTATTCTACGTTGTCTTCCCCAATGACGAGCAGCCCACTGGCCATCATTTACAAATCGCACTCCCCCTAGACAAAGGACCAGTGCAGTTCTGAGATTGTACTTGTTCTGTGTGTGTGTGTGTGTGTGTGTGTGTGCATGTGTGGTGCTACAGATTGAAGCTAGGGTCTTGTACATGGGCCTTGCACATGGAAAGCTAGAGCTCTACCACTGAGCCACATCCCCAGCCTGTAAGGTTGTTCTTCTTGCCAAGGACTTGCTGTGTGGTGACTGCGGGAACAGATCTGTATGTGGCCGTTTAGGTCAGGTCCCCTGTGCACGACACTGATAAGGCAGCACGTAGCTGCTATGGAAATGCGGAAAGGTAAGGGCATTCCATGAGGAAGAGGCAGATTCTCTGATTCTCCTATGGTGCTCCTGGGACGAAAGTAGGAGAGTAGCTGTGAGATGTTAGGAAAAGAGATCTATGCTACTCTTGCCATTAAAATGAAAAATTTGGATGAGGTCATTTCATGTCAGCATAAAAACATCAGGCTCCAGCCAACAGGACGACACCCCTGAAAGTAGTACAGGTGAGCACTTTCCCAGTGGATTCCAACCCAGGGCAGCCAGTAATTGCTATAGCAATTAACATAGCGACTCACATCCTATTGAAGCTACTGAGGATTCCCATAGCCTTGGGCATGGGCCAAACACCATCTTACCTGCACTTCAGTTAGAAAAGGGTGGACCCCTGGCCCTCTAACCAAGCTGCTGAAACTGCAGAATTAGAGGCAAACTCTCTTTCTTACATGGCTCGTAGGAATGGTTATGGAGACAAAAAAGCATTTACTAAGTATGGAAAACATACTCAACACTACTAGTTGTCAAGTACATGCAAAACAAAACCACAATCAGATGACATCTCACCCCAATTAGAATGACTATTAGCAAAAAAGGCAAAAACTAACAAAAGCTAATGAGGATGAGGAAAACAGAAACTCAGATACTGCTCATGAGAATGTAACAGCTATTATGAAGAACACCATGAGCCAAGGGTATCCCTAAGCAGTCAGAATACTTGTCTAGTGTGCATGAGGTTCTAGTTCCAATCCCCAGCACTTCTAAAAGCAAGCAGACAGACAGACAGACAGACCGCAAAAAACAACATAGAAATCCTTCAGAAAACTAGAAATAAAATTACCATATCATCCAGCACTCCCACTATGGGATATATATCTAAAGGAAATGACTTCAGTATGTTCAGAAATCTGCTGTCATCTGTTCATTTAGGCATTATTCACAATAGCCAAAGTATGGAATCAAGTAGGGTGTCCACTGGTGGACTAAATGATAAATAAATGGAGTATTATTCAACTGCAAAATGTAAAATTAAGGGCCAGGGGTTTACCTCAGGAGCATAAGCACCTGCCTGGCAAGAATGAGGTCATGAGTTCGATCCCCCAGTACCAAATAAATAAAATCAAACAGCATGGATGGACCTGGAATACGTCATATTAAATATAATTAACTCAAGCACTGAAAGAAAAACATCACATATCCTTGATTACAGGCAAACTAAAGAGTTGATTTCATAACAGCAGAGAATAGAGAAGTGATTACCAGAGGCTGGGAAGGATTTAGGGGAAGGAAGGGAGGAGAAAGGATGAATAACTGGTAGAGGGGTGCAACTGGATAAGAGGAAGAGCTTCTCATGTTCTGTAGCACTACCGGATAACTGTAGCTGCGAGCAATTAGCTGAATGATTCAAAATAAGCAGTGGAGAGGATTTTTAATGTTTCCAGCACAAAGATATGACAAATGTCTATGGGGAAAAATATGCGGATTATCCTGACTGATTACACATTGTATGTATTTTGAAATGTCACACTGTACCCTATAAATCTAATTAGTGTGTTGATTAAAGCTAAAAATATGTATTTAAAAAAAGACAAATGTTTACGAAAAAGTGTTCCATCATTTCTACATCCAGATGCTCATTATAACAGTGTTTGTGGATTATACAAAAATGGTTCAACACAGCATGTAGAGTTCTGTTACACGAGCAGACTGAGTAAAGCATATGTAGCTTATTTCTAAATGACCATATTTAAGAGCAGGTTGACATCTTCTTACTGCTAAGATTAGCTCAGTGAGCCTTTAGGTTGAATGCCCCATCTCTCACTGCATCTAACCTGGGCAAGTCCACGCCATGCTCCTCACACTTCAGGGTGCAAACAAATCACCGAGGCCCTTATTCCCATGCAGGTGCTGGGGCCACATGCCCAAAAGGGCTCCAAGGTCCTCCACTTCTGTCAAGCTCTGCAGCCACTCTGTTACAAAGCCACCATTCAGGAGAGGCATGGTGTTCTTTTTACACAGGGAGGAACGAGAAAGAAAGGTGACATCTACTTTGTGCTAGCTCCGGTGCTAGACCCTTCTAAGTGTCATTTCCTAGAATCCCCAGAGCTACCTGGAGCTGCTATTATCAGATGTGGCTGATCAACAGTGCACTGGCCATTCAAAGAGAAGACTGTGTGGTCCAGGGCAAGCTTTCTGATGAAAAAGACAAGAGAATGAAACATCTGACAATACAGAACTGAAATGACTCTAATCACTAATCTGAATGGTGATTGTGAGTTGTTCCAGTTTTATTTAGCTGCTTCCTGCTGTGATTCTGAGTCAAAACAGGAAAAAGTGCCTAATTTGTAAAATTATCCAACAATGCCAGGGATGTAGTTAGCTTTGATTAGAGATCCCAGACTTGGCATGCACATCTCGCCTCTGAAGGATTCTGCAGTAAGCAGATAAATTGGATGAGGCAGCAATTAAGGCAAAGCAAGACCCTCTAACATGCTTGGGGTGCGGCATCTCAGAGCCTGAAAGCTATGCTTGCAGGGCATAGCCACAGCTCAGTAGCAGGGCATCAATACTCCTGCCTCAGACAAGCACACGTGTGTCACAAACTACTCAAAACCTAGATGACACCACTTGCTAACAGTTAGTGATGGTGGCCTGTGACAGGAACTGCTAGAAGAGCTTTCTTTTTTTAACCATGCTGAGACTTGAACCCTGAACCTCAACCATGCTAGGCATGAGGTCTATGGGTGAGCCATGCACCCAGCTAAAAACTTCCTATGTATTAATCTATTCATCTATTCAGTCCCCATATCGCCTCTTCCTTTGCATTTCCATTTTACAGGCAAGGAGATTGAGGTCAGATTACTGCCTCAAGGTAGAAGAGCTGAGTAGTAGCAGAATAGGCCCAAATTCAGAAGACCCACCTCTAGCTTTTATTCTTAACTGTTGCAGTCAACTGTTCCTTACTTAAAACAGCAGACATCATTAGCTTGTCTGGTGTGGTACAAATTAAATGTCCTTCCTGCACTTAGCATTTATAAAATTCATGAAGGAATGGTTGTGTTTGAGAAATGTTCAATGGTACCTTTGCCAAGTGGCTAACGTGTGTGAGTAAAGGGCAGCTGCTTGCTCAGGACTCTTTCCCTTCCCACTCTGCACTGTCTTATCCTACGGCTATCACTAGACCTTCAGTAATGACTTGCCCAGGCATGCTTTATTCTAATTTGAATATTCTGTTTTGTTGAGCATAAAGTCAGACTCTCAAGTCTTTTGCAAAAGGGACGCATCAGAGATAGAAAAGGAGACATAAGTGTTAGCGGGAACTTGTGAAGAATGGACCCTGGTCTTGATCTAATGACGCCACTACTCCTCCTTCCTCCTTTGTGGCCCCCATATGGAAGCATGCAACCTCCAGGCAGGGGGAAGTTCAAAGAGAAAACCAGCAAGATCTTTTTAGATCTTTTATTCCAGAACAATGGTTTCAAACTCAAGAAAGTGAGCAAGACCTTTTGTAACCTGCCACTTCTACTGAAGCTGGAGGAAAGGTGCTCAATCCTCTTTGTAGATCAGGCTGGGGTATCTAGAGACACAGAAAGACCCCAATACCCTGCCCTCAGATGTTGGGGTGCACCTCCAATGCTCATTCTTCGGAGGATTAATATCATGGCTTTGGTTAAGCATTTTAAATAGAAGTCACGAAGTACAGGAAGAAAAGAAAATAATTTAAAAAGCGCCATAAAAATCCCAAGGATAAATGCAGAGGGCATGTGGGAATTTATTATGCTTCACAGAAATGTTCTCTCTCTTGATGTTCTACAAGTTACACAGTTGCACACATTTACCACAATTCACCAACTGCACTTTCTAAAAGACTGCATTTTATTTTATGTAAATCGTGTATCAATGAATCATTTAAATGATGTACTTTGCCACACTTAGGATTTATCCATAATTCTATGCAGAAAAATTTCTCTGAAGGAATGGATGATCAGCTATTCACCATGGTTCCAAAGAAACAGAGTAATTAGGGGATATACTGACAAGATGTACTCCTCACAGAACCTGTCTTGTGGTGTTTGGATTTTACCATTTGCACACACTGTCTGTCTAGAAAGATGCATAAAGAGAGAGAAAGAAGGAAATAAATTGAGGTGAAGGAAGGAAGGAAGGAAGGAAGGAAGGAAGGAAGGAAGGAAGGAAGGGGAAAGAGAAAGAAAGAAAGAAAGAAAGAAAGAAAGAAAGAAAGAAAGAAAGAAAGAAAGAGGAAGAAAGAAAGAAAGAAAGAAAGAAAGAAAGAAAGAAAGAGAGAGAAAGAAAGAAAGAAAGAAAGAAAGAGGAAGAAAGAAAGAAAGAAAGAAAGAAAGAAAGAAAGAAAGAGAGAGAGAGAGAGAGAGAGAAAGAAAGAAAGAAAGAAAGAAAGAAAGAAAGAAAGAGCAAGCTAGCTAGCTCTCATAAGCTTCAGTGCCACACATAGTCCTTGCTAAATCTTAGTTCTATTACCCACTAGCTGTTTGATCTTGGACAAAACATACACTTTTCTCATCCATAAATGGGGACACCAACAGCTGTTCCCCACAAGGGTCGCCATGAGTAACAGGAGCCGTGCTGTGGGAAGGGAGGTACACAGCAACCCTGTACTTTCCCTGCTTAGTAGCTGTCATTAAGGGTAGCACAGAAAATAAAAAAACCTACATTTAAGTCAGGACTTAGGACTCAGCTTTCTCTTCTTACATATTTAAGAAAATACAGATAAGTATACATACAGTTGTCCCTTGCTATCTGTGACAGATTGGTTTCAGGACCACCTGTGGATACCAAAATCCTCCTAGGGTAAGTCTGTTATAGAAAATGAGGTACTAGAAGGGTGAGCGGAAGATAGAGTGAATATTTAACTTCTTTTAAGGACTGAGTTTGCAAACTGCCATTCATCACCCTCAAAATGTGCCCCTCTCTTGGACCACACATGTCCCAACCACATTGTTCTTGCCACTTTCTGAAGCATTTCTAGAAGTCCTCTTTTGTGAGGGTCTTCATGAAATGTGGTTAAAAAAACATGGCGAATGCTGCTGCCAAGTGCCAGCCAGTGGTAAAGACAGTACTGTGTGTCCTCATCTGCTTTACTCATCACATCTGGTACGATGTGACTTCTGGGTCTCCCTCAAAGTCAAAATGACCAGGAGAGGTAAACATGACTCCATTCAGGACATTAAGGGATCCACAACAGCACAACTATGGACACTCATGAAAGAGCGCTTCCAGAACTGCCAAGAAAGTGGGAAGAATAAGGGACACAGATTTCCAAAGTGAGGGGGAGAATCCTGAAGGGGACTAAAGGCAATGTGTCTTTTACTGTGATAACAATTTTTTAAAGTTTAAACACACACCATATTTTTCTATTAGATCTCTTATTTACATAGAACCTACATACATCCTTCTATACACTTTAATTCATCTCTAGGTTATTGTAATATCTACTCTAAGGCATTATGTACATCATTGTTATATCTATTGTTTAAGGAATAGTGACAAGAAAAAAATGTAGATGTTTAGAAAAAACAGACTTTTAAAATATAGTTTTAACCCATGGTTGTGTGAATCCATGATGCAGAAGAACCCCCCGAGACAGAGGCTGACTGTAATTACCGTATTTTGAGTGGCTGCCAGTCAGAAGTCCAGCAATAAGCAGAAAGTACAGTACTGTACAACTCATGAGAGTGATATATGCTATAACTTTTATGCTCAATCACTTCAAGGGTTGCCATTTCTTAATAAATATAAAGAACAGGTGATTGTTATCAGAGGAGAAATTGAACCCAAAACATAGCTTCTAATATCTGCTGTTTTTAGTGGAGAAAATACACCAGCACAGAGAAGAGAGAGGTTGAAAAAGCAAACATTCCACTCCCACGTCCTGTCCAACCCTGGAGCATTTTAGAAATCACTCATACTGAGCTGCACAGGGAAAAGTGGCTTTTATGCTGATTACTGCTCTTCACAAGGAAAGAATAGTCTGATAATGAAGAGAGAAAATATCAATAAATACCTATGATTCACATCTGAGTTGAAATACAGTGAAAAGTACAATCACTGCTATCTGAAGAGCTTACTGTAAAATACACATCCACCTTCTGGCTGTTTATTTTGTCCCTCTGAATGAAGTATTCTCTCCCACTGTGAGCATGCCAGTATGTGGGCACAGGGGAAAGCCGTACAAATGGCAGTAAACTTGCCTGGATTTCTTATTGGGCTTAGCTTAGGTCTTCTTTAAAAAGGTAAATCAAGTGAGGAAAGTTGACATGTGAAGCCAGGATATCAAGGACTGTCATGCTTTAGTCTGCTTTTCATCTGTTTATACCTTCTCTTACAACTCAAATCACATCAAGAACATCAGAGAGGTAGAGGGTTTATAACATGAGAAAACTGGGAAAAGGAGCGTTTTTGAGCAGAGCTGTGTTGACAAGATGTGCATATACTTTTGTTCAGTGCTGAGATGGTAGCAAGGCCTATAGAGCAGGGCAGCAAGAAGGGAGAGCACAGTAGCTGAAGGACACACAGAAAGAACCAGTCATTTGTGTGGTGCTGCTGAGCGCTACACAAAACACAAGACCGTGTTCATTCTCCAGCTAAGCAGTGCATAGACATGGCATTTGTGTTTCAAATGATTTCTTCACTCAATCAGACTTATTTCAGTCTAAATGAACCTTTCCCCACTTTGAATCTACCTTACTGAAACCAGGAGAATAATATTATTTGCAAAATCAAAATGTCCACAGAAAGGGTATGTACAAACTCATACATGCAAATGGTCTCTTTTGGAATAATAAAAATTTGGTAGTGGTTATCCATATCTAAAACATGCATAACTTTGATTCACAAATTTCACACCCAGCAATATATCTTGGAAAAATTTTGGTACAAATACACAAGATTTTTTTTTCCCCTCAAATACAACACAAGGCAGCAAACAGCAGATACTTAAAATATTTGTCAACAGGGAAATGGTTAGATCAGTATAACACATACAGAACTCTGGACAGCATTTAAAAGGCATATCATGTGTCTTTATGTACTGTGATGTCTAGAAGGAGATGTGGAAGTGGTTGGTTGAAAATATATAAGTTAATATTTATAGTAAGATCAAGTATTTGCACTGAAATGAAGTGGATAGATAAAGAGATGGAAGGATGGACAGACAGATGAATGGATGGATAAGGGGAGAAAAGGAGAGGAGATGATATCCTTGAATGACAGAGGTGTGTGCATTTACCAAACTGTCAATATCAAGTATCTGTTGGGTTGGGACTGAGAAGAAAAATATATTGCACTTTAATTGTTAATTTTCACACACTGTTGGATTGTTTGAATTTTTGATAAAAGTATCTACTACATTTGTAATTAAAAACCATTGAATTGATTTTTCTTTAAAATTGAAGGAACAGTGTGTGTCCTCTTCATGTTGAATAAGTGCTGGACTTTGAAAATGAAGATTAATAGCTAGTCTCCTCTGGTCAATCGGGTAAACTCTGTCTGGGGCATTATTTCCCCACTGCATTTCAATGTTCTTAAATGAGCCCAATAACAAGTGCTTTCAAATCTCAGGAGTATATATATTAAACCACTTCTATTAATTAAAAAAAAAAAATCCCCTCCGGGGTCAAATGGTCTCCTTCAAATCCTTACACCAGGGTTTTCAAATTTTCCCTAGAATATAGTTTGCGGTGCCCCGCTCCCCGGGTATCTGACTCAACAGTCTGGAGTGGGCCTGAAGGTCTTCATTTCTCTAGATGCTCCCCCTGCTGCTTTTGACTGAGGAACAACACTGTGAGAATCACTGCTCTGGGGAAATGTTGCTATGCATAAATAATAACAGGGGTCCTGATAAACCAGATTGATAAGGACACGCACCAGTCCTGCGTCTTCCTGAGCGCCTCTTCCTAGCAGGTGAACAGGGTCTGCACGGACACAGCGCAGACTCACTTCCACCGCAGGAGGAAGGCCCACCTCCACGGGGTCACAGACCAGGGTTGCCAGGGGCTAATGGACAGGGAACCAGGTCCGCGTACTCAAGAGAAGGAAACTCACCTTCGGAGAAGATGATCTTGTCGTTACACTCATCAGCACTACAGGAGCACATGAAGAAAGTCTCGCCACTCATCTTTTTTTCCTTCATAATACACTTTGAAGAAGTAGCATCTTCAAGAAAAAATCCGTGGTAGCGGAGCTTAGGGTCATGGCAAGCCGTCTCTAGTGTTATGTTCTCATCATTCTTCCGCCTAGGGTACAGAGTTCATTGAGGAGAGGAAAGAGAAAAAGAAAATGAATCAAGCACGGTTTCTGGATAGAGAAGCGATCTGGCCAGGAAGTTGATCCTATTCATGGCAGCTCATTTCCTCCCCGGCAGGATATTCCATAATTCCCAGTACTTTCTCTACTCATTTCTGGTTTTCTTTGCTCATTCTGAGAACTCATTGGCGATGACAAATATGACAGTTTTCTATGGGAGTTATCCTGTGAGATAATTCTGCATATTAAGCATATTTGGATTCTTAAAGAGGAGAAATGGGAAGACTGGGGATTCTGTGTACTTGGGCTGCAAGGCTTTCATCGCATTTTTCGCTTATTTTGTATGTCAAGGTCCTTCCTCTGCAGCTAAACTGTTTTCAAAGAGGATATCTGCAGCAGTGGAACTGCCTGTTTTTGTTCACTGGGCAACATATCCATGTCAGCAGACAGTTTTGCAGACAAAATGAGAAGGAACATCCCAGATAAAAATGTAATTTATCAAATTACTAGAAGGAACAGGAAAGGAAGAAACAAAACACACGGGAAAGAACTGCAGCGCGGTCTGCATTCACAGATCAGCCACATATTTGATGCTGCCGTGGACTAATTACTTCTACATTTAGTGTCTCTCTTAGGCTCTAATTCAGCTAAAGGCACTTTTCTTGGGCCCTAGGAAGTGCTTATTTCACTCTACATGTAGATGAAACTTAAAAATGATATGATGAATGCCAACAATTATAATTACAAAAGCCAAAATAAAACTTTAGCATTCATGGAAAAAGATGGTACCTCCCTAACACTTCTCTCTGCTTCACCTGTGAACGTCGCATCTGAAATGATTCAGTCCAACACCAATGCTGGTCTGACACGCTCCCTCTCATCTCAGCACCATTCAGATACAAAACGCTCATCACCTTCAATGGCAGTCTGTGTCCCTGGAGGTTGGGCCCCTCCAGGAGAAGTGTGAGGAAGTCAGAATTGGGCTTTTCAGGAGGTGACAGTCCAATCAATTTACTTAATACAGTAAATCCTTCCTGTTACAGGGGAATCAGCAATCAGAAATTTTACTCTAAGGTGGCTATCCCAGAACTAAAGGAATATAAATAAGCATCACCACAATCACACAATAAATGGTGTCTATTTAATTTTTTTAATTTTCATTTTATTAGTACATGTTTACAATAAACTATTACATTCATCATAGGGAATTAGTTCATGCATATAACACATCTTATCCCCTTCCTTCCCTTCCTTTCACCCTCTAACTCTTGGTCCCCTTCATCTCCTGGTCTTTTTTTTTTTTTAGACAGGGTCTCACTACGTCACTCTTGAGCTCATTGCAATCATCCTTGTTCATCCTCTTCAGTGGTGGGATTACAGGTATGCCTTACCACTCTTGGCTTCTATTTCCTATCATCTGTCTTTTATTTTGCTCTTTAATTTATACTTCAGGTTTCTCATATGAGAGAAACTTAAGCTTGTGTGTCTAACTTATTTCACTTGATATTATGGTCTCAAGGTGCACCCTTTTTCTACAAATGACTTAAATTTATCCTTCTTTATAGCAGAGTGGTATTCCATTGTGCTTATTTAAAAACATACCTATCCTAAATCTCAAAACTGCTGGGCAGTCTTTGCAAAGCCTTTAGGCATGGAACAGTTTCAGGTACATGTATCTGTGTGTAGGTTTTTGTTGGTCTAATTTGTTCCCAGAGAAAATCATGGTAATTCTTTTTTGAGAAGTAGAGGCCAACAAACGAATTGTAAGCCATGCAATAAAGCTGATCTGTAACCAGTGGGAAGCTTTTTGACAGACGGTTGCTTTCCATCTTTTAGCTGCTTTGAGAAGTAAAAGTGCAGAGAGAAAACAATTATAATACTTAAATCTAGATAACAGCCTTAACTGATTTCTCCACTTACTTCCATAACAGACCTGCTTACCAGCCAGAACTAAGCTTGCAAAATATCTCTGCCCAGTGTTAAGCACAGGAAAAGAAAACACAATGAAATATATACAGACTTCTTTGTTTGTACTGCAAAGTTTGCACTGAGCTACTAAACGGTTTGCCAATATCTACTACAAGAATTAGAGTAAGGAAATTAAATTTGGCTCCAAAAATATTTCTATCTTGAGAAAAAGCTTAAGAATTTTACATGGAATGGATTCACAGCTGACAGTTGAGTGAATGAATGTGATTCAATACAACACTAAAACCAATAAAAGCACTGCAACCCACTTCATAGCAGTTGCTCTGTTTTCCATATTTGGCTATTTTAAAAACAATGTGCTGTGTAGTTTGGAATTCTTGGGAATAGATGATGAGGTACAAGGTCTTTGGTGCAGAAGGTTCTTGGATACACCCATTAGGGCCTCCAGAAAGCAGGACTGCACAAAGGAACAAGATGAACTGCAAATCAGACTGCCACAGAGGCCTCAGTTGATCTCTCAGAAGTTCTGAAGCTGGACTAACCCTTTAGAGTTGTCCCAAAGTGAGGTAAATTGGCCAACGATCTGTTCCCCTGCTTTAGCCATGAGGAGGATGAAACCTGGGTAAATCAGCTGCTGTCTGTAGAGGGCACATCCTGGGAGGGAGCCAGGTATGGTGCTCAGCTGTCACCATTTTCAGGAAGTAAGCACCCTTACCCCAAGGGGGGAGCAGGGCGAGGTGCAGCAGGTGTCACATTTGCCTTTTTCGTTTCAGCACTCACAGAAGTGTCTGCCCGCATTAAGGCAGAATGAAAATGGCATTCATTGAAATTAGAAATTCCGTAGGACCCAGCTATACCACTGCTAGGCATCTTTTCCAAAGAGCTTAAATCATCATACTACAGAAATACATGCATACCAACGTTTATAGCAGCACGATTCATAAGAGCTAAATCCTGGAAGCAGACTGCATACCCATCAGCAGAAGACTGGATACAGAAAATGAGGTATCTCTAGAGTGGAACACTACCCAGCTATAAAGAATGACAAATTTGACCTTTTTGTAGGAAAATGGATGCACCTGGAAAATATGTTGAGTGAAATAAATTAGACACACAAACTTAAATACCACACAGCATCTCTCTTTTGAGTGATGCAAAGTACAAGGAAAATGGTAAAGGATTGGTAGAAAGGGACAAGCAGATGGGCAGTAAGGGACAAGTGGATGGATCTCTCCCAGTGTGGATGTGGTCTAAGGAAACGAGGGTGGGGGGTGAGGAGGAGGAGAAGCGGAAATGAAAAGAACAAAGAAATGCCTGGGAGAACTTAATAACTGCAGTTAATGTAAACACTGTGTGGCATAACGTGAGCAAAAACACATAATGTCAACAATTATGAAAAAGGAGATCGGGGAACTGGGGTAGGGAGGGAAAAAAAGAAGGGGCAAGGAAATTTAAAAAAGAAACAAGCTGTAATATGTACATGTAACCACTTTCGAAGAGGACTGTAAAGTCTGTGAATTGAAAGCATGTCCTAATACAAATTCAGAAATTACTTGAAAATAACGTTCATTCTATTTCCCCTTCACAGCTGAACACCAAAGAGAGAGGGACACTTTGTCTCCCTAACATGCTCACCACATTTGAAACAACAAAAGCCTTTATTCGACAGTGACTAGAGTCCCATTCAATTGTTTGGACTTGATTTGCAGGGGAGAGAAAAAGTAGGGACTCTAACCACCGTGGGCACCCAAGACAAGATGGACAGTGGAAGACAGAGGACAGAAGGAAGCACTGAAGGCACTGAGGCCGGGTCTCACTCTTTCCTCTTCAACTTCTCTGGAATTAATTTGACTCCCACAGGAGGAAGTCTGGTCTGGTGTTGGGATATGATGATTGTGAAACCATTTAAACCCATGTTGAGCCAATATCTACTCATTCCCATTACCCTTCAGAGTTCAGCAGAATGAGTTTGTTACAATTTTCCCCCGATAGCCTTTCAATTTCTCTCACCAGAACCCGTGTCCTTTCTTGCTTGAACTAACCATGTCTGACTGCATCAGTCATTCCTCACAGACATCATGCTTTTAAAATTTCCATTCACATGTGTTCCTCTCCTCTGAATATACTCTCAAAAATCCCTTTTTCAAAAGCTTTGTTCAGAACAGGACATGCATGAACTTAACGAATACACGAGCTGTTGTCACAGGTCTTCACTGTTAGCATTCCTTTAGTTCTTAACAAACCTGTTTGCCCTCCCGTGTGTATGGAAATCTACAGGGTTTCCAGACCTATCAACAAGACAAATCTGTGATCTAGAGAAAGTCTTAGAGGCTCATTCCCCCAAAAAGGGGAAGAGGTGTTTGGGTTTGCATTCTCGTTTGTGAACAGTCAGGAGACACATAAGACACTTGAAAAATACGTACAGCTGATATATTCCAAATATCTGAATAAATCTGCAAAATGTTAAATCTCATTAGTGACTTTACCTATTTCATAAAACTGGGACTCTTCATGATCAAGGTCATTTATCTCTTGCTCATGCTGTTGATTCACAAGCATGAATTAACCAAATGATTCATGAGCACCCACATTATATGTATATAATACTAGCTAGACATTTATATATGGGAGAGAGGTGAGTTAGAGGGAATGTGACAAAGAAGAAGGAAGAGTAGAGAATCTGATCCAAGAGAAATAAGTAGCTCTGATCTAGAAGAAAGCCCATCTATGGCCCAATGATGATGACAGTAGAACCAGGGCTTTTAAGTGAGATCTGAGTGGGTTGTTTTTCTCACTTCTCCAGTAACTTCTACATTTTGGCAGTTTTTCTTTACTGATAGTTACCTCTTGCCTCCTCCCTTTCCACCATGCAGAACTGAGACTGCCGTGGAAGAAGAAAGCTCTCAGTCTCGCTACGAAGTACTGAGCAGGTGCTAAAAGACTAAGGGGAATCACACTTCTTGATACAAGGAAGGCTTTCCAGATTTGTTGTAAACATTAAAAGTTGTCTTATACAAACAGACAAACAAAAAGCATAGAATGACTCTCGAAACCACATGTAATAATTGAAAGAGGGATTAAAACTTAATACTTTAAATTTAGTCATTGAAAGAGGGTCTAAGTGAAAAGAACGTGGGATAGATGCCTATAAGGCAGGTGTGCTGTAGCTGGCTGTTTGCTACCAAATGCTCTAAAAGGTTCACCATCACTGGCTTAAGGTTCGGAAACACATGGAACAAGCACATGCAATTTATGAATGGAAAAAGAAACAGTCCTTAAAAGGCTCCCTTACCATACGGCCACACAGACTTCATATGACTTCTCACAGATGGATGTGATGCTGCAGTTGCTGAGACAGGATTTCTGGTTGTCACAGGTGGAAGATCGCACATCACAAAATTTGCACAGTTTTGAAAACTTCACTGCACTGTTGGTTTCAGTGGCCACCATGTCATTATTAACTGCAGGAGAGAAAGGCAGAGTAAATAATTACACAACAGCTAGGCAGCCTGCCAATGAATTCCAAAAGATGTTATGCAATTTCAAACGAACTTGACATCATGAGAATGCACATGGAGAAAGGTAAAGTAACTCCTTAACCTTTATGGTTGGTTGGCAACTGGCGGTCAACTTGTAAGACTCAGCTGAACTGGGTGTGGATGTCCCACTGAAGGACTGCTGCCAGCATAAAACGGAGAACTGGAGAGGAAGAATCGTTGTTGGTTCTGTTGCCGTTGATTCTCCTGGAGTTTTTCAAGCTTCTTTCCTGATATGAACTTGGCTTCTCCTCAGTGCTGGAGCTCAGGACCTTGTTGTCACTGAGAATGGCTGTGGTTTCACTTTGGAGGAGCTCTGGTCCTTACTTTGAGCAATGTTTCCTGCCTCTGGAGGGGAAGGTGTGTGCTGTTTATTCTCCTGGAGAAGTTTGTCATGCTGGCTTCCTGATATGAACTCCGCTGTTCTCGTCTTCTGAGGAGCTCAGGACCTCACTGCTCCTGAGGATGGCTGCAGTACTTTTCGGGGGAAGCTCTGATCCTTATTCTGAGCATCACTTTCTGGCTCCAGTGCAGATCCCTCAGCCTACTAGCATAGATCCTTCATTCCACTGGCACAGACTTTCTCACTTCCACTGCTGAGCTTTGGGCCTTGCCAGCGTAGATCTGTGAAACAGCCTTGTATGAGATATTGTTGTGGGCTCTAGGCCTCCCGCTGGACATGTGGGGGACATTGTCATGGGCTCTGGGTCAGTTGGACTCAAGCAGGATGTTGCTGTGGGATCTGGACCCTCGTCTGAATTCTTTGGGTCTTCAACATATAGACAGATTTCCTGCACTTTTTGTGCATTTAACTCTTTGGGTGACTATTCTAAAATAATTCTACAAATGATGTGTCCTGTATTAAATTGTTTTCCTTGAAAATCCTGACTGCAACAATCTCAGGTTAGAATTCCCTCAGGTAAGCAATTTGTGATGAAAACCACTGTACAAAGTCATGGCGGAGGGGCAGCAGCTTCTTATTTGTGTCCAGGATACTAAAACATTCTATCTATGAAAACACCTGGTAAAAACCCTGACTGACTCACTGCACAGCGCTTGGTACTGGGTGCACAAAATAAGTGCCCTTAAGGAAATTATGGTTTTGCTGGGTGAAGAAATATGGAAGTCATCCAGGGAAGGGGAACCTGAAATGGAGGGAGGCACAGACAATGTGGGAACCAGAGAAAAGTCATTACTCAAATTGGCAGACAGAGGTCGCAGCCAAGTAGAGTTGTGAAAATCAAAAAGGCCACCTCAAAGGAGCAGTTTTTGCTGGAGGCACAAGAATTTGCCATGATCTTACCACCTACACCTGGGAGAGATGTAAGACCTTCCTGCATAAGGCAGCTATTCTATGACTTCTGACTTCTTTCCATCACACTGAGATGATTAACCAACCCTGACCGGGAACCTCCTAGACTCATCCTAAAAGGCAAATGAAAGCTGGTTCCACCACAAAGATCTGTTCAGACATCTCCTTCTGTGTCTTCATCCATTATCAGTCATCACTCTGATACTCCTTCTCCTTACTTGACACTTTTGAAGGCATATAGGCCTTTCTGAGAAGCTGAGTTTGTTCTACTTCTGGCCTTACAACTTTCTAGTACCTTTATCTGGCTGTTTGTCAATTTTCTGATTTCTGATCAGAAATTATTCTGTGTCCTACAACTAGCTACAAGTAACTACCACCCACAAGACTCTTTTTATCTTCTGCACCAATTATGTGGTTCACATATAATTGCCCATAATCTATCCAGCAAAATACAAGTTCCATGAGTTTTGATCTATCTTGTTTATATCCTTTATCTCCAATGCCAAGAAAAGCACTAGTCCCACAGAAGATATCTGCAATTTTTTTACTGCATTCGTGAATAAATAAATGAATATATATAGGGAAAATTACAAGGAGTTCATGTTTGCCCCATTATACCAAGTAGGAGAGGACACAGAATTCTTCACTCACACTAACAAGGAGTAGGATTATAAACATAATACTCATTCCATACAATATTGAAAACAGACTATTTTTGCAATACATATGCACATCAAAAAACAAGAAAGGTACAACACCTGATTCTCCACCTTTTTCTCAGTGGGACCCATTTCTCTTGGTGATGGTACTAATTAAAGATATATTTTGGACAGCTGAGTGAATTAAGACAAGGTTATTAGGCATTTGACCACCAAACAAACTAGATGGCATATAATACTGGAACAGGCACTGGCCTTTACAAGTTGGGAGGTGCTTCTCTAAGCTACCCCTTGCAAAGGCCTGAGTGGTGCCTCCTGTGTTCTTCGTGGGTTAAACATGCTCCTGCCTCAACAGAAATGGTTTCACTGCCCTTCTGTGGCTGCTGTCTGCCCTGTGCATTTTAAGATATCTGTCATCAGTACTTTGCCCTGAAACCTTTACTGTTGTTTGAGCATAGCACCTGTTTCCTGGGTCTCTAAAAATATAAACATACATGTATTTAAGATTTGCTTTCTTGTGGTAACAGTAAATATAGAAGAAGAAAAAAATAAACCCATTCATCCCTTTCAGGCCTCAAGTTCACTTTAGGAAGTATATTTTTAGGTAACAAACTATTTTGAAATTCTCAATGCCTCCCAGACCAAGAGCTTGATGGTTAGCTAAAAATACAAGCAGCAATGTTCTCTGAACATTTGTCAAATTTGGGACTAACACAACAATGAATCTATATTTTCTTCTATAATGGCTATATTTGGATTCATTCGTGAAACAACTTATTTAACCTTTTAGGTTTCCCTGTAAAAAAGTGCCAAAACAAAACAAAATAAACGAAGAAAAGTAAGACCATGTTTTCTATATTTGATTTTTTTTCTTTAAGGGTTTTTTTGTTTTGGTTTGGTTGTTGGTTTTGGTTTTTTGGCTTTTTTTTCTTTTACAAAGTATGTTTTTGTTTTGTTTTGTTTGTTTATTTGTTTCTGTACCAGGGATTGAGCTCACAACCTTGAGTTTACCAGGCAAGCACTTGAGCCACTGAGCTAAATCCCTGGCCCACAGAGAAACACATCTACTTGCTGATTTGGAAAACTTGGTGTTTTCTAAATGCATACTAAACTTCTTTTACTTGGAATTTGGCCTTCCAGATTAGGTCAGTGGTTACAACTTTGAGGACAGGGTAAAATTAATCACTTGGGGAGCGTGACAGTGAAAGAACCTGAGTCTCACTTGAGATATTCTAATCCAATTATTTAGAAGTATGGCCTAAGCACTAGGAATTTTAGGAGCTGCTCACATGACTGTAAAGCGTACACAAAGTTGATGATCCTGACCATGAAGAGGTTGGAAAAAACCCTGCACAGCCTCAATGAATATGTAATTTATATGATGGTAAGAAAACAGCTTTTCCACAAAGCTGAAGGAAGTTCCTGGCAAAAACCACAAACCGAGGAGATAGGATGAGCTTATTCACACCTTGATGGAAAGGAATCCTTTTCTGGGTTGGCCCATCCTTTTCTATCAAATGCCTAGAATGCTGAGAGAAGTGACAGGAGTGAGCGGTGATAAGATAGAGACAAAACCAGATGAGACCATGGCAGTGACACCCACGGATGTGCTGACAAGTGTAAGTGGTCTAAGGTCTAATGCGTGAAAAAGAGAAGCAACAGGCATGAGACAAAAAGGCCCACCAAGAAGGAGAGGGAAAGGAAAGAAAGGAAAGGAAAGGACATCGATTTTCACAGCTCAGGGAGTCACCTGCATTGCTGTCTGCAGCTGGGGCGGTGGAGCTCAGCAGGTGTACAGAGCAGAAGTACAGCGCAAGCATCCTTACAAAGAGGGCCCCCCCCAAAGCCTCTTGGTTGAACTTTGGAAAAAAGGCGGAACCACCTGTACCCTGTTCTTGGAGGCATAAGCATATGACAGTGTGCAATGGAAAATCACGCCCACTGAGCACCTGGTGTGTATGAGGAAATGTGTCTCAGTGAAAACAGAGCATCTCTTAAGCATTTAGCCAATGACAACCCACTTTTCTCCTTGATACAGTAAAAGCTACCACCATGTGGGCTTGACTAGCATTTGTCCTTTTCTTTATGCAGGAAATGTTTACCACAATTCACCAACAACCAGCGACTCCTATTAGTTCACCCCAGAGTGTTCCCCATCTTAACAATTCTGGCCAGTCCCTGAAGACATGCAAATTTCCAACCCTTGAGCGAAGCTAATATTCTCTTTCCTTTTAACAATAGAGGCCTTTGGGCCCTTTCTATGTATGTGTATGGTGGGTAACATTACTTTTCACCTTTGTTGGGATCACCTAATTTTGACAAAATAAAGTCACTCTAGAGTGACTTTATCTCCAGAGGAGAAAAATGCATACAGACTTTTGTTCATCATTTCAGAGGATTCATAAATTTCCTGAAGGCCAGTAAGCCCCAAATGAAGAATCCCAGATCTATCTTGGCATTCTGAGGAGTCCTTGATGACATGTTATGCAGTATACAGTGCTAATCTGGGTGGGTGGAGGGCAAGTGAGGTCATGGGGTGAGGGAGGTGATTATTCACTCTATGCAGCAGTGCACCTATGTCTTCCAATCCACAGGGAGAGGCTGTACCAGTCATGGTCTTATGCACCAGAAATCATCTTGTAATATTTAATACACAATGTTTGAGAAACCAGAATAATTTAAAGGCTAGGAAATACAGATATGTGAGTGACTAAAAAACAATGATATTATTCTAAACAAGCCAACAAAATTCACCCAATGGACTCTTTAGCAAACCCTACCCCAAACTCGAAACTGCTTCCAATCTAATCATTCACGTACTCTATGTATCTTCAGTTAAGACATTCTATTAAGGTGATGAGTTTAAACTACTACAGATCCTCTATAAGAAGCTGACTTTCCTTAGGGAATATTCTGCCCACAACAGGCCAATTAATTATTCATAAAGTCTCCAAAAGAGGGCCCAGTAATAATATCTCTAGCCTAGAAAGTCATCTGCTGAAGGAAGTGAATCTAGCAGCTTTTCCTGACACATGACAGTATCACAGGGCCCATCACACTTCACTTCTCTACCAACAAGCCCATGAGTAACATCAAGAGCTTCATCCTTGGTCACACTGCCTTCCTCATTTCATCTCACATTTTCCCCAAACTCACTGCCTAGTGCCAGAAATTCCAGGTCTGGAGAAAATGAATTAAGTGCTTAGCTGTTTCTATTTTTAGAATGGTACCATTGTCTCTGAGGGTCAGACATAAGCAACTTAATAAACCTTAGTCTTATTCCACACATACAAAAGGAACTCTAAACATGACTTTCAAAGAGTGTCTACTATTAACTGAGAAATTAGATAGAATTTTTAGGACTTCATGAATAATCCTAAACACTTTGCCATAAATACAGTCATGTAACTTTGAACTCATGCTTTTATGCATTATTGTTTTCTGACATGTTTTGGGGGAACTTAAAAACATATTTATTCCACAAACACCAGTGGATATTTTGCTTAGTGCTACATATTTCATATCAGAACCACTGAAATTGATGCAAATAATGTAGTACATCAAAGAATAATCCACGGCAACTAGCAAATAGAACTCACTATGCTTAGAGCTTTGCTTGTCAAATATTAATGTGTACGCACATCCACCCGGAGTATTTTTAACCTGCAGGTGTTAGGTAGTATATTGGCTCATACAATTGTGGGGGCTGTCAAGTCTGAATTTATAGGGTAGACTGGAAAGTTGGAAATGCAGGCAGGAATTCATGCTGAAGTTCTGGGTCAAATTTTCTAGGAAATCTCAGTTTTTGTTCTTACAGAATGCAACTAACTGGATGAGGACCACTCACATCATAGAATGCGACCACCTTTATTTAAAGTCAACTGTTTGTAGCTATTAGTCATCTTTACAAAGTACCTTCACAGAAGCATCCAGATTTCTGCAGAACTGGGTACTAAGCCTAGCTACGTACACCTAACACTGCCCAGGCCAGCTAGAAAGCGAAATCCTGTTTACAGGTGTTGCTGTTGATCACTGCATGCAGAGCCTGAACACAGTGAAGAATCATTTTTGATTGGCCATTGTTTCCCTTTCTACACTGATTTTTGAACTAGAAACATTAAGTACCTATTTCTCACCTTTTTATGGGTACTTCTCATCTTACAGTTATTTCCATCTGCTTTTCTCGTAGGCCTGGCCTCTATAAATGGTCAGAGGCCCAGAGGCACTGATCGCCATATGGGCGCGCAATTGAAAGGCTTGCTTTCTGAAAGAGGGTTTTTAATTGCATTTGGCACTTCAAAGTCAGACACTGAGGAAACCATCTGGTAGACAGCCACTGCAGTCTGCACTGCCAGCCTCTGAGACCAGGTGTGAGAAGTCCATCGGTCTGTCACACATGTCCTAACAAAGAAGCAAGTCCACTCTCTGGGAGGGTTCCCTCATGACTTGTCTTTAAAGAAAGACATACTCACACCAGTGAAATAGTTTGGCCAATTACTACAACCAACAAACAAGAGAAATACCTGCTGAGTAACAGATGAGAATATTCCCCTTCTCTGAACACCTATTGTACAACTGAAACTTCTAATACAATATAATACCATCTTTTTAGTTTGAAAAAAAAAAAATGTGTTTGAAGCCTGACTCTTTGAGTAATTGTGAGTATCCTGACCCAGGAGGAGTGTGGCTTTTTTTTTTCTCCCAGTGACAGTCCCACACAGTACTAGGGTTTGCACTGAGGAAATAATCACTTAGCTGACAGGGAGAGGAGGGTATGGGCAGAACGGAAACAGAGACCAGAGGCCTCAAGGCAGCAATTTCCCTTACACAAATGTTTTTGTAGCAAAAATACTTTGTTAAAAACTCCCAAAAATGATATAATATTTTAATGCCTCTGTGAAATGGGAATGCTTTATAATTCCTACTTTGTAGTAAGTACAGCAATACAGTAATAAGTACTCACAAATTCCAGAAGAGTCAAGGCTCATTGGAAATGAATAGCAAATCCCACAAGTGCTCTAGATTGTTGCGAAAAGAAAGATGTAGTCTTAAGTACTAATTTCTGTCCATTTCACCAGAGAATAAGCATTTTAAAACCAAAGCATTTCAACCAGACGTGGCATCCCATGCCTATTATCCCAGCACTCTTGGAAGCTGAGGCAGGACCACAGTAAGTTCCAGCCCCACCTGGGGAACTTTAGCAACTTAGCAAGACCCTGTCTTAAAAGAAAAAAGAAAAAATGATTGGGGTTGTAGCAGAGTGACTGAGACCTGGGCTCATTCCCCAGTACCACCAAAAAAAAAAAGAAAAGAAAAAGAATTCAAGTTTACTGCTCATAAAAGAAATGGAGGTAAAGAATGTACACTCTATCACACCTGACCCATATTGGAAAAGACCAACAGACTGGGTAACATAATGAATTGGCCATCATGTGAGATACTCTCATAAAGCTGGAGTGTAAACTGTTGCAACTTTTTGGGATTACATGTTAATGGTATCTGTCAAAATTATACATAGAAACAGCCTTTTACCTGGACCTTCACTTCTAAGAATGTATGTTATTGATAAATTCATTGCATTTATTTAGTAAATTTATTTATTATAAATAATATGTGCTTATTTAATTATTTATTTATCTAATATTTATTTGTTATAAATAATAATATTTATTTATTTCACTATTTATTTATTTTATTTGTAATGGCAGTTGGCTTGCAAACAGTTGAGCTGTTCATTCGTAACAGGACTGAGAAATTAGATGCATGTGAACCAAGGAAACGATTCAGTGGGAAGAATCCAGGAGACAGCTCCATCTTTGGTTGATGCCAAGGGTGTAGCATATAAGAAAAAAGTTAAAAATCGTACAGAGCTGATTCCTGGGCTGGACATCTAGAGCTCTGCTCTCTACCCTTTATCACTCACTCACCTTTCTTCACAGGAAGCTAGTTTTCACGGACGTTAACCAGCTTGCTTCTTCTCAAGTGCCCATTAAGCTTGGCCAACATAGACACAGTAGCACACTAGAGGAGCAAATGGAAGTGCATTTGCAGTGCTTGGGTTCTAGGATTTTTATCCAGCTGGCTGAGTTTCTCACCTCAAGGCTTCAACGTCTCTCACGGCAATCATTTCCAAGACTCACTTCTGCCTTTTTTTGTTCCTTTCAGCCAAGTGACAGTCCCACACAGTCTCTGAGGCACTGGAATCAGTCCACAAACACACTTCCTTCATTTACAGATGGAAAGGCTGAGGCACGCAGATGTTTTGGATTTGTACACTGTTAATGGCATTGGCTTGGCCAATTCTTAGATTTATAAGAGACAAGGCAAACTGGGTAAGCAAAGAACACAACACAAAAGGGCGACAGCTAAGCATCACATCCCAGACTGTGTCCACTTAACCTCGCAACACAAGTTTCTATCATAAAAATGATTTGTATATACTTGGTATCTTGATGTCTGTATATATTTTATGTCAAACACTGTCAAAGGCTGTGAAAGTCAAGGGTGATAATCACTGAATCTTGATAACTTTATAGACCATGTTAAGATCACCCCAGCCTAAATTCAGTATTATGTAGGTAATTATGAGTGAACTTGGAGAGTTAAGGAAGGGGTGTGTGTGTGTGTGTGTGTGTGTGTGTATCCCCATCAGGATTTCTTCAACAGAAGGAATCTGAGTTTCAGTAACCTTTAGTCCAAGTTTAACAGTTCACTAGGATTGCTTTTCAAAAACACATAAATTTGCATTTACCAAGCATGTAAATTAAAAGATTAAGGAATGATTACTTATGTTTCAAACAAATTAATCCAACAATGTGCTTAAATTGAAACACTGACCATTCCTTTAAACTATATTTTAAATTATAATTTACAAGGAAGTTTTAAACAAACCATCTATAGAATAAAACAACTTGTAGATAAATGGAAAAGTACTTGCTTCTTTTAGTGACAAAATAACTGAGCTGGAGTTTCATTATATCCTTCCCCACTTAACACTCCCAACTCAAGTAATTCCAAATAATTTCTAAATATGCAGTGTATTCTTGCTTATGCCTAAATTTCTCAGGTCACTGAGAAATGTGGTACGGTTTGAGTTCTCCCAACACTGGATGAATCTGGCTTTCTTTTCCACTTTGTCACTCCCCTTTTTTGGGAGGAGGGAATGGCTGCCTGTCCCAGAATCAGGTCATATAACAGGAGACAAAACCCAAACATCCAAAATGACTCTTGCAGGTGGAAAGATTTATTTCATTGCTAAGGCAGTATTTCAGAATTCTAGTACTTTGCCATATTAAAAAAGCTATTAGTTCTCCTAATCACAAACCTTCACCTTTAACAGGAGTTATGTGGATAGAAAACACACTTCTAAAATCAGAGGCGAGGTGAACAGTTTGCAACAAGCATCATCTTGGCAATTTCACAGTTTTACTGATAGGGCTGATTTTAACAGTGCATTTGTCCAGCAAATCTTAAACGCTAGAATTTTGAGGTGAGTCAAAATTTAGACTGTAAGGGTGGAGACTGCAGAAAAGAGGAAGCCAGTTGGAAAAATGAACATTAATTCCAGGAGTCTAGGAAGAGAAAAGAGTGTACTATGTTACTATTTCAAGGATTTTCAGAATAATAACTTGATATTTTGTGTAAAGTGATAACCACCGAGAGAAAAAAAAAAAACTCTCCTTCACTTAATAAAACTCAGATGACCTTATGGCAATGGAGTAAACAACCCATAAATTATTGAAAGTAAGGATGATTAAATAATTCCCTTGGTGCCAGTCCAAACGACATCGGTAATTGGCACCATCACACAGAGGCAAGATAACGGGCACATAATTTATGAAGTTTTACAGCATTCCAATCCAGCTAACACAATTTGTTACTTATTAGCAAAGTTAGTCAACATGAACAAATATGCAATTTATTTGCTCGGTGAGGACCTTCATATTTAATGGTAGTGAAAAGGACGGACCAAGACAAGACCCTTTTCCAAAGATGTTTACATGTCTGAATAAAAGAACACACATAAAAATGATTTTTGTCAAAGGGACTTCGGGAATGGAAAAGGTCTAAATGAAAATGTTCTTGAGCTTTTCACTTGGGATTCGAACAATTCTTCACTTCAAAACACTGAGGCAACTTAATGGAAAATGCAAAAACTAAGACAAAGCCTGATAAAAATAGACTTATTAAAAACTAAAATCAGAAAATTAAGCACCTGAGTCAAGCCGTTTACTTCAGCTAGTATAAATTTGGTTTAAACGTCCATTTCCTGTGAGAGGGGGATTTTTCACTAATCAATTTCTCTGCAGAGGTTCCCCTCCTCTTCTAAAATGTCCCGTAATGTCCTGGAGCCTGAGGTTTTTCAATTACAGTTTTATGAAGTATGTAAAAGTGTTAGAGCAGATGATGCTCGTATTCTTCTACAGGGAAAAATCAGAGATACGACTGTACTGGGGGAAAGCGCACCTTTTAACGGTGATATGACGAGGCACCAGACAATTATTCCTAGGAGTCAAATAGCTCGAAAACAGGATTGCAAGAAGCTGAAGCAGAAACTGCCAAACGTGGATGCTTAACTGGCTGCAGCCTATGGCCACGTTCCTTTGGCTTATACTCTTCTTTTTAAAGTACAAACCCCCCCAAAAAAAGTACAAACCAAAATTTAAAAGTTACAAGGTCTCATGAAAACACAAATTTTCTTTCTTTCTTTCCTTTTTTTTTTTTTTTGTCTTTTTGAGACAGAGTCTCACTATGCAATTCAGGCTGGCCTTGAGCTCACTTTGCAGCCCAGGCTGGTCTGGACCTTGTAATGATTCTCCTGCCTCAGCCTCCCGAATGCTGGGATCACAGGCGTGCGCCACCATGCCCAGAAAAACACAGATTTTCAATCCCACTTAAAATTAAAAGTATTTGGCAACAGCATGTCTATCTTGTCCCAGGACAACTGCTCCCTGGTAGTAGCGTGGATGGACCTTGTGAGATGGTGCCTGTGACCCCAAGCTTGCCTCATTCCTGCCACTTTTTCAAGCCACCCGCCCCCACTGCCTGGCCCCTGCTGCTATCTGAGGTTTTATAAGCAATGATTATTTAATCTGCCTACTTAATTCTCTCTTCTAAATGTAGAGGTTTAAGTAGCATGTGACGCTATGATATAACTCTCTAACATAGCTATTTCTAATATACCCTAATGTGTGTGAATAATCAGAATTTAGGTCCAGGAAAGGGGCTATCTACACTGGAAATCAGATCTGTGTACTAATGAGGATGATAATAGTTGCTAATATTTATTGAATACAGATCAAATGTGTAGTCTAGTACTAAATCTTGTGATGCTTATTTTACTTGTGACAACAACCATGTAACTTTGTTATCATCAAGTGACTCATGGGGAAACTAAGGGCCAAAGAGGTGAAATAGTTTATTCAAGGGCAACCAGGGGCAGCTAATGAGAAAAAAAGCTGCCAGAAGTTCTCACCCTTCCTAAGTATCATTCCAGTAAAGGCAACAGTATTGGCTCTTGCTAAGTAGGACCTGGGAAGACTGTGTTGGGAGCAGGAGGAACGGTTTTTTTGGGGAAAGAGTTTTGGTCCTTTAGAAGTACTTTTAGGAGACACATGAAATAAGGGCAGCCTAGTGAAGCCCAGGCGTTTTGAGGTCACAGATCTAAGTGTAAATTCAGAATCTGCCATGTATTTGTTGTGGACCATAGGAAACCCACAGCTTCTTGGAACCTGTATATCATGATCTATGAAATGGTTCCTTGTAGGATGAAGATGAACAGCAAACACACAAACACACACTCTGGAAATCCCCAGAGCAGCACGCAGCACTCTTACTAGAAAAGTGCTCCACGCAATGTCTCTCCCACCGAAGAAAACTACAGGAAAGGAGAGACAAGATAATTAAGAACACAGTAAATCTATTCTTATGCATCGATAGAATGAAGCAGCTTGATGACTTCTAAAAAACCTTCAGGAAATTTGAGTAAATAGACAAGCTGAAACATAATAATTTTCTGTTACTGCTGTGCTCCAAAGCTTTCAAAGAGACATAATGGGATCAATCATTAGCACAATTAAGTTCCCAAGAGTGCTTAGGGTCATTAAGCAACTCTTCTAGAGTCAAATAAACTGGCTTAAAAATATCATTCATAACCAGCTTAGGTTGAGCAAATATGCAGTAATTTAAGACTCATGCTCAATTTTCAAATCCTTTGCTGATTCTTGCATATTTATCAGGCAAGAGCTGATCTGCTTTGGCTTTCAGACGCTTACTGTGTCATTTGGCAACATTTTAATAAAATTATCAAGTTTAACGCGCAAAGATGGGAAGGCAAGGAGGCGCCTGACAGTTGTGGAATTCTAAAATGCTGATGTAAAACGATGGCTGGCGTTCTTTCTTAAGGAAATAAAAACAGTATGTTTTGATTCATAACCCATGTGAGAAATGGAAAAGAATACAGTATAAGCAACAATTTTATTGGATATTAAGTATCTAGTTAAGAAGTGTTCTATGCCATTCAACCATCTGGAAAACAACATTCCTTAATCTCTTTTCCTTAGGATCATTTTCTTTGGTAAAAATTAATTTGTAATACTGCTATAGAATTTCTCCTTGAGAATTTAACATGCTGCAATCAGCAGGCTGTGGTAGAGTAGAGAAGCTCTGGACCAACCATGAGCTGGCTTCAGGTTCTTGCGCCTTTATTCTATCAATCACTCTGTGTGACTACATTTTGACCTTACATACAGGTGGGCTGACCAGGATGAAGTTTAAGATCTTTTGTATTTTGAAAAACATTCATGATGCAACTTAAAAAAAGTCGAGAAAGCTGAATAATTCAAGTATATTCAGCTTAGACCTGTTAGCCCTGATTAAACTCAGTGAGATGCTATAATTCAACTTATAAGAAAAACATTTTCAAGATCATGTGATTTGTATTTTGTTTTGCTTTCCCTACTAACTAGAGACCTACCTTTGGTGCCTTCCTAATTTTCTGTTTAAGTACCCCAACCATGCCCAGTACTCATAAACAAACTTAAGGCAGGTCACTGCAGCTGAACAGGATTGCAAGAAGAAACTTGACAGTGGCATTTGCCTATCACGAGGTCAGAAGGAAGGAAAATTATGTCAAGTGACAAAGGACCGCTTTTCACACAGACACTGTAGGCACTTCCTCTAATTTTACAGAAGATGTATGGAAAGCTGATTTAGAGCAAAGACATTTACTGTAAGAATTTAGAGCAGCAATCTTAGCATTAGCAGTGTCTGCTAATGTTTCCTTTGAATGTGCTCTTTGGGTTCAGCCTAGGAAACAAATAAGTAAAAATAAAAGCAAGCATGATTGCATAAAAATATTCTATTGCATGATCAATATCCTGACTCCATCTGATGTTTATGAAGCTTAGTCTGATTACCTTTTCATAGAAGAAGAGTGTTCAAATACCTTGCTGAGGTTCACAAACAATGAACTTTAAGTAGACCACATAAGGTAAGGATTATCATATGTCTTGCTGCATGGCAGTACCTTTAATGCAGAAGCTGGTGAAGCTAAAAGTCAAAATTTAAAGTGGAGCTTTTTCCACTGTGCTACCTATTGAAGGTTGATTCCCCCCAAATGCAAACAAAGGAAGAGAAATACATTTGTTTTAAGGAACTAAAAGTGGAAACTATTCCTAGTGTACTTTTAGTGTAATATTAAGACAGCAATCTAAAGAAACTTGGGACCCTTTTACTTGGGAAGTAATAGCCAAACTATGTTGACTGACTGGCACAAGACGATGAAAAAGCACATGCACATCTCCTTTAGCTCCTAAGACACCACCGCACACTTTAAATCTCCCCATCATGCTTTTCAAGTAAAGGAAATGAAATAAAAAAGAAACAAGTTTCATTCATTGTTAAGCTTCAAGGAAGGACAACAAAGGGCAGGAAATTTGAAATGAAATGCGAGACTCTGTCTGCCCTTAAACTGGGCAATTTTGCTTGCTTTCTCAAACTTGGGTGAGAAAGTGTGATGTTGATTTTTGCCTTTCTGGGACATTACTCATTGCTGTCATGACCTTAATGTCATGTGTAGTAAACTGCAGAAAGGTCTCTAATGAAGTAGAAAGTGAGACTTACTATGATGTTACCCTCTGATGAATGAAAACTCAACTCCCTCCAGGTGCAAACAATGCCCCTAAAGTTGCTCTCTAGCCCGTGTGTGCTCTTATAACAAAATGACTGAGGCTCAGTGATGCAAAAGAACAGAGCTTTTTTCCTAACAATTCTGAAAGCAGGAAAGTTCAAGATCAAAGTTCTGACAGGTTCAGTGTCTGGCAAGAGACTTGTCCTTTGCTTCCAAGATGGCACCTTGTTGCTGTGTCCCTGGAGGGAGCATACACTGTGTCCTCCCATGGAGCAAAGTAGAATAAGAGCCTAAGCCACTTAACTTCAATACTGTGTACAAGGGACTTATCTGCTTGTGTTTTAATTCCCAAAAGGTCCCACCTCTTTCTCCTTCCACAATGAAGATTAAGTTTCAAAGTGAATTTTGATCAAAGCATTACAGCTGCTTAGAAGAAAGAAAAAAATTTACAAAAATGGTGTTGTTTGTCACCTGGCTATGGAAGAATCAAAAGACATCCCAGTAGCATTCTTAAGAGGGAAAACGAGGACCATGCACAAAGTCTTTGGGGGAGCATTTGCCTGCATAGGATAGATTAGAATACAATGTTGACTACTTCCACCTATGCAGGACAGCCTCATTTGTATACTGAAATAACATCTGTACCGTGGTTAAGGATAGAATAAGAAATTTCAACACTGAAGTGTCTTTGACTACAATGTTTTCTACTTAAGAAGAACATAAGCTCTAGTATGGACCTAACTTTGGCACCTTTAGTTTATCTCCCACTAAGATGTTCTTAAGCATTAAACCCACCTCACACTAGAAAGCCAAAAAGCTAAGACGCTGCCTGGTTAGAGTGACTGATCAGGTGTTTCAGAGTTTCTTACTCTAATCTTTTTACCAACACCAGTGAGACAAGAGATTGATCCCAGCTCTTAAGGAGTTCATTGCCAAAGTGTATACCTATAATTATAACTTACAGAAAGAAGTAAAGATGAGAGTCATGGGTGAGCGGGTGAGAGAGGGAAGAGATGGCGGGCACATGCTCTTCATAAGGCGTTGCACTTCCTGTTTCGTTCAACCACAATATTCTCACCCCAGATCTGCCTTCCTCCACCTCTGACTTGACTGTAACCTCTGATCAAGAATAACTTATCAAAGAGTCTTTCTTGAAAACCCTTCCTGCAATTACAAACACATATATATCATCACTCTCTGCTCCCCAGCCTGTACTTATGCTCAGACACACAGTTAAACCCTGTGTGTCAACTTCCATAGAAAGAAGTAGCTAGCTAAGTTCTCTGTTGCACTCTCCCAATTTGAACCCTGGCTGGCATGGTACCTTGCCTGGCACTCAATAAACACTTTTTAATAGCTTTCCATTTCCTTTAATTCTACGACACCAAGTTCCATATCCTATCCTCAGGTCCAGGAAACAGTTTTTACTCTTCTGACAAATTCTTTTTTATTTACAAAAAAATTAACGCATATTTTCAGTTGGTGGACAAGGAATAGTGATGTGCTCCCAAAGAAAACTGGGTGACAGAGGAAAAATATATTGAACCCAAGTGTGAGGTTGTAAATAGTTTTTAAAAGATTAAAAAAAAAACCTCAAGGCTTAATCAGTCAAAATGAGCAATAAGAAGACACAGTTTAGAAGTCAAAAAGTTTGTTTCCCGGAAGGAGCTAGTTCATGAAGATGGAGGGCCACAGAGCCCCATGAGAAATGGCTCTTCCAAGGCACACTGTCTTGAAATCAAGGGCACAGTCCAGGGCCACCGAATAGCCATGAACACACAAGGCCTTTTACATTTCAATTTAAATTGTTAATAACTATTGCATATTTTGTTACAAGTTGTACTAGCCATTCTTGAGTGCTTCACAGTCCCATATGACCAAGAATAGAGAAATATTTTCATCATCATAGAATGTTCTATAAGAATGCTGATCCAGAGAAATCCAGAAAGGCTTTGCGTTCTTGGCTTTCAGAAAGAAGTGAAAATAAAGACCTCCAGGGATGTGGAAGGAGATGGAGGGCAGAGCTAGGAAAGTCATCTTAGCCAACCATAGAGGCGCATACCTGTAACCCCAACACTCCGGGAAGCTGAGGTAAGGAGCTCACAAATATGAGACCACCTCGGGCAACTCAATGACTTGACAAGATGTTATCTCACATTAAACGAATAAAGCAAAAAGGGCTAGATACGTAGCTCCGTGCAAAGACTCTGGGTTCAATCATCAGAAATGGACAAAAAGGATAGAGAGGTGAGAGAGAATAAGAAAGCCAGAGATAGAGAGACAGATGGGGTTAGGGTGTCCCTATGGAGAAGGGTTGTGCTACTGGCCTGGATTTCATTTATTTGTAATTAAAGTCCAGCCCCAAATCCTTAAGGAAAGTGTACTGCATTACATAGTTGGTTGGCCGTAGCATCACTGCTGAAAGAGGAAATCAGACAACTACGGACAAGGACCTGAGTCCCATAGTAGACCAGTGAGCCCTGAGTGGCAGCAACAGAAGGTCCCAGAAGTGAAGAAATGGACCAAACCAGGTTTGTAACAAGCTGAAACCTGCAAGGGCTCCAGTCAGCTGGCTCAGCCTCTCAGAATACAAATCCCTGGGCCTAAGATAAAAGGCTGTTTTTGAAATAAAATAAGGCTTGCCTGACTCCTGAGGTATCGAGTAATTCATATTGAGCCCCATTTCAGTGACTAACACTTAATGCGCAGCCGAGGCACACAGATTAAGTTTCCAGTCAAAGCTGACAGAAGCGTAAAGAAAGGAAATTAATAGTTTTGAAAAAAAAAATCGCAGTTTTCCCCCAAGAGTTTTCCAGGGATTCAGTCACAGCATGCCAAATAAGGGTGAGTTTCTAGGAGAACATAGCAGAGAGGAGACCAATGGTGGTGAGAATTTATTCACAGAGGAAAATCTGATGCCCTCAGGGGAAGTGTTTCTGCTGTGCTGTGCTGATGAAAGCCACTCCCCTTTAAAAGCATGCATTCCTCCAGAGCAAGGCTGCGGCTTGCAGCTACCTGTCACTCCCACTTCCCTTTCCCGTGTCCCCCGAGGAGTTGGAACTGTTTATAATCCCTATCACTCCGTGTATACAGACTTGAAGCATACTTTCCCCACAATACAAGACCATTTTCACTGCGCACACAGGAGACAGAGGAGCTCCAGCTGGACCCTCTTAGAGTTAGCTGAATATTAGAACATAGCACTAAACAGTATTTTTGATAACATTAGACTACCAGGTCTCCAGGAGGAAAACAGTCTATAATTCCAGAGCACAGACATGGGAAAATACAATTTCTCTCTTACACTTTGACTAGAAGAGCTAAAAAAATGACCTTCACGTGCTTCTTCAGGACTTGAGAAAGATGGGAATTTTAAGGATTTTCAATAACTGTCCTATCCACTTTGACAGCCAGGAGACACAAGTGGCTATTTAAGTTAACTGAAATACCATAGTGTGTACAATTCAGTTCCTTAGTTACACAGGCCATGGACCTAATGATTACCACACAGAGCAGCAGAGATCCAAGGTATTTTCATTATTGCAGGAAATTTGGGTGTATAGCACAGCACTCTAAGATAGCTACAGCTTTTGTCCTAAGGTTATCGTTGGGGTTACAAAATAGTTTTTCCTTTACTGGCAAGCTTCATGGTGAACTCTTTGCTGTGGTTTACCTGTTGTCCCATCAACCCTATGCTCACTCACTAAGCCCATCAAAATGGCACTTGGTGTAGTAAAGTATATTCACGTGACACTGTCCAGGGGAAGCCCAAGACTTCTCAGCATGTCACACAGGATGTCTGTCACCCTAACTTTGTGACACCTGTGGTATAGACATGCCAAGAAAATGACCATGAGGAGGTCCAGTGAGATATTCTCTAGAACTGATGACTTTGTTTCTTTGATTTGTTCTTTTCCACCACTTATTCAAGAGTCATCTATAGGCTGTTAGGGATGAAGTTAGTTCTGGACTGAACCTAAGGACACTTTGGCAGATACTGAAAGTTCTGAGGCTTTTTAAGAGGTTGTTCATAGATCTTGTCAAATTCAGTGAAAGAAGTATTATTTTATGAATATCATGAAGCACTGATGAGAAACACTAGCCCTAGTATAGGACCAGAAATAAAGTTCAGAGGAAGATTGATGGATATGGAGGTGAAGACAGGTTCTCCTGCCTTCTGCTCAACACAGAGACACAGCGGGCAGAAAAGGGGGTTCTCTGTCTTCATGCTACAAACTCCTGGTCTTACAATAATTTTATTACATTATTCTTCCACTTAAAATTTCCAGTGGCTCAGGATTAATCTTTACCAGTATGGCCCAGCTTATAAGGCTTTCACAACCCTGGTATCAGAAGGTTTTTGACCTGTTAACTCCTGCCATGCCCACCCCTCACATTTCCACATCTTCACCCAATCTCCTAAGTGAACCAGAAGGCCAAGAAGATCCCCAAGGTGGCCTGCCCCACCCCAGAAGGTGTTTGGTGCTCTTGATACCAACTGTAAGGTCTATGTGATGGGGAAGACTCTGAGAACGTCCACTGTCCAGCAGGGGTGGTCCATAGTAGCCTTCATGCTCAGTGCCTAAGAGGTCATGGTTGATGGGCTAAAAAACTGCCTCTGTATGGCTGGGGTCACACAGCCCTAAGCAGGCACTTGCCTGCTTCTTTTTCCCTGGGTCTCCTCCAAGCAAAAGAAGAATGACCCTGAAGCTAACAAGTGGCAGAGATACTGCTGGAAGCACCCAGTCTTCCAGACCCAGTCAACCATTGGCTTCCTTGGAAAATCACCCTTACTACTCATTTCCAATCCAGTCCACAATGCTCTGCCTCTTTTTGGTCTTGCTTTTTAACCAAGGTAACCTTTTTGATGTATTGTACTTATCCTCTTCTGTAGGTAAGTTTCAAGAAGTAAAAGAATTTTGATTCTCCCATTTTTCTACTCTGATATTTTGCTCATTTTTGTTACACTCGATTTAATATCAGTACATGCGAAGTTTTGAATCCAGCAAATGACTTTTCTCTGCTGCGGAATATGAGGACAGTATCTTGACCTCGAGGTTAAATTCTTTATTTGTAATCTAGATCAGCGTTTCTGAACCTGGCTTCCACTGAAGGATCTTTTAAGACAGTCATGGTGCCGCAGCCTCTCCCAAGGCAGTGAGTCAGAACTTCTAGGGCTTTGGCTCAGGCACCGGGATCATTTCAGAACTTCTCAGATGATTTTAATGGACAGCTAGGGCTGAAAAATAAGTACAGCACAAGAAGGAACACACTGGAGTGGAAAATTCAATATGAGAAAGCATAGTGCTTAAGAAAGGGCGGAGATGGGCTGCCTGCTGCAATGAGCTTTTCAGTTTTGCCTTGTGCTGGCTGCTAGAACAGTGCAAACTGCCTTACGTTCCAACCTGGTTAGAAGTGTGTTCAGCCCAACCTGAAGAATTCTCTTCGATGACTCAAATTCTTGTAACATTTTGGGGATAAAGCAGGAATCATAAGCATGGCTGGCCCTAGGCACTTAGTTGACATTGTATAAATTCTTCCTGGAAGATCATTTTTGGACTAATCCTTAAGTAGGAATTTTACAAGTTTCTATTTTTTAAAGGTTGGAAATCCTTCTCCAGTTGCTTAGAAGAAAACAGGCTTCAAGGAAGAATAGATTGAAAGATCTGAGCACCAGATACCTTGACAAAGCCGAATTTCTGAAGTACTTGGAGCCTACAAGGCAGTGTGAAAAGGGAGTTAACTGACCAGTGTGTGAAAGCATATCTCCCTTTTGATAATGCATCGAAGAAGTGAAGAAGAGAAGTACTTCCTTAGGTCAGGAGTAAGAGTTACAGATAAATTTTCTCTTTAGAATATCACAACACTAACTAGGAAACAGAAACAAGTTAAATTTAAGTCAGTATATCCCTGAAATTTAATTTCTTTACATGCTTTGTAGTATTTTAATTCCATGAAATAAATACATATTGAACACTATTTATATTCCAGATCTGAAATGAGGACCAAAACCATCTTTGAAATATTCAAAGTTTGAGGATTTTCTTGATACAATGACATCTGCTTTAATAGGAATCAATACAGAAAAAAACTACAGTTTTTGAAGAACTGTATAAAATGTTTTATTCCAAAAGACTTCCAAATGACACTGCTTTAAAGCAAGATCTACATAAGAAGTTACACTGAAATCTATTACAATTTGAGAAAAATTATGCCAATTATGGCATAAATCCATTAATCCAGTCATGACTTAATAAAGCTCATCTTTGCTACAGAATTTCCACTGAGAAGGAATCAAAGCGATTCTCATGTCCAACAAAGTCCAGCAGGAAAATCATCCTGAAGAATAGGGTTGGCAAGAAAAGAAACCAGGCTCTACCAGGGTGCAGGAGCTAATGATTTAACATATCCCTTAGTCACCATTTTATCAAACAACATGAGGTACAGAAAAAATAACATTTATACAGAATAAATTGTAGGAAAGCAATAGCAAAACTTATTTTGTTCTTCAGGCAAACCAAAGCCAATTTCTACTAATCAAGGTCATTCTTGCTTTTATCATGTCCTTCAAAAATGTCAGTCATTAAGTTAGGCTGTGCTATCCTTCAAGGTATATTCTTTTAGGTAAAACTCTTTGAATGGAATATTAGATGCCTATGTTACTTGTGCTACAAAAACAATTTTGTTCTTCTCTGCATCTCTATTCAGAAAGTCTCGAAGCTGTAGGAGAAGAAGCCAAGTTAATACATGATCCCTGTACCTGCATGATGAGGCAAAGTTCCTCTTATTTAAAGATGCAAACATTCCTGATTATGCTGGGCACTTTGACCTTGAGGCAGGACAAAATCCTGGGATCATACAGCACAGCTTTCATAATTGGCAACATTTGTCTACTGACAATGGTCATAAAGACCAACTATGTGCTTAAAAAAAAGAAAAATACTACCCCACAAGAAAAGAAAAGAGAAAGACAAAAATGGCATTACATAATTTGAACTCCAGTAAGACTGGTAGCAAAACCCTCAGAGAAGAATGACTTGAATGAGGAAACTGTCCAGGCTTTCTCTGGCTTCCAATTTTCAAGGCATCTGATGTCAGTCCTCCCATCATCACTTCTACGCTTACTACCAACATAAGACAATGAAGTGGTAACACACATTTTAGTCTTAGATTTGCTTACACATTAAGGAATGAAGGAGCATAATGATCACAAATAGTAAAGTGATGAAAAAAAGAATTCAAAATACATTACACAGGTTCAGTGAGCGAATGGTCCTATTACTGCTTAGGAAGATGGTTTCATCTTTCTGGGCCTCCACTTCCACATCTGTAAAATGGAATAATCATACCCATCTCAGAAGGCTGTTTCCAAGATTAAATAGGACATGTCAATGAAACTGTTTTTCAAATAATAAAGCACTCTATTCAGAGAAAAGATTATTATAGCCAGACATAATCAATGTTTTCTTCAAAGTTGTCTGACTACCTTTTCTCCCCCAACCTGGTGCTCTTACGACATAAGTCGCAATGATAGTAAAACTACTCAGACCACTTCTCTTTTCTGTTTTCCTGGAATTAGTTGGTCTCTGCCTGAATGAGTATGCAAATAATTATTTTCATGATTTTTTTTAACTTTAATATTCATTTAACAGTTACTTTAGCAATGGAAGACATTTTATGCATTTCCAGAACGTATGCAGCAAAGAAGGCCTAAAGCATAAGATTCTCAGAAATGAAAATCTTCTACTATATCTTGGTCACCTAGATAGAGCAAACACAGCTTCAGGAAACAGGTTTAAACACCTCTTTCAACTAGTGCAATCACCATCTGCCCATTGTGGTCCCTTCTTCTCTCTTGTGACTTCAAGATGCTTCAATTCAGAAAGTATAAAAAAGCCAACCGAACCTCCATGGTCACATTGGGTAACATGGAAAAGAACTTAAGAGACGTAATCTTGGATCAATGAAAGTTTCCCGAGCTTGTCAGGGCTCTTTAAGATAAAGACTCTCAAAGATAAATTCTATTAAAGACCTGATCATAATCAAAACAGTATATTGTATCAGGGGTCAAGTATTGTTTTGCGTTTCCTTTCCCAGAACTTCTTAAAGAGGAAAGTTAGAAGAAAGATACAGAGGAGAACAAAACTATTTGACGAACATGACTGCGTAGTATGACTTGTACTGATGACTATCTAGAAAGTAATTTTTATTAATTAGTAATTTTTATTAATAAAGAAATTGCACCTTAGAGGTGACAAAGCCACAAAGCTTGGCTCATAAAGGATTAATGTTAATCTTGGGGACAAGAGCTTTCAGGAAGTTAACACTGAACTGTTAAGAGATTTGATCCCCTCCTCATACCCCCAAAACACTCCAGGTATTTTATTATAAACTGGTGACAAGCAACACACAGTTTGTGGAAATGCTTTGCAAAGTGTGAATAAATGTAAGTACCGATATATAATTGGCACAAACGACCTCAACATCATCATTGAAACCGTGGAAGATAAATGTTTACAGCAATTTTTAAAGGTAGACAATATCACATCAAATTGCAAGTATCTTGTTCCAACCTTTTCTAAAAAGTGCCATAGTCTTAAGGTCTAAGAATATTAAAATTTGTATTTCTTTTCTTCCCACTTAGAGAGACACTTGGGGCACTATTCGTGCATGCTGAAATGAACATTAGAAGCCAGTGGCAGCCCCAGCATTCTCCTGGAGGAGGTGCTTCCCAGCGATGACCCAACTGGAAGAGAGGTAGACACCTGACTGGAGGCTGGGCTGGCACAAGAAGCACGCCACCCCCGTGCCTCCGCCTGGGTGTAGGGAACCCTGTGAAGATGGTGGTGGAAAAAGCTGAATGCCTTCAAGACTTTCTCAGAGACTTTAGTAAACACCCATCTAAGCAAGGCTCCGTATGTGTTCCTTTAGCATGTGTCAATTTAATAGCACTTTCCAAAAAGCGCAGCCATGGCCACCTTGGCAATACGGGACACTTGTACTCCAGCAGGCAGCAGTGTTATCAGGCCACTCCACTGCCTCGGAACAGCTGCAGCCACCCTTGTCCAGCAATTCCAATAGCAGAGAACCTGGGGTTCATCAGGAGTGGTACAGCAGCAGGGGTACATAACTACTGAGTCAGATGGCATGATTTACTGTATGGTGTTTTCTAGTGGCTCAGATAACTGAGACCCTCTGCAAAAGATTCACACATAAGAGAAGAAATGAACCAACAGCAACCTGTTGTGTGTGGAAAAACAACAGCTACTAACACCCACATAGAGAGGTGCTCTCAAGTTCACAGAAACTAAAGACTGCAGATAATCAACTTCCACTCTGCAGAACAATTTATACAAAGCCAAGTGTGCAAGATTTCTCAGAAACCTATGATTCTGCCACTACTACACATGGTTATAAGCAACAAAGCAACTGACACTCTTGGCAAGGATAAGGTAAGCAACCCACAAACAAAAATAAAACAGTAACTGCAGAAAGCTCCATCCCCACTCCTGGTCATAGACCGTAAAGCAGTTTTCCTTGCTTTTAAAAGCAAGAAATTTCAAACAGCAACAAATACAACGCATAAACAAATGCATTTACTCAGGATGTGTGCTAAACACTAGGACAGAATCAGACAAAAGTTTTTCCCTCAAAGAGTTGTCACTCTTATAACTGAGGTTGTCAAGGCCACAGAAGGGTAGGAAGGAGCCTGGAAGGGAGGTGATAGGCAGGAGAACAAGGCGATGATGATAAAGTGAGATGATAAAGTGTAATAAGCACAGACCCGGCAGAAGTAGTATTCAGGCCAGGTGTTACTTCAAAGAATGGAACTGTTACAGGAGGCAGGTCCAAATGAGAAGATCTGGGGAAGTAAATGAAGAAAAGTTACAAGCTAGGAAATTCAAAAGAAAACGGGTGAGTGAGAAAGCTTCACGTAAGCGGAAAGAGGCCAGGAAGCCTGCAAGTAGGGCAGAATGGGAAACAGAAGAGACTTGGCCTCATCCATGCAGATAAGCAAACTGGTCCTGTGTCCCATCTGCGTGCAAGGCACTGTACTGCCTTAGGAGCCTTGGATACTGAGGCTGCCTCTGACCTCCGTAGGAAGAGGTCCATGTGATCACTTAGGATTCCTGTGGAGCCACACCAGCAGGGGCCACCTACTCAAGATGAAGTCAGCATGGGGCGAGATTTAACTGCTCACAACACACGTGCACTGGTGACAAATGTCTATGGTCAGAAACTCATCAGGAGATCTTTATAGATGACAGAAAATATGAGTTCAGGTTTACACTGCAGTAACATAATTCAAGAGCAAAACTGAAACCAAATGGCTATGTATTTCATGTAACTAGGTTTCTGTTGTAAACAAAATCTAATTAACAGATTCTTAGAATTAAGATTTAACAGTTATTCTGGTGAATAAATTGAGATTTTATACAACAGGAAGCAACATACATGAATTGCAATGGAAAATTTTCTGAGTTTTTTTTTCCCTTGTCACTTTTTTTTTCTTTTCAAAGTACAGTTCTGATATCAAAGGTTAAAAAAAAAAATCAGAAAATTAAATTACTCAGAAAAATCAGAAATAAGTTGTCAGAACTGGTTACTGTGGCCACAATGTTACTTAAGGGCATTAGTAACTGACAAGGATCCATATTTCTAGAAGATAAAAATAAGGCACAAAGCTGGGTGTAATGGCCTATATCTGTAAGGCAGGAAGACTGCTGCGTGTTTGAGGTCAGTCTGGAATGCATATGGAGAATCTATGTCAAACAAACGAAACAAAACAAGGAAAAAAACCAAACAAAAAAAGTAGTCAAGGAAAAAACACTGCCAATCCACGGAAATGTCTTCAGTGGCTCTCTCCGAGTAATTTTAAATAAATGTTGAGAATCCCAAGAAAAATTAAGTGAGTCTTTCCTGAGTCAAATAAGTTTCTCAAGACAAAAGAGAATTTACAAAAATGGAGAAGAGAACCACTTCCTGAAAAACCCTTCACTTAATCCTTTACGGGACACATAGTTCATATAGAGCATAGTGCTACATATTTTAAGAAATGCCATACCATGATAGCTCCAGGATGAATTAAGTCCTCTGGAGTGTCAGGCAGGCAGTCTGTGATTAAAAACCTAATGTGGTAAACATGACTAGTACTGTAAATTCAGCAGAGAAATAGATCCTTGGGTTCTACTGATCATGTCCAAGGGACAGACAATCAGGAGGTGAAAGCACCATGAAAGAGGACTTGGAAAGCAGAATGATTAAAACTGACCCTGTTACCTGGCAGGCCACCAGAGCACTGTCTTCTGCTAGCCTCACTGCCTTGGGCACAGACAGGTAGAAGAGGCCTTGTCACCTACCATAGGAGATGTCAAAAGACTCATGAAACTAAGTGCAAATCCTCCCTTCACCCTCAATTCCCCCTCTTCCTCAGTGACAGAAACAATTGATAGGTTTCATTAAAATCATGGCAGGTAATTTGCCTCTTCCTTGGAAAGTGTTCAAGTGGTGTTAGAGTAGGACTTCTTCATAACTGACGCGGAAGCACCTGCAAGTTTGACAAAATGCTGATCTGGGAAGGACTCAAGATTGCACCTCCAAAAAATTCTCAGTGCCGCTGATGCTACTGAACCTTTAAGAGCAGCACGCCATTGGGACATCTTTATTTGGTGCTATCAGGTGCTAACAGAAAACCATTCCCTCTGGGTCATAATGCTTGACATTAAAATCTGGGCCCCAATGCCAGAAGGATACTGCCAAAAGAGTAAGAAAGTAGAAGAACCAACATCGCATCTGTGGAGAAGATGGGAAACCCGACGGCAGCAAAGGGACAATACTTCTTTCATTACAAATGTAAGCAATAAGAAAGGCAATAAAATTACAAGAATAGAGATTTTTTTCTAATAATAAAAATTATAAAAATAAAGGTCAGAGTCTCCAGCTTGGGTCAAGATTGTTAAAAATTATTTTATAACAAGGTAGCTTAAGAGATTTCAGAGCCAAGGGTGATGGTACACACTGTAATCCCAGCACTCGACTGTAATCCCAGCACTTGAGGCTGAAGCAGGAAGATAACCATGGGTTCAAGGCCAGCCTGGGCTACAAGGTGAGTTCAAGGCCAGTCTGCACCATATAGTGAAACCATGTCTCAAAAAAACAGAAAAAGGGGGTGGGGGTGGAGAGAGACCAAACAAAGTTGAGCAGCCTATAATTCCAGCCCTCTGGGAGGTTGAGGCAGGAAGATTAAATTAGACCCCAACTTTGGCAAGGTAAGAACTTAGTGAGACACTGTCCCAAAAGAAAAAATAAAAGACTGGAATCGTAACTGAATGTAAAAGCTCTGGAGTCAATCTCCAGCACTATTTTAAAAATAATGAGACCAATATATTGAATGTAAAATATATCAGAATCAAGTATTTTCTCCTTTCACACATTTGAAGGACAAATTATACTGTATGGTCCTTTTCCCTTCCAATATGAAAAATTTTTTGAGACTAAAACATAAATGTGATACTTGGTAACATGAGAGTCACTCAAAACACCAGTTAAGAGATTCCTATTTTGTGCTAACAAGTATTTGCAAACTGCACAGAAATGCAATTATGGGCCTCAGCAGCTCCTCCCACTCCTAAAACAGGGGTCTGAAAATTTCCAAATTCTGTCTTGGCTGAGAATATTTTAAGAAAAAATGGAGATATCTTTGAAAGGCAGCAGAACACTAATTATATCCAGACACATTTCCTTTCTTTTCCCAAAAAACACGCAAACTCCTTTGGGCTTCACTTCTAGACATGGCAAGGCATTTCACAATTTTGTTTCCTAAGAAAAAACCCTGCAGACATTTATACTGATCCAGAGGAAGAGGAGAATGAAAACACCACAATTAACCAAAGAAAAATGATACTGTCACCTAAACCAAGCAAGCCTTTTCTTCAGCCAGCAGGAGTGAGCTCTATTTTGTCAGATGTATACTCAGACACCTGAAGATGGACATTTTTGAAATAAGTACAGCTCTCTTTTCTTTTCTTTCTTTTTTTAATTTTTGTAAGTCATCTCCAACAAACTCCAAGTATGTATTTGTGGTATTTGTCAATTTTGACCTAAGACTTTTTGTAGTTTTCCATTTGGATTAGCTAAGAATATGTAAATGTGTTCTACGTTCATTTCAAAGATTTCCTCTAGTAACATAAAGAACTTAATGTTTAAGGATAGAAAAATACCATCTAGTCAAACCCTTGCCACTATACATGGAAGGAAGAGAAGGCCTGGGGGACTAGAATTTAACCAGGTCCAGCCCACAGCTTGATTCCTGGCGCAGTGTGCTGTGCTTCTACCAGTGACATCTAACCGGAAAATCATCAGCCTTCAAAACTAGCGGTCAAAAGTGCCAGTGCTGGTGTGCATGTCCTTGCCTTACATGCCAGAGGACAGTGATGGCAGGCAGACAGGGCAATGGCAGGCTGATTGTGACTGATATTTTTGATCTCTAGTTTTCAAGGTTGATTATTTTCCAATTAGGTCTTATTTTGGGGGAAATGGGGTGACTATCTCCTACATAGAGCCTTTCTGATCCTAAACCTCGGGTCAGACCTGGGTTACCTTACCTTTAAAATCAAGGTTTTGTGATAATAACATACCTGCCACTACTTTTCTACTTGGCATTAAGCTCTAAATTAGGAAAATGATGAAAGGTTTACCTAACCCAGGGAAAATAAAGTTTTGATTTGGTAACATAACAATGAAAACTTCAGGCTTTTGCCATGAGGGAGGGAGGAGGCAGCATTTTAAAATTTATTTTCTAGGACAACACAAAAGGCTCACTTTAAGCATAGAATTTGGGTCTTGTGTGGAAGCTGAAGGTGATAAATTTTAGGAGTACTCTGAGAAAAAAATTAAAAATAAATGTAGGTCTAAAAGTGAATGTGTACAGTTAATGTGGAGTCACACAAATTACAAAAGCTACACATACTACAAAAAATTTAATAGAAAACACTTTTATTAATTAGCTGCTTGATATGTCTCTGAAATATTTTTACTACATTTTCATATGCATGCTTTTTGATCTGCTCAATGATTTTGCAATATGATCTACTGAGAAAATAAAAGAATAATTCAGTTTTCCTCTAGATTAGTATTTGAAATTTATTCTTGAATATTTTGGAATTTCTTTTCTAATTCCTAACTCATTATAGATATGTAATTTTTTTTTTTTGGATTACTGTACCTTCAAATTTAGGAAATGTCTATGTGGTTTTTTTTTTATAAATATGAACTATACGATTCAGGGTATAGAATAATTTCTTAAACCTTGTTTGACTTCATGACAATTGTGAATCACAATGTCAGGGCCTCCTGCAGGGCCAGGAGCCTGGCCTATACCAGGGAGCAGCCTTGCTAGTTAAGTTCCAGCCACTTCCCCTGGAGTCCACCTGGGCTCCTCCTATGTTATGTACCCTTGAGCTTCCCTTATCTCTCCAAATAAAGTACCTGTTTAACTTTACCCAGGATACGGGGAACTGCATGATATGATAACTATTTCATGTTTTAGCTAAAATTGCATCATTTGATGCACATTCTTTATTTTTCCTTTGATGTCACAAATCAGGGATGTTTCACTACCAGATATATGAACCAAACATTTTATTTCACTAAGAAAATCACACAGGATAATATATAAAAATGGTAAAGTACTAAAAAAAAAGTTGAATATTATCATTATTTGTCTTAATCCCAGAGTCTTCCAATAACCTACTATACAGGACAAGTGGGTTATGTCAGCTGAAGCCTAGTTCAGTGTACAGTAACGATTCAAGGTTTAGATTCCCAAAGAAAACCATCTTGGTTCCAGTCCCAGCAAAATCATTCACCAATTGGATAGCCCTATGCAAATGCCTTAATCTCTGAAGGATTTATACAGAGCTGTATAAAATCTACCTTGTAAAGTTTTTTTTTTTTTTTAATAAATTAAAGTACTCAGCATGATCCAGGCAATTGTAAGAGCTCAGTAAGTGATAGCTATTACCATTATTGGGGTATTTTTCAATGAATGAAACTATAAGGGACATAAGAGCAATTCCATTTCTCTATGTAGATGGAGTTTGGTGAGTTTGGGAAGACGCATAGTCATCAAGGCAGCAGTGGGTTACTTCTCCAAAGTGATGAATACTTTATAAGTTACAGCTTTAATAGAAAAAAAGCTGCTGTAGTAAATGCAGAAAATATGTACAAAATGCACTACTTTCCTTCAAATTCATCTGTTTTGTTCTGTCAAATCCATTCACAGCTTTAAACATCCTGTAACTTTTGTAGCTTGAAAAGGGTTTTTACTTACCTAACCTGTGTGCTAACATCCTTGTTTTGTTTAGCGAGAGGTTTAAGAATGCCTTGGATTGCTCAAGTAAAATATTTACAAGTTAAGAAAAAACACACACACATTAAGTTAGCTTCACTTTGCTGGAGTGGTCTCACCATACAGCAGAAATGAAACTGTATATTGGGAAATCTACAATACATATAAAGAGAAACTTGAAGAGAACAAGTGAAATGGACAGTGCCACAGTTCCTTTCAAGAAAACATAAACTGTGAAAACTGAACTTTTCAAAGAAAATGCAATACTGGGACTATGAACACACACTTAGCTTTTCCATTAGTTAGCATATTCTCTACTCCAGGGAAAACACATTGCAATGAACAAAAACTAATGTTACCGCACATTTCTGCCAAGGTAAGCTGTTGAAGGTAAACCCACCCCCAACAATGTAGGCCACGTAGCACGTGTCAAAATATTTAAAGCTAGCAATAAGCTAACAAACACAATTGCTCAATAAAACATTTTACTTTTTTACCCTAACTGAAAATGTGTCTTTCCAACTTTTTTTAAGATCAAGTTGAAATCCCAAACTCCTCCTATATGATACACAACATCCCTTCCTCGAAAGTCGAAAGGGGACATGGACTCCGCAGATTGTTTACCTCTCTGAATCAAGAGGGGCCCTGTGAGATGTACATGTATGGGCAACCAAGAGAATATACTCTCTCCCTCCCTCTTTTTCATTTTCTCTTTCTCAAACACACACACTGAGCTGGCCCTTCGCCAACTCCCAGGAGGAAGGTGCGCAACTAGTGGCCACCTAGGAGCTCAGGAAAACAACTCAAAGGTCCCTGTAGCCTGAAAAAGGAGGCTTCGGGAGGGAGTCCAGGGTAACCAAAACAGGATCTATGAAAAGAAAAAGATAGGAACTAGCAGCAATGAATTGTGTCCCCGTCAGAGATGGACTCCAGCACAGAAAACTAAGAGCAGAGTATCCTCTAAAAAACAGGATAGGCGACTCCTTTTACCCAAGCACTAGGCTTATATTCAACTGTGGGCCGAAAATATTTGGAGGAAAATATGTCATCAGAAAACAGGAAGAAAAAGAAAAAAGGAAAGAGCTGCATGTCTTGCGCTTTCCCAGACAGAATCTTACCAATCACAGGCACTTGCCATGCAAACAAATCCCTTCTGACGATTTACAGCTCTGACCCTAGATACAAAACACAAATGCTAGAGAACCTTCAAGAGCCTAAGCAGGAGGTCACGAGCTGACTATACCCAAAGAGAAAGTTACCCATATTGTGTGCCAAAAATGAAAAAGCTGATGGTGGCCAGTGAAAGGCAGAAGGAACCCTAGGTGAGAAGAATAACCTTACAATCCATAAGTCTTCAAAATTTGTAGCCTCTCAAAAAGTCACATTATCCCTTCACTATGCTGGATAAAATCTCCCATTCCTGCCTCTCAGTTGTTTAGAGCAAAGTGCATATGCTGTGCATCTGGTCCATATGCTTGAGGTCTACAGCACATCTCTTTCAAAAAAGCGGAGGTCACTCACAGTGGCTCCCACCACCCAGTTGCCTACAGCAGACGACAAACTTCCTGGCTCTGTAAGTCGACGTTATCTGTTTTCCTTTCCGTGGTATAAGGACTGTAAGGAAGAAGCAGATCACGCAAACAGAGCAAAACCATTAATCAGGAGTGAACTGATGGCATTAGATGGTATCTCTTTACCCCTCCCTAGTTTTGCCTCCAGCATGCACGTACGCATGCACGCACGCACGCCCACACGCACCTATGCACGCACACCCCCATGCACGCACGCCCACACGCACGCACGCACCTATGCACGCACACAGAGAATGAAACAGACCTCATCAGGCTTCAAGTAGGACGACAAGCTTAGAAAACATACACATAACTTCTAGGGGATCTTAAAGAGATTCTGCCTTGCCTTTAAAAAACAAAGACGATAAAACTTATCTTTTAGGGTTTATCATAAGATTACATTAAATAGATAATGAAAAATGGCTGGCTCAAGCTAAATCCTCAAATGTTAGTTCTGCATTCCCCCAACTGCTTAAGAGGAGCCCTCTCACCTGAGCAGCAAGCACTCCCAACCCTTCTGACGCACCATACAAAGAAGCATAATCATCATTATTTTCTTGCTTCAGTCAGAGGCAACAAGTACCTGGGGAGCAGAATATTACAAGGAAAGGAGAGAGTGTAAAGTAAGTGGTAAGCGTTTTTGCTGCGAGCACACGCCTGCTAAGGCATTTCTGCTGAAAATCATAATTTAAATCTGCTGAAACTGTACACAAGGACCTGCAGGGCAGAAGCTAACAAGGTGGTAGAGCCGTGCTTTTATGTGAAACTTGACTAAATAACGCTGTTGTACCCAGGAAATATGTGTCCCTGCACCTTATTTTAAAATGTTCTGGTGGTTTGCATCAGACCTAAATAATATCTAAGCTGTTCTACAGCAGATAGAGGCTGCTACAAGACCACACTTCCTTTAGACCAACTCTGCTTCAGTGCTTATAAACCAAAATGCAAAAGCCTGCTTAAAAAAAAACAAAAAAGAAACATGATTTAGGTTCAGAACCTAAATTTTTCAAGACAGTCTCCTTTTGACAATGCTCTAGAAAACAAGTTAGTATTTGCTGAATTTTGTTGATGAAAGTATTGTAAAAGTTTTGTAATGGCTTTGAACATCCTAAACCAGCTTAAAATTCAGAGCTAAAGGGATTGGATACAAAGTCCTAGCAAGTTTTCACTGTGTCAGCAGTTCAAATATCTTTTTCTATTATTTTAACTGAACACTAGGGCAAATTACATTACAAAAAGCCAAATTGTTCAAATTGATCAAAGCTAAGACTAACCTAACTAAAAGCAAAGATTTTGCCCCTTAGACCAAACACCCAAGAAACAGTGACTGCCTGGCTGTATAATGCGCCAACTACACTGCTCCATATCCAGCAATAGCGGCTCAGCTGCATGTTTCCTAGGGGCCACACCGTGCACTAGCAGGGGGAGATGCTGGAGACAAGAGGACTGAGTCAGACCCCACTTGGCCTTGGAGAGGCTGCAAAATCTAATGGGAAAGGGAGTCCCGTAAACATGTAATTTCATCTTGCTATTGTCCTAAGCTAACAGAGAGGACTGTACACAAGAGGGAACACTTAGCTCAACTTTGGGCATTCAAGGCAGGTTTCTTTCAAGGAAAACGTAAGCGAAGTCTTCAGAGACGGCAGAGAATGAGCCCAGTAGCAGGAGTTCAAGACAGAAGTGCATAACTTGAACAAAGACACAGCTGCCTAAACTTCTCGGTGCACTTACACATGGACCTGTGAGTGGACTGAGGAAGAGTGGGCCTTGCAAGATAGAGCTGAGGATCAGGTGAGAACCAGGTCTTTGCAGCTCTTGTGAAGCCTGATTAAGGAGTTCTTAATGGAAGCGGATATCTATCAAGAACTTACTAGAATGCCCACACTCTGATAAACATCTGAAGCAGTATTTAACCTTCATCATGACCCCATAATCCCCCTTTTACAGATGTGAGCACTGAGGAACAGAAACTAGGTACTGGCAACAAGCTACATAGCCAGGCAACGGTAGGTGGGTTTGGAACCCATGCTGGCCTCATTTCAAAGTGTGTCCCCTACATTCTACCTTCAACTAATCCCCAAAGAAAAGACTAGCTGCCAGGTCACGATGACTGCAGAATAAACGTGGCCCAATTGTTGCTCTACAACTAGGCAGAGACAGAAAAGTAAATCAAAGCAGCACAAAAAGTACGTCCTAAAGTCTCAAAATAAAACGACAGCATTCAAGAATTTTTCCAAGTACACAGATAAAATATGTATCTTTTCCCCCTTGCTTATAATGCACTTCCATGTGGCCATTCAATGGGGCAAAGACCAGGTCTGTCTTATTCCCTGAGGACGGTTATCCTTAGGTAAGTTTCTGAATCCTGCCTAAAGAAGAAGGTGCTCAAATACCGTTGAGAAAGAATAAGAAAGGGCCACTTTTTTACAATGACATCAACAGGTACCATTACTGATTAGAAAAATAGAGTTAAAAACTAAATATATATAGAAGAATGGTAAATTGAAATGGCACACAGGCAGCAATTTTGTTGAATACATCAGACAATAATGAGTCATCACCATCAGAAGTTAAGTCAAAAGTGAAGGTAATGAATTCAAACTGTGGTTAGTATCTTGTATAAACCATAACTTGTTAAAAAATAAGATATTAAAGGAAGTGGCCTAGCAGTGAAAATGTGCTTTAGGGAATGGGGAGGGGAAAAACGAATAGACCAAAGACCAAATTCCATGTCTAATGATTTCTAGTACTTGACCTTGACAAAGTAAGCACGTTATTAAAGTGACTTTAGGAAAGGTTTAATCCTTCAGATACTATTATCAACAAGAATCTCTTTTTAGGTATCTGAAAAGTAAAAGTCATACTTTTCACATCTGAAATATTCAGACAAAGCTTTTCACAGAGCCATTTCTCGTTTTTGAGAATTTAGAAAGACTATACCAAATAAAAAACAAAAATAAAAAAGTTTAAAAATATATTTCTTATTGAAAACCATTCTTAAATTGAAATCTTTCATTTGCTTGTAAAACTACCAACCTGAAGGTTCTCTTTTTAATAAGCAAATAAGTTGTAAACAATCTCCTTTCCTCATATAATGCCTCACGGTAAGGTATTTTGAAAAATATTTTTACAGCTTACTAATTATGCTAGGAAAAGCTTGAAACTACACAGAAAATTAAAATATAGTGGAATTAGGATTTTCATCTTCATTATAGTTATTTTACCTATAACATCTTTGTAAACTTAATTTCAACCAAGTAAATATGAATTCAAAACAATCCTCCAAACACGATCATTTTAAAACTTCAATTCCCCATAAAAATAAGACATCTATTAATTTTCTAAAATCCAAATAAAAACCACTAGGCTTTTGATCTAATTGTTTAAAAGTGCATATACAGGTGAAATGAAACTGACTCATGAACTATTGAGTTGAATTTGCAAGTCATAAATCTTATCCTTGTAAACAAATCTTAACTAAATCAAGGCCTGCTAATTTCTTTAATGATCTGAAACAAAAGGTAAGAAAATTAAGGGTGTCAAGTTTAACATTTATTAACAAAACGCAAATCGGTTTGTAAGAGTCTGGAATAAAGCTAGAGGCAGTTGAGCAGTCTAGTACCGTAATGTGAGAAAGCAGGAAGAAAACATAGATTTTATTGAACTGGAGAACTCAAATTTGCATGAGGATTTTTTGCTGGCAATAGTGCTTCTCTCTCATTCCATTACAAATTCCATCTCCATCCCACTTTCAATATAATCCAGCAATTGAAACAGTTTTCATTCCCCTGCCAATAATCTGAAATGTACCACTTAGCCCCCATAAGTCTACACAGGGCACAGCCAAATCCCCCACCCCCCAGCAAGCGGGACTGAGGGGAGGGGAGATGGTAAATGTTTTGGAGACCTAACACCGGCCAGTTCGAACACCTATTTCACAGATAAGCACACTTAGGCCCAGACAAATGCTCAGTCCCATATCATAGCTGCAGTTACTCAGTTATGTGGCTCACAGCTGCGAAATTTCTAACTTGTGAAGTCTCAAGGGTGCCGTACTTCCCGAAAGTTGTTAAGAATCCAGTTCCTATTCCTTCCATCATTAAAATCTGAGACAGGGATCAGGAACAGATGATGTATACGGTTCATCATTGGGTTCTCATCAAATGGTAGTTGGAGGGAGACATCAGCTCCATGCAGGCAGGACGGTTGCAGCTGGCAGCATCTCCAGGGCCTAGTACCTACCTGACGCTGGGTAAACAAGCCTTGGTCCCCAACCTCTCCAATGACCTCCACTCCCTTCCCAGCCCGCTCCCTTCCCATCCCGTGGGCCAACCCAAACAACTTTCCTTCGGTAATCGCGTCTTGAAACTTGTGTGCAATAACTCCGGGCTAAGAAGCCGGCCCGGGGAAGGCGAGGCCATTTCCAGGAGCTCAGGACTGGGCTACTGGCCACTGGAAGGGGCGCCTGGGGAGGCGCCGCAGCGGCCCCAGGTGAACGGCTGCTCGGGCTGCCCCGGTGGCTGCCGCCTGGGGCTGCTGCTCCCCGGCCTGCTTCGGATAACCAGCTTCTCAAACTTCCCTTTCCGGGGGTGAGGGCTCGCCCCGATCTCGGCCACCACGACGCCTTTCCTGCTCGCACAAAGGGAGCCCCGCGCCCCTCTGCAGCTGAACTTTCCTTCTGTTTTTCCAGAAATACGCGCACACAGCCCCGCGGCCAAGGAGCCGGGCTGCCGGGTGCCCGAGGGGAAATCTTCCCGCTTCCGCCCAAGCGCCGGGACCCCGGGGCCGACTGTCAAGCGCGGGGAAGGGCTGGGGAATCCGGGACACCCCGGCGCCTGGCGGGGCGCTGGCCGGGGGGGGGGGCACTCACCTGACTTCTGAACTTGCGGTGGGATCGTGCTGGCGATGCGCGTCCACAGGACGATGTGCAGCGGCCACAGGCCCCTGAGCAGCCGCCGACCCATGGCAGAGCCCGGGGCTCCTCATAGACCGAGCCCGAGCGCAGCGCCTGCCGGACCCCTGGCTGCGCCTCCGCGCCGCGCCGCGCCCGCTCGGGACCCCGCGCCGGGAGGGGCGGGCAGATGTGCGGCCAGATGTGACGCGGGCCGGCCGGGAGTGGGGGGGACGGCGAGGTCGGCGGAGGCCCCCAGCGGCCGAGCGGAGCTGCGCAGGCTGCAGCTCCTGCCCCGGCGTGTGCGCGCGCTGAGCGTCCTCGGCCGGCCGGGGCGCGCGAGTGACTCACTCAACTTTACCCGGGCGCTGCAGGGGGAAACAGGAAACTCCTCGCCAACAGCTGGGCAGGACCTCCCTCCGTCCCGAGCCTGCTCTCTCCTTCGGCCTCCAGGCCTCCCCCTCTCCTAGCTGCCAATCACGTCCCCTAGACCAACCCTCCGGAAAGTTTGGGCAGCTTTCTGCGGCCCCTCACCGCCCTCCCACACCACTCCCGAGTTCCTCGCTCCAAGCGTTTAGTCAGGAGTGACTAAGTGCAGGCATTGCACAAAGCAACTGAGCGTAGAAACTTTCTACACTTTCCGTATCACCCCGGGGTGAATCTGCTCCACTCTGCCCAACTTTCTTTGGGCTGTTCCCAGGTGCTCTAGAATAGCGTTTTCAAACCATAAATTGAAATCCAGGAGTGGACCCTGAAATTTAGTGAGTTGTAAGCAGATTTTCTTTTCCTAATACCCTAACGGCACGTATTGCTTCGCTGAACTTTAGTTTCCGTTACGTGCATATGCATGCACCGGCGCATTGCAAAATGTTTTTCTTAGCTTGTAGGTCAAAGCTCAGAGGTTTTCCTGCGACTTTACTGTACGTTTGATCAGGTGGGAATCTTGCTAAAATGCAGATTCCAGTTCGGTAGGTGTGGCAGGCGGCCAGATTTTTGACTTTCTTTTTTACTGGTTCTGTGGGTAACTGCAAATAATCAGCCCTCCAGAGTGATCCTCATGGAGATTGCTGTGTTCACAGTGCATCCCGTGCAGATATGACTCTTTGGAGGTAACTGAAGGCCTGCATTTGCAAGTTCAAGAATGTAAGAGAAGATAGAGAACATTTAGCCTTTAAATTAAAAGAGGCAACAGCGGAAAGAGAGTAAAAACTAGTTGTAACGAATCTTTTAGAACTTTGAAAGTGATACAAACAGCCCGCTGCGGCACGCGTGTCACAGGTTCGCCACAATTGGTACAATTTTTCAAATTTCCTTTCCTGTTGGGACAACTGGGTTTGCTCAAGGCAGTCCGCTTTATAAGGTTGTATAGTTTAAATATAAATAGAACTTGTTTTCTCTTTTAGATGGGTCCTGATCCGATAATGAATTACATGACCAAGCTGTGGTCCAGCTTCTAAGGTTTCTAGCCTTTAGGCAGTTGTTCTGCAGTGAATTTCTTTACTTGAGGGAAAGATCATTTTCAGGGACAGGTGCCAGTTCACTGGGAATGCAGGTGGATTGGCATCCCTCAAAACCAGTTCCCATAACTTCCCAGTCAGTCTGTTTTTTTTGATCCTGGAACTTTAAAGTATTGATCCAATAAGTACCAAAAACCTCTGTGATGTAACACGCAGAAAAATGTCACCTCTCGCCATCACTCTTGGGAGGCAGCAACTGTATGAAAATCAGGAGGACTGGGTATGTCCGTGACCACCAACAACCTGGGCAAAACTGGAGCCACTTTAGTGGGGGAGAAAAGTTACCCCACCTGTGCTGCTGTCATGGATCCCTTCTTTTTCTTTCTTCCTTTTTTTTTAAAAAAAATTATTTTATTTTATTTAAGATGAAGTCTAACTTTGCAATTCAGGCTGGCCTTGAACTCACTGTGTAGCCATGTAACCCAAACTGGCCTCAAACTGCAGCATCCCTCCTGCCTCAGTCTCCTGAGTGTTGAGATTGCAGGTGAAGAACGCTATTCTAAAGCACCTGGGAACCAACCAATCACCCTCAGGGCCTATCTGGACCCTTGCATACAGTTTCTCATACAAGAATTGAGCTAAGTTAGAATGCATATTTATCCATTCCAACTCTCTGATTAAAATTATTTGATGGCATCCCACTGCTTGTGAGATGAGGAAGAGATAGCAATCAAATTCTTGCACTGGGCCTAGTGAACACACCTGTCATTCCAGCAATAAGTGAGAGAAAGGTAAAAGGATTTTAAATTCACTCCCAGGTTGGGCAACTTAGTGAGATCCAGTCTCAAAATAATAAAAAGAAAAAATACAAAAAGGGTGAGTTCCATGTGAAGGCCTTCAGTTAGATCCCCAGTGCTGTGGGGAAAAGAAGAAAGAAAGAAAAAAAGAAAGAAAGAGGAAGAAGTCCTTGCTCTGTTTCAAGCCCCACCATTCCTGTAAGCTCTCATTTGGCTCCACCTCCTTCCTGGAGTGTATCTCTGCCCCGCTTGCACACAGCCTTCCCTTTCTCTGCCTTTTCCTTCCTCTTCACCCAACCAGCACTAGGTCTTCCTTGATTGAGTCACATCCTCCGGATGGGCAAGCCTTCCCTGACCTCCTTGAGTAGATCCCTCTTTCATTACAATTCCCATGACTCCATAAGTGTTTTCTTCAGCACTTACTGCAGCCACAATTTTATAATTATTTGGATCATTCTTTAATTTTTATTTGTATTCCCCAACCAACTCCAAATTTCTTTGAAGCAGACATTATATCTTTCCCTCCACTTACTACTGCATTTCCACTGCCAGACATGTCATCTGTGCTTAATAAATATTTGTTGACTAAGTGAACAGGTGAGAAAATAAATACTCAGACAGAAATGTATTTGTCTGTCATTGTTACTTCATAACTCTTCAGAAAGCATTCTGGTACTTAAGAATTCAAGATATAAACATGTTAGATTTCAGCAGAGGGTGATGTCACCCTGACTTCCCTTTCCTGAGAATGGAGAAGTATGTGGGTTTCTTCTTTTCCCCTCTAAGTTTGTTCAAGTTCCTCTGGACAGTGTAAATGTACTTTCTTACTCCCCAAAACACATGGAGTTAAGTTCCCAATTAATTCCAAAGACTACAGCTATTGAAAAGACATGCTTGATGTGTTAGAAGCTGAGTTTGAGCAGCTTGATTCCATGGCAAATGTGTATTTGGTGGTTTATGTTTATTTACATTGCATACCACTAATAGGATTTTATTTTGCTTACCTTTAACATTTTTGATTTTATCTTCCATTATCTGTGAAGCTGAGGAGAGTTTGAATTCAGAGTAGGCAAGTACAGACCAGTCTTTCAGAAATCATCATAATGAGTTCGGCATAGAGGAACACATCCTGGAATTTCAGCACTCTGGGAGGCTGAGGCAGAAGGATGGCAGGTTCAAGCCCAACAGAGGCAACTGATGGAGTGCCTTACGGAGACTGAAAAATTTAGCAAGAAAAATGTGTTAAAGGGCTGGGAATGTAGTGTAAAGGCCCCGTGTTTAACACCCAGTTTGAAAAACAAAACTTAATCAGCATTGTGATTTCATTTACTGTATTTTGCAACTTGACACCCTGAGCATTTTGTCAGTATGGACTTCCTTTTGGTATTTTTGTCAAAGCAAAGTCTGATACTCATAATGAAGGCATTGTTTCTACACATCATTGTATAGTTGGCTTGCTATCATTTTCTGTGTATTTATATGGGCAGTTAAGAAATTCAGGCTATTGGGGCTGGGAATATACCTCAGTGGCAGAAGTGCCTGCCTGGCAAGCACCAGGTTGTGAGTTTGATTCCTGGTAAATTTAAAAAAACAAAACAAAACAAAAGCAAATTGCAGTGGAAATCAGCATGGAGATTCCTCAAAAAACTAGGCTTGAGAGTTCCATTCAATCCAGCTATTCCCCTCCTGGGTATTTTTCCAGAAAAATTGAAAATAACATACTACAGTGATACATGTGCACCCATGTTTATAAAAGCACATTAGCTATAATAACTAAATCTTGGAAACAACCAAAATGCCCATCAACCACAGAATGGATGAAAAAGATGTGGTGTTTTTATACAATGGAATATTACTCGGCTAAAAGGATGATCTTGAGGCTTTTATAGGTAAATGGAGGCAACTTGACACTATCTTAAGTGAAATAAATCAGATTCACATTTCTAAATATAGTATTGTCTCTCTAGCATAAAAATAATAGTAGTAAACTGAAAGAGTAATAAATCCAAAATGTATAATAGATATTGTACTAATGAAAGGGAAAGAAAGTGCTCAAAAGGAAAGAACAACTTGTATGTATACACATATAACTTTATGTATGTTTAAGTGTGCAAGATAGATAACCCTCTTACTAAATTTTTGTTAGTTCATCAAACAGAATAGTTTGTACTGTCATTGTTTGATTGATCATTTTTATGCTTAGATTTTGTAACTTGAACAACTACTTCTAAGATAACAATATGTAATATATCAACTAGTGATTTCTTGCTGTTATTTTTTTTGAAATTTGGTATCATTTCTACCCTTTTCCCTGTTTTGCTTTTTTCTCTAAATAAAAAAAAATACAAAAAAAGAGAAAGAAATTCAGGCTATTTGTAAATGAAACCAAAATAAAACACTAACTCTGAGTTTTAAGCTGAGAAAGGCAATTTTTAAGTCATTACCAAGTTGAAAAACCATAAAAATCAACTTGAACCAAAGTTAAACAACTAGACAACTTTCTTTTTCTGATTTTTACAAACTCTACCCACACACAAAAAACTGACCTGACTCAAGTGTGGCTGATTTAAGCCTGCATTTCTCAGTTGTGAAGAGGGATGAAAATCCTCCTCCCCTGCCCTTCTGACACACAGCTGTTGAGGTTGTTGGCAGCTAAAGCAGTTGACAGGGAGAGTCCACAGCAGTTGACAGGGAGCGTCCACCCCTAGTGCATTAATCATTCTGCCATCTCTATTCTTATCTCCGGACTAATTTTCCCACTATTGTGAAGCAAACTAGTAAACAATCAGAGAAGGCTTAATTCGAGAGTGTTGCCCACCTTTATGGGTCACCACGATGCTGGCGTCCCCTAGAAACATTCTGTGATTTCTCCAGCTGCATGTGATCACTGCTCTTCCAGGGAAGACCCACTGAGAGTCTTTGGCCAGTTTTTAAATATTTGTTCCATTTGAACATGCACTGTGTTTTAGTGATTTATTTATTTTCTAAATTTTATATTACAGATTATAAAGCCTTAGAAATCAAAGAATGTCCTTTGTTCACCTTAGATTACCACTCTGTGCCTTACAGATATTAAGTACTCAACCAGTGCTTCTTATCTCTAATAGTGGCAAAAGTGATAATATCTTTCTTCTTCTATTCCCTTGTTTTTGGTTCTTCATGGATATTAATAGTCTGCCGTTATGCCATGTTTTCAGAAAACATTTATATTCTTTTTGAGAAAAAATATAATTTTTTAAAAATTACAAAATTAATTTTTGATCCATTACCCAAAGATAATTTCTATTAGCATTTTGGAGCATGTGTTTACATGTCATATCCTAACCTTCTCTTACACAGCAAGAATTTGAGGATTAGAGAGATTAAGTATTTGGCAAAAGTCACACAGTAAAACAGAACCCAGGTCTGAATTTAGGCCTATCTGATTTCAGAACATGCTTTTTGTTAAAGCTGATCAAATGATTGTTCCTGATTAGTAAAGGGGTTCAAGAAATGTCATCTGAAAATATGTCATGTGTTATACTGATTAGTGTGAGTTGAAGGTGCTTGGAGAATAGCAAATAAAAGGAGGGGCTTCTTCTGAACTGCCCTAAAGATAGATCTGGCAAAACAATCCCAACGGTCACCAGGGACCTCCTTCAGTTTCATCAACATTAGCTCTTATCACCGGAGAACAGACTAGAAGTCGAAACCACACCCCGACACACTTTGTCCACAAGCTCTTACTTATTATTCTGAGGAGTCACTCACCTTCCCCCAAATCGTTTACTCCCCTCTGGGTGGCCTCCATCCTCCTCCTTCTGCTCCCATGAAAAGGGCACAGAAACTCCTAATTTACTGGTCCCTGGGTCTTTGAAACCCACTTTTCTGGTGCTTTCAAGCATATAATAGACATTTTCTCCCATTAACCTCCCCGTTGTCAGTTCATTTTATAGACTTGATTATTAAATTCTCAGAGGGTAGAGGGAATGTCTTCCCCTCCCTAAACTGCCCTTGTAATTATTGTGTTTTGGGGTGATTCTGGAATGATCAAAGCTGCCCTTCACTCTTGGTCCTCCTCATCACTTATGCAATAATCAGCCAGCTGTAGTCACTTCCCCAGGGGGGAGTTTCTTGGGCTTGGTTCATATCTGTCTTCACGTGGCACAGCCTGTGGGCACTTTCCAGTCCATAGTTTACCTCACTTCTCTGTTGCTTCAAATACTAGATTGTTCATGTGTCTCCATCATTCTCTCCTCTTTAATTTCATGTTCATACTGTACTTACATGTTAGGATTGTGTTGTGTTTCCCCCAAATTCTTACCTTAAAACCTTAGTCCCTGAGGTGACTGTGTTTGGTGACAGGGTCTTATAGATGTAATGAAGGTTAAATGAGGCTGTAAATGTAAGCCCTTAAACCACATGACTTGTGGACTTACAAGATGAAGGCCGGGCAACAGGGATGCACACACACAGAGAAATGGGCCCGCAAAGACGGGGCACAAGGCACAGGCGAGAATCTGGCAGTGTTAGCAGATGAATAGACCCAGTTTCTGCCTGCTTGTCCAATTGCTCCTTCACAGTCCCATCACAACTCTCTTTTCCTCCACTTATTAATCAAATACTGACATATACTGAATTTCTTTTCTGCCTCTTCTCTGACTCCTCCTGGGGAAAACACTCATTTATGATTTCAGTTAAAATATATGATAATTTCCAAACCTAAATATCAATTTTTGATTTATCACCAGTGTTACAATTCATACAGTGACCCACATTATGTTTCCAAAGGTATTATTCTGGCATCACATGTTCATTTTTCTAAAATAATCCAAACTGTACATTATTTTTGTATTTTCTCCATGTCAAAAAAAAAAAAAGAATTTATAGCTAGCTGTGGTGGTACATGACTGCAGTTCCAGCATTCTGGAAGATTGAGACAGGAGGATCACAAGTTGTAACCCATCTTGGACAACTTAGAAATTTAAAAATCAAAAATTTAAATTTTAAATTTAAAAATTTTAAAAGGACAAGGGATGTAGTTTAGTGTATGGCTTCAATCCCCAGATCCTCAGTAACACAGAAGAGAGAATCAAAAAGAGAGAAAGAGAGAGAGAGAGAGGAAGAAGAAGGAGAAGGAGAAGAAGAGGAGGAGGAGGAAGAGAAAGAGGAAGAGAAAGAAGAGGAGGAGGAGGAGGGGGAGGAGAAGGACAAGAAGAGGAAAAAGAAGAAAGGGAGGAGGAAAGAAAGAAAGAAAGAAAGAAAGAAAGAAAGAAAGAAAGAAAAGAGATGAAAGAATGTCTTTCACCAGCTCATAACCCAAGCCAGAAACACGAATGTCAGCTAAGAGTGAGTACCACTCTCAAGACCCGACCACACATTGGCTTCTATTTACTTTCTAAGTATCTCTTGCATCTCTTCTGTTCTCATTCCCATTACTGATATCATGTTCGTTCCTTCTTTCATTATTTCATGTAGGACTTCAATTTACTCCTGTTCTGACTCTAGTTTCACCCTTTCTCCTACAACCCTTCATTGCTATCTCAATGTTTCCCATGCAAAATACAAACATTATAATCACATTTAAAATTCTTTATTGGTGTCCTGTTTAGTTCAGTATAGAATTTCAACTTACTCTTCATCCATTTATTCATTCACGCAAGATTTGATTCTTTGCTATGACTGAAAGAATGTGTTAAATACTAAAGAAGTAAATAATCAGAAGATAGACCCCTAACTGTACTTTAAGGGAGTCAGACTGCCGTATAGCACGACAGGAGACATAGATAAGTAAACAAGTAATATTAACAGACACAATGCTACTAATGCCATCATACGCTGTGATATGCTTAGCATTCCACAGAGCAGACATGAGGCCACAAATAAAACCTGAGAGCAGAAGTCTTAAAGAACAAAAACATCTTTAGAGCTGGGGAATCTTGACACATAAGTATGACTTAGTGTCCTGCCTTCCATCTCTGAACAAGACTATGTACTGGAGGAGTTTAAGACAGGAGAGAGAGATGATTAGACATAATTGGGTAAGAATTTCAATCAGCAATTAATTGTCTAGAAGAAGCCTCTGGAAGAGCATAAATTATGTTAGAAAAACAAGCGTTAAAGGAAAGAAGTCTGAACAAAGGTCATATCTTGGGGATAGACGGAAGCAGATAGATTACAAAGATGGTGAATTCAGCTTAGCAGGAATTGGTGTGAGAACTGCTATGGAATAGCAGACAGGGTGCTTTTGCAGAAACAAAACTATAAGCAAACTACACTTTAATATATAACAATGATAACCAACATGAATTGTCCAGCACATTTACTACCATGTGATGCACATTGTTCTTAGTATTTTATGAATAAATACCTTTAGGTGCGCCCACAGTCTTTTGAGATAGGTCACATTACCATAGCCATTTTATAGTTGGGTAAACTGGACCATGGTTAAGTACAGCAGAACCAGAATTTTGGTTCAGCAACAGTGGTGCACAGGCTCTTAGCCACTGTGTTATCCACCCCAGTATACCATAGCCACAGCTCAGTGTTCCCTGCTGTCACGTTTTTATTTACTTACCATGGTTATTATTTGGCACTAGGGATTGAACCTAAGGCCTTCAAAATGAAGGCCATGCATTTCCCCACTTTGAATTTTGAAGCAGGATCTTGCTAAATTACCAAGTTTCTGTGTCAAACTTAGCAAACCTCTTGTCTCAGGCTCCCAGAATACTGGAATTATAGGCAAGTCCCACCACAACCAACTCAGATTTTCTCTTAAAATACTGAAAAAAGGCTTCCTATAAGTAAAAATGTTATAAACAGGTCACTGTAGATTTTACTTCCATAGGGAGAGAATTTGTATCCTTAACAGTTATACATTAGTCAACTTCATCTTGTGAAAATGTATTGCTAATTCTTGAGTCTTTTTAAAAAAGAAAATTACAACCAAACAGTTTTAATTTTTTTTTTTTTTTACATCCAACAATACTCACTTAAGCTGTTTGTTGAATCTTCATGCCTTTATCTGGTAGCCTGAGCATTCTCTTCGAGGATAACAATATGCAATATAATAACCATTGTTAAATTTCTATCCTCTTCTTTTGAAATCCTATATTGCCATTATTTTATTTTTGTTGTTGTTTTTGTCATTTTGCTTTTGTTAATTGTCTGCTTCTCGATTTTTTTTCCTCTTTAAAGTTAAAAATAACTAAATAAACTAGACATAGAGCCTGGTCAAAATGGGAAAAAAAATACTTCCTTGGAAATGCTGGACTTCTTTATCCTTTGAACATTGCTTTGCAAGTTCATTCAGTTTAATATTGGTTATTAGTCAAACTATACCATAAACCTTGAAAGACAGACATTTAATCAAACCTGTTATTGCTTTAATTACAACAGCGTTTCGTTTATTTTGTAACTGTACAAAGCCAGTTAGTGATATATATTCCTTGACAATATACATTAAAGTAGACTTGTTTAGTTGAAGTCAGATAAATGATTCTAGTAACGATTTTGAGTTATTGGTTTATCTATATTTTAATGTAATGCATTACACTAAATTTTATTAAGAGCCTTACTTAATTAATTATTTAATTTTTGAGACAAGGTCTCACTATGTAGCCCAGGCTGGCCTTGAATTCTTGACAATCGTCCTGCCTCAGCCTCCCTAATTCTGGGATTACAGACATGCGCCACCACACCCATCTAGAGCTGTATTTAATGTATAATTCGAATCCATGATATTGCACATTTTAGGATATTTAAATTGTAGGTGTAATATTTCTACTCAAGGAATGCTTGAGATTTTTTAGGTTAACATTTTGTACCCTAGTCAAAGATAAATACTTGAAGAATGATAGCCTGGGAAAGCTCTTATCTAAGGACTATCTCCTTAGGCAGCTCCTGCCATGTTCTGCCATTTTTATCCTCAATCTATGCCAAAGAGTTTGTTCATCAGCATAATGGAGATCAGAAATGAATTTTTGTTGTGAAATGATTGGTGCTCAAGATATGTAAGTTGGCTTACAGGACACGCAAGCCATGGCATGAATGGGGCCTGAGAGCCATATTCTTTGGAGTCCAGCCCTAGACCTAAGAACCTGCTCTGTGTCCAGCCATTTTTGAAAATATTCTGTCACTGATCTCAGATTGAATTCTGTTGCTAGAAGGTTTTCATATTTTCTTAGAGTGATCATTTCCTGTAAAATATACTAAGAGTTTATGAAATGACCAAAAGCAAAGTCTTTACTTACAGAAGCAATGTTGGTTTGCTAATAAACATCATGGAAAAAGTCATTCCGTGACTTTCACTTTTCTGTTATGTGGTGGCAAGAATTTGGTATGAGTTTGAATTCTCATCCACTTTTTAGTCTCCCATCTACCAAACTTACCCAAATGTTTATCGATGACAAATTAACTTCGGTCAGTTTGCAGCAGTTCTTAAAAGGCAGAATCTTTAGATTAATTGCTAAGAATGATTGTGAAAATATTTGGTAACTAAATACTTCTGCTGAAGTTCATCCAGGGTGAAGAATTCACAGTGTGATATGTGCTCTTTCATAATTATTTGCATAAGACTCAGGAGGATATTAATTATTAACCTGCTGAATCATTGAAAAAACATGTGACAGTTGGGCCCTTAAGCATTTCAAAGAGTTACCTCCTCTGGAAGCTGACAATAAACTCACTGCTTCTTGTTTAGAATTGCTGCAGTAAATACTTATCTCCAAGCCATGGTGAAATTAAACCATCTGTGTCTCACTTAGTCATTCCCTACCTAAAGCTCTAACAAGGCTACCAGTTCTCTAGGATTCCAAAGAAGTGATTCAGAAAACCTGCCTCTGAATTTGGCCTTATCTTTTGCCTCCACACAAAAAAAACACAAAAAAACCCTGAAAGACAATTAAAATGTTAGGGAATTTTTGTTCAATACTTCATATTTATTTGACGGATTTTATAGATACCTTTTACCATGCTCTCCCTTTTTTCATCTCAGCCGTCTGCTCCAGTGAAATCTATTTATTTATTTTAAGGGCCACATAAAAGAGAAAAGAAAATTAGGTCATGGTTTTACCATATTTTCCTGTTGGACCCTTTACATAAATATCACAAAATATTGCAAAAGTTAATAATTCTGTATATAAATTCTACTTTTAATGAAATATACAATCTCTAGTTAGATTTCAAAAATAATATCAATGTAGTGCTGCATGGAGTCTTCACATATATGACCTATTTATTCTTTTTGAAAACTCTATGATATAAAAGACTATTAGTATATACATATCATTATTGAGATAGAGATTATTACCTTATAGATAAAGTAGATATTTCAGGACATTAGTGGCTTTCTCAATGCTACACAGGTAATAAAATCCAAGATACAATTCAGTTATTGAACTTGTCTTTCCTCCCTTCTTTATGGCCTTCTGTATCTCTCTCTCTGCTGGCTTACATGTCTCCAACTCTAAAGAAGCTTTCACCTCCATGCCCCGCTCAGGATACAGTGGCATGCTGGAGTTCATTCACAAAGACCAAACTCTATCATTCACCAGTGGCCCAGAAGTGTTCTCTGGGCAGAGTATCCCAGGAGCTTGGCCATAGCACATCCAGTGTGGTGATTATTAATTAGCAAACAGTAGCTTCACACAAAGAGTTTAATAGACCTGTCTCTCAAGGAGAGGCATTCTCGCATAGAGTGGAGGTCAGCAGGCAATTACAGTGGAATTAGTGGGTAATAATATTCTAACTACTGTTTGGGCACTTCCAAAATTCTCTTATGATTGTTGTATCCTGTTGCCTGGCCTCACAGTTCCTTGATGCTGAAATTCTGTCTTGAACCAGCAAAGGGCTATTCTGAATGTGATTTTCTGTTATATGCTTATAAATGTGGCTTTTCTCTTCCTTAAACACAAGACTATAACGTGTTTTTTTCTAAAATAGGAGATCCTTAGAAGAGCAAAAACAATTCTTGACAACAAAGGCAAAGCAGGGGACATCAAAAGTCAATCCCTAATTTGAAATTGCATTACAGAGCTACTGTGATAAAAATCACATGGTACTGACAAAAAAAAAAAAAATGAAATGCTGAGAATCAGTGGAACAGATTACAAGATGCAGAAACAAATTGAAACACACTCAGCCACATATTTTCAACAAAGGGGCCAAATGTATTCACTGAAAGAAAAGTAACCTCTTTAATAAATGGTGGTGGAAAAACTGGCTTTCTATATGCCAAAGACTAAAGATAGACCAATGTCTATCACTACAAACTAAACTAAAATCTAAATGGACCAAAGACCTAAAATTAAAATGGAAAAACTAAGTCTGCTGGAAGATAAAATAGGTAGAATACCTGAAGACATAGGAATAGGCAGAGTTCATGAACAGACCTGAACTGCATGGGAAATACTACAAAGAATCACCAACTGAGATCTCATCTTATTAAAAAGAAATAATTTGCCAACAGAGTGAAAAGACAACCCACAGAGTGGGGAAAAAAGTTTATCCAGTTGTTCCTCAGACAAAGGACTAATATTTAGCACATATGAAGAGTTGAAAAATAATCAAATTTCCAAGATCTAAAAATCCAATCCAAAAATGGGCAACTAGAATGAATACACACTTCTCAGATGAAGAAATAGCAAATAAATATGTGAAAAAATGTTCAACATTACTGGTCCTTTGAGAGATACAAATTAAAACAGTATTGAGATTCCATTTCTTTCACTCCAGAAAAAATGACTATTATAAGAAAAATCAACCAATAACAATGCTGATGGGGCAGCAGGGAAAAAATGAACACTTCTCCAACATTGATGGGAATGTAGACTGGTGTAAGCACTGTGAAAATCAGTGTGACGATTCCTCAAAAAGCCAGGACTAGAGATCAATTTGACCAAGCTATTTCCCTTCTTGGTGTCTTTCCAAAAGAGTTAAAAGCATCATGCCATAATGATATATGCACATCCATGTTTACAGCAGTACAGTTTGTAATACCTAAATCTTAGAAACAACCCAAATGCATATCTGAGAATGAATAAAAAAGTTTTTTTAAATATAATGTAGTACTATACAGCCATAAAGAAGGATGAATTTAAGACATTTATAGCTAAATGGATGAACCTTGAGACCATACTCTTACGTGAAGTAAATCAGACAAATGAATAAACATCACATTGTCTCTCTGGCATGAGAAAATAAAAATGGAAATAAGAACCAAAATATATAATTGACATTGTGAAATAGGAAGAAACTGTGCAAGTGGACAGGAGAACTAGGGAGAGGGAAGGGGGAAAAGATGAAATAAAAAGAAAAAAATGAGAAAAGAAGGATAAAATGGAAACAAAAGCTTTGTAAGTAGGAGGGGAACAGTGGCTGAAGGGAAGGAAAGGGAATGGGAAAAGACAGGAATCAAGACATATTATGTATGAATACAAATTCCCTGTAAAATGAATGTGGTCATTTTGTATATCTAAATGGTACCAATAAACAATAAAACAAAAGGAGATTCTAATTTATAATTCATGTAATTTATTCAATATGCAATTAAGTTTTTCAAAAGAAAGAATCCTAACTGTTATCAGATTTTCAAAGTTATCTGTGGTCAAAAAAAGAAGTTAAGAATATTTAGAGTGAATGACAGGTCTGGAAAGCAAACCCAGGCGATGTAATGCTATGGTATTTATTTCTGACACCTTCGCTCATTTTCTACCTTCCAACTCAGTTACCATGAGAAATTAATCCAAGATTTTTTATCCTAAGTTTAAAGTTAAAATCATCATCATAATCAAGCTATCTTTCTATTCTCAGGAATATGGCAAATATATACTTTTATTTATTTCTTTTAGCATGACTAAAATTCCGAGATATTATGTATAAGGCAAACTTAAGAAGGCTGTGAGTGGTAGGAAGATAAAGATAGGCTACTTTGAGGCCTCTAGACTTAGGGAGCTCATTTGATGGTGATGTCTTTAGTTTCTTTTTCACTTCATCTATTCCAGAATTGAAATTGAAGAAGCTAGCAACTTATGAATACCAATAGGTCTGACAAATAAAGTAAAATAAATATAATAGTAATAAAAAGTTTAATGGGTAGACTCAATATTACATTAGAGAGAACAGAGGAAAGAATTGGTGAAATCAAAGAACAGTAGACATTACCCTATGTTGGAACTTAGGACACTGAGAAACCAAGCAACCAGTGTGTCTCCCTGGTAAGCAGCTGGGGCTTGGGCAAGCTGCAGCTGCCCCAGGGGGAGAAACAGCCAGAATTTCCCAAGATCCATGCCATGCTGGAACTTAGGGCACTGGGAAACTAAGCAACCAGTTTGCCTCCCTGGTAAGCAGCCATGAGCCTACCGGCACTCAGGACAAGAATCAACATCCCACCCCCCCCCCACCTCCCAGTAGCAAATGGGAGCCAGAGGTCTGAGCATCTCTTGGGAGGTTGACCATATGCAACATAGCAAATAAGGTGGAGTCCCTTCCACCATCTCTTTGAAGGCAAATATTGCTATCACTGTTTTGCTTTGTTCTGATTAATTATATTGCTCTATTCAGTATTCTGTTTTGATAAGTTTTATAATGTTTTGTATTTTGTTTCACTCTGGTAAACTTTATTGAAAGAACAATAATTGTGAAGTCAAGATATACTATGGTGCCTATTACTGTTATTCTGGTAACCTGTTGTGATGTTCTGTACCAATTCCACTGCACTGTCTCAATTGGCTATGTTATGTCTTGTTGTGTTGTATTTCACTACCTTCAAAAAAACAACTAAATAACAACAAAAACAATAGAATATGAGAAAACAAGATAACAAAATACCTCCAAAAACTCCCAACTCCATCAAAGCTGATCCGTGGGTCATGGATGAGGAGAAACTAAAAAACAAAACAGCAGAATTATATAAGGTGATCAAAAAGGAAATAACAACAATAAAACAGATCAGTAAATTACTGAGCAACCTGAAACATGATATAACTAAACAGATAATAGACTTAAAAAACAAAAGAAAGAAAGAAAGTGCTCTAAAGGTTATAATTGCATGTATGTTTAAGTGTGTAGGATTGATAACCATATTACTAAATTTTGTTAGATGACTGAACAGAACTGTTTGCAGCTTCACTGTTTGAATGTCCATTTTATATGCTTTAATTTTGTAACTTGAACAACTATTTCTAAGAGGACAATATGTAATTTATCAACTAGTGATTTCTTATCGTTTTTTTTGAAATTCTGTATTATTTCCTACTTTTTTTCTGTTTTGCTTTTTTCTCTTTAAATAAAATTAAAAATAATACAAAATAAAATAAATGCTTGAAATTAGCCAACATGAATGACAGAGGAAAAAATGCAACAAAAAATGAAAGAAAGAAAGAAAAGAAAAGAAAAGAAAAGAAAAGAAAAGAGTGCCAGCCTTAGGGATCTGTGAGACTACAATATATCGAACAGTCTGGTTATCACAATCCTGGAAGAATAGAAAGGCAGGAAAAATTGTTTGAGAAAACAATGGGGTTTTGCAAAAGAGAAGACCAAGAGATTGTGGGGGTGAGGTTGTTGTGAAGTGGGAAAGAAAAAATAGAAAAATATAATTAAATTGTATTACATACATGTGGAAGTATCAACTCCCTGCTATAAATATAATCATTAGGCACTGCAAACACATATTACTAAAGAAAGAAAAGCTAAACTCAGCCTCCACATTTAGAAAAAGACAAAAATTTATAATTTAAAAAACTAAAAAACACCTGAGGAGGATAAAACTAAACAAAGCAATGTTAAGACACAGCACAATTAAAATTCTGACAATGAAAAAATAAAGAAAAAAATAGAAACTTCTTAGCTATAGAAGGAAAAAGTTAGAAAGACAGCAGATTTTCCTCTGAAACTATGGAGCTCAGAAGGAAGTGGCACACCATTTTCAAGTAAAGCAAAAACTACAAAACCACAACATTAAATTCAGTAAAAACATCCTTCAGGAAAGGAGGAAATGAAGATATTCTCAGATCAAGCAAAACTAAGAGGATATGATGTCTGCAGACCTAAATTAATACATTTTTAACCAAAAAGGTGTACTTTAAACAGAAAAGGAATGATAGAAGAAGGAATTATTGACTGCAGGAAGGAACAAAATACAAGGGAAAAAAGTTGTAAGTAAAAAATACATTTCCTTTGTTTGAGCTTTCTAAATCATATTTATTTTATAACACTGATGTGACTTCACACGTAAAAAGAGGAAATATTTAAGAAAATAATGCATGAAAGAGGGAGAAAGATAAAAGGAGAGGTGAAATTTTTGTATGTTACTCAAACTAATAAAATGATAGCATCAGTAGACTACAGTGACTGATCTGTATGTTGTGTGAAACCACTAATAAAGCTAAATAAACATGAGGAGTAAACAGAGCCCCAAGGACCTGTGAGACTATAACCATATATCTAATGTCAAGTCATTAGAGTTCTGGAAAGCAGTTTGACTGAATATAAACATAGTATAAAACTCAATAATGTTATTTCTGGGCATGTATCCAGAAAAAATGAAGACATATATTCACAAAAAAAGACAAATTTCATAGTGAATTTATCTGTAATAGTTCCAAACTGGAAATAATATATATGTCCTTCAAGATCATGAATAACTAACCAATCTGTGAACATCTATGTGTGTGCCATTTGGATAGTATTCAGGAATAAAAAATAATTAACTACTGATGCATGTAACAACCTAAATACATATCTAGAGAAGTATGCCAAGCCCCCCCCAAAAAAATCCAACTATAGAAAGTTATCTGCTTCATGCTTCTATTTCTATAATACCCTTAAAATGACAAAACGATAAAAATTAAAGCATAACAATGGTTGCAAAATCGTAAGGAGGAGCTAAGGCAGTAAGGAGTGGGGATGACCATAAAGAGGCAACGTGAGAGATCATAGTAAAGAAATATCTGTCCCATGACTGTGTTAGTCTCAATACCTTGGTGGGAATACAGTCCTATAGTTTTGTAGGAACCACTGAGAAAGAACTAGGTTTGGGGTACATGGAATCTTTCTGCTTGTTTGTGATAACTATATGTGAATTTAAAGTACCTCAAAGTAAAAGTTTAATTAAAGAATCATATCTATCATCCTATGAAAAAGCTTTCTAGCTACTAAATGTCCGAGTACCTATATATATTTCATTACATGTATTTGAAACTTGTGTTTCATCAGTCTGTTGCACTCAAAGCATTTCAAAATTTGATTATCAGGTTCTGAGTGTATAGGGAAAGAGAAATGGTTCATGAATGTGCAGGGCTGATCCTAATTATAATGAAAGACAAATACAAACACTCCTGAGTTAACACACACTCATTGTGGCTTTTGTGTTTGAGATTGTTGCTGCCGGTGATGTAATTAAATGATTCACCAGTGAGTAGATTACAAAATAGGTCTAAAAAGCCATAGATGGAAGTCACAGGGTTATGATATCAAAGCAGAGTTGAGAAGATTTATGAGAATGCTAATAAGGAACTAAATTTAGTCCCAAGCATACAGTAGGTATGTAAGTCTTGGTTGACCAAATGAATAGTGTCATGCTACATACTAGAAAGTAGTTTGTTCTACAGCTAAATCTTCACAAGGATCTTTTGCAGACACTTTAGAGTCATTCTGCCCACTTCCTATTACCTCTGCCTTCAATAGGCAAAGTGACTCATTTTGAGGGATGCTGTCCTGATTATACTAGCTATTTCAAAGATAATATTAATAACCATTTATTGATCTCTTGCATTTACTGTATACTATGCTAAGCCACTTTCATACACTAAGTGTTGGCATGGATTAGAAGGCATTTTGGTTGCCTCTGTCTGAGCCATGCCTGCCTCTACCTATAGGCTCACATGACTTTTTCTTTCTCCATCTTCTTCTAGGTTTTGTTTAGTGCCTTTTCTCTATTATATACCACACGTTCTGCCAGGATGGGGCAGCTTCCTGAAGGAAGATAAATGTTTATTAGTCTGGGCCAATCATGCCATTTCATTAGCTTTACCACCTAAAGGTGAAGACATCCTGTGATTTAATTCTGGCCCAATATGAAGAGGTCAGTTGGTGATGACAGCCATGGAGATGTCGGTGGATATAGTATCTGACAGGATCTTGTTACTCTGAATAACAGATGTGTTTTCCTTTGGGTTAATGGAGATGGCTATGGGAAGAGATTGCTGGGGACTCAGATGCTTTCTAGCAGGCATGAGGAGGTGACACTGGAAGCAAACATCAGCAAGTGATAACAGGATAAAGTTAACAGGGTTAATGTGCAACTTTGGATTTTTAATTGATAATTTGGGTAAAAAAATCTCCTCTACCTAGAAGAAAGTATAGGAACCCCAGAAATTCTGATAGCATCTTCCTACTTTCCCAAATAAAGGGAAGCCCACCAATGGGTGAAGAAAAGCACAAAAAATAAACTGAAAAAAAGTTTATAGGAGAATGATACCTAATGATGTTGCAGAACTTTGGATCTAACCTAAAGGTCACTGTTTTTGAGCTTTCCAATGGTATGAGCTATCACATTCCCTTATTATACTAACCAGTTTGGAATTTCTGCCACCTGCATATAGAGTCCTTAATCATATTTTAAACATAAATCTATTCAGATTAAAAGGTCACAATGTAAATATGGCAATTGTAGACTACAGTGTGAATTTAAAAGATACAGCCATTTTGTCTGTGTAAAATAATTTCTCCTTTTGGCACCACTGAAATCATGAGTGAGTATAAATATAAATTCTTCATATTAGCAATGATATCCGCGGTTCTTGGCAGCTAAGGTTGGGACTCTGAAATCACCATCCTTTCATCCATTGTGGAAACATTTAACCACCTGAGTTCACATTTTTTAACACAGAAATAAAATATTTTGTGAAGTGATTTATTTATACACGTATGTATGTGATATTATGAAATTTCTATTTTCCTTATGAAGGCAGAAGTTTAAATTTTTATGACTCTGGTATTATTTTTGTTGAAGAAGTACATAAATAAACCTCTGAGAAAGACTTTTTCTTCAAGTTTTAGAAAGTTCAAGAAGCCTTAATTTCAGTCTGGGAAAATTTGGGTTTTTATTGGAGATCCAGAAGTAGAAATGGTGGACCAGGGTTATATAGCTCAGTAGCACAAGTGCCTGCCTGGCAAGTGCAAAGGCATGATTTTGATCCTTGGTTAAACAAAACAAAAGAAAACAAAACACAGCAGAAATGCAACTGAAATATTTTGGTTGAAAAGCTGAAATCCATGTGCCATATATGAAATTCTAGGTGGAATAGTGATTATGAAAGTGAAAAAATATCATTCTTTGACTTTTTTGTCAAAAGTAAGTTCAATATCTATAGGACGACTAGTGTGACACAAATGAACTCTTTTATTTGTCCTTCTAAAAACTTGATTCCACTCTTCTGAGAGTTTTATAAGCTTTCGTAATTGAATTGTAACCATCAGGTAACAATATAGCTACATGGCTCTTCTCACACCTTGTAGTTCAATGATTTTATAGCTGCCTTTCTACTATTATCTCTCTGATTCTTCCACTTGGCTTTGATCTTTGATAAAGAATTTATGTTTAAACAAGTCTTCTTTAAAAGGGATGGTCCTCTAGGTGGTACTGTTGGGAGCTTGTGGAAACTTTAAAAGGTAAGGCCAGTGGGGTGGGGGGCTTAGGTCATTCGCAGTGTATTCTTCTAGGGGTGCGTTGAACCTGACAGAAGCTCCTTCTTCACTCTTTTGGTTCCTGGTGTTAAGGGAAGCTTTGTTGCTGAGCTATGTGCTGGAGTTAATGGTTGCCACGTCTCCCTAATATAAGAAACCCTATAATTATATACAGTTTCCCAATCATCCTCCAACATGAAGCAGATTGCATCATTAATCAGAAACCCTAAGTTTTGATACCACTTGCATCACCACTGTGATGATCTTGGGAAATAGATTGAACCTCCTTGAACGTCTCTTTATTTCCAAAATAAAGAAAAATATTTCTCCTGTTTAAAGGAAGCTGTTGTGACATTATGTGTTACAGATAGATGAATGCCTTACGAAGGGTATGTTCGAATACTTTTAAAATTAATTTATTGCAGGTTTCTATACCAGGGAACTGATTTGGGGCATTCTGACCTGTACTATTTCTGAAGTCCAGTAGTATTCCAGGAGTCTGAGTGTGTTGGAGCATTCACTGACCCACTGTGAAATGCGCTGTGAAAATGATGCCATGCAATTTCTAAGGCTGGGCTAGAAAAGGTCATTCAGCTCCCACATTATTTGCTACAGCATTCACTGTTGGAATTGTGAGTTGCTGTAGCTATAAGTTAAAAGTCTGACCCCCTTAAGGCCATGATAATGAAATCACTTGGATGAAAAAATCATACGAAAAGAACATTTGATTAAATTAGGAGAGATGCCAGTGAACCCCCAGCCAGCTGAGTCCTTCTGGCCCAGGTTCCAGCCATGAAAGCAAAGAGGACTCCGGATAATTCCAGCCTGTGGCCATTCAAATCATCACACCAATCACTGAGTCTTCCTAGTTGGGGTACAGTTAAGGCATATTAGCTGTGTTATCTGAACTCCTGGTACAGAAAATCCATGGTCTTAATAACATAGATATGGTTACATCAAGTTCTGAAATGGTTTGCTAATGCAATAATAAATACATGGGATAGTTTCTCAGTCCATTTTCACAAAAATCTTAAATAATCTCAATTTTTATGAATGAAAACAGAACTTTTAGTCCTACACAGATAGTGATCCATCTACTACCTGAACTCAAGTCTGTCTAAATGATGAACACATCTTCTCCAACCACAGTGGGACTGACCTCTGTGGTACATGCATAGTTAACCTGCAGAGTCCATAGGATGACAAGGCAGGAGAAATACCTTCTTACTGTTGTACAAGTTTGTGTTGAGGATGTCTTCATATGAGCATCTGAAAAGTGAGCATATTTGCTGTTTTCTGCCTCAGACACCTTTATTATAAATGCGTAGGAGGCTTCTACCATTGAAGCGAAACTCTGTGTACTTTTCTTTCTGGAAAAGAATGTAAAGTAAAATTCATGTGGACTGCTCACATTCAAGGTATTGATTTCTGTTGTTATTTTTAAACTGTTTTCTCTCTGAAAGCTTAACTTGCCCAACAAGAGAAACACAAATAAATGCAAGTCAGACCTACACGAGTGAAGAAAGGCAGGGAGATTAGCACACCCTCTTACGGGCTGGGGTAATGGTTCAGTAGAAAGGTTAAAAGACCTCAAGCTAAAATCTGTTTGAATTTGAAATCTGTTTCGTGAAATCCCAGTAGAAAGATCTTTTCACTTTTCCAGTGAACTTTCCTATATGTATACACTCATAAAAAAAATAAAGAAAAAGAGTGAGAGAACACCAAAGCAAAGGGATAGTGTACTTCAGTTGGAAGAATGGAAAAACTTACCCCCTCAGTTTTAATTCCAAAGCCCAGAGAGCTCCTGTGCTGCTTCCTGGGTGACAGGCAACTGAGAGGCCCACTGCAGGAAGGGGTTTCCGTTGGTCTCCTGCGCCTGCTCTGCACTGCTTATATTTACTTTCATTCCTGCAATTGCTACCACTGATGTTTCTTTTGCAAAAAATTGGGCCATGACATTTTTGTGACTGGCCAACACATTGTTAGAATGAGAAGTGGAGAAAGGAACTGATTGATGAAACATCAATATCATCTTAGCAGCTATAATTTATTGAGCACCTAAATAATGCAGGTAATTACATGTGCTTTCCATTTAATGTTCACAAAAATTCCCTTAGGTCAGTCTTCTTAGCTACATATTTATATGATACATTGACTTTTTTTGTCCAGCACAGAACCTTTGCACTGGGCTACAATCCAGTTCTGTTTCCTTTTTCTTTGAGACAGTTTCTTATTAAGTGCCCAAGTGGGACTGACAATTGTGACCCTCCTGACTCAGCCTCCCAAGTACAGAGGATGCAGGTGTGCATCAGTTGAAACACTGATGTAGCAAAGCACTGGCCTTAACTCCATTCTGTCTTACTCCAAAGTCTGTGGTTTCTCTACTGTGTATTCTTGTGGTTTACTCAAGGTGATTTTAGACAGCATATATACGTGTATCAACAGGTGTTGATTCAGTATTTGTGTGGTTCTTTAGTATGTATTAGAAAAATAATGTAACAAGCACCTAAAAACAAATATTCATGGGTAGTGGATACAGTTAGGAAAAAATTAACCAAATAACCACACAGATAAACTTAAATTGAAGTGGCATACTGTTATGATTTATATTTAGATGTCCCCCAAGAGCTTCATGTGCTTATGGGCAGATTTTTGGAATGTGATTGGACTATGTGAACCAAATACCTGACTTGCTGGTACAAGGTGGGATCCATTTGGGAGATGGGTGTCCCTGTGGGCACGGCCTAGAAGGGTACACCTCCCTGCCCAATTTCCCCTTTAGTTCTGCTTCTTGTTTGCCATGCCATGAACATCTCTCCTTCCCTATGCCCCTCTGCCATGCCATCAGACCTTGAAGCCAGCTAAGGACTGAAATGTGAGCCAAAGTAAATGTGTCCTTCTTTAAACTGAAGTGCAGGTCTCAGTGACTAAGATACAGGCTTTGCTTAAAACTTGGAAAAGTCAGCTCACACTGGACTATGCTCGTGTCAGTGATTGGCCATTGGAGCATTTCCAAATAATTTATTCAGATTTACTGATACTTAAATTCAAGCAAAGTCAATGATATCAAGGGTATTAAGGTTAGAGTATGTACTAACAAGAAAAAAATGTACCTTTGAAATGTATCTGTGTAAGTTAGTAGGAGACAATCTTCTCATGATCATGAAGTAGTATTCACAGAATCAGAAAACCAACCTCATAGATATTCAACCATCCAGTCGATGGAATTTATTGAGCACTGGAAATGTAGCAGAAATTAATTAGATAATGCGTATTCTCCATATTCCAGGAGCTTATTTCTCTTGTGGGAATCATCTACATATTTATTTTTGACATAGTTATTCATGCACAAAATAGTACAAGATCAACTCAAGAGAGACTTGCTTCCTCGCTCTTCAGCAGTGCATCTTCTCAGAAAACTTCATGGGCAGAGAATCATATTGTATATGTGCTGACAAAAATACAGCCCAGAAGCAAAGTTGTTGAAACTCTGCTGCCTTGGGCTGGGGGCTTACCTTGGTGGTAGACAGCATGACTAACATGTACTGGGACCTGAGTTCTATTTCCAACACTGCAAAAATGAAAACAAAACTATGTTTCTTATATCTGATAAATTATAGGAACATAATGTGGGGTGAAGGTAGCACTTCGTAATGTGAATGATCTATCATAACTGACAGAGCTGACCTTTTCTCACACTATTCTTCTCTATAAAATAAAATTATTTTCAGCAATAAATTTGAAGTAAAAAAATAATAATAATCAAAATTACCAGAAAAGAAAAATAGAATACAGTATTGGATTAATGTTTTCAAATTCTTCAAAGTGTTATTTTAATAAAAAGGAAGATGTATATACTGTTACATTGATCAATCATAGAAATGGATAATTACAGTAGCTTGTTCCTGAGACTTAATTTCTGTCAATATATTGAAGACATCATAAAAGTTAATTTCATCACATTTCTGGGTAAATAAATGCTTAACTAGATTTTCCAGTAAATTTCACTCACTTGATCAAAATATGTATTAATTTTAATTTCAAAAAATTACTTTCACAGGAAGCAACATATATAGGCATAATAATGAAAAGTTTTAAACACAAGGATCATTTGGCAAAGATCATAAAAATTCTATTTTATGATAACTCTTAAGAAAATACAGCTCCCCACACCTTTGTTTCTTCAACATAGTGTGAATGACTCCAAAGGTTTTAAATGTCTCTGGAGTTGGAGAATTGTAAACAGAAGCTAAAGTATGACAGAATACAGCATTAAAATCACTCAGGTTCTGCTTCTGGTTTTTGCAATCGCTATGCTATCATTGTTCACTGCAAAGCTACTGTTTAAACAAGGAATATGTACATCAGGAGTTAGGAATGGGAATTTAGCTTGAAACAAGCTCAGAGTATTTCAAACAGTTACAGACTTCCCTTCAAAGTGAATTTAAGATCTGTTTCTGGGAGTTTGGGGCCAATTTGTATACCTGGAGAACTTCTCAGTTTTCACAGAGATAATACCATGAAGTAGAAATAGTAAAATTTTCTAATAGGTTGCTTGCCTATTGCTGTGGCTTGAATGTGTCCTTCTAGGAAGCTCCCACTGGAATCTTACTTTCAAATGCAAGATGTCAGGAGGTGGGACTCTCAGGAGAGGTGATGGAGCATGACAATGGAGCCAGTAGGCTAGTGCCTTTATTGCAGGTGTGGTTATTGTCCCTGAAGTGGATTAGCTTTCAAAGAAGAATTTCAATCTTATTTTACTTTCTCTTTCTCCCTCTGCTCTTCCATACTGGGAGGTCAGCAAGAAGACCCTGACCAGCTGTCAGCTACTCATCATGAATGTCCTCGCCAAGAGAAAAGTGAATCAATGCATTTCTGTTCAAAATACATTGCTCATTCTATATTCTCCAGCTACAGCAACACAAAATGAAGTAAGACACACATATGCTAATTATTTAGAACTTAAACCAACAATATATTTTTATTTTTGGAGAGAACTATCTCTGAATCACGTCTTTCAGATCTGATAACCCAAGGTGTTACAAAAGTAGACTGACTTTTAGTGTTTCATTAAAAATTTCTTTTTGGTTTTCTTGCTTTTGTAGTGTTGGGAATTGAACTGTTAATAAAATTTTCTATAGGTGTTACCTCTTTCTATGAAGGTTAATCATGTTGATAATAATAGTTACAATAAATCTTGAAGTCCTGCTGTTAGTCTATTTGTGTAAGGAAATCTGTTCACACACTCTACTGTGTGAGATTCTCATTCACTTGTAGCTAGAGCATCATTAACCTCAGCAACAGGGTGTTTGACTTACTATTTTCTGTTCATCTTCTCCCCCAAACAATCAGCTTCCTCCAACTCTGAATTGGAACCTTCAGTCAATGCCTTTATTTCTTATATCCACTTCCCTTATCTGGAAAAGTGCAAAGGTTGAACCAGAGATGCAGCTCAGGAGGCAGCACTTGCCTGGCATGTGTGAGGGTCTGAGTTCAACCCCTGGTACTGCAAAAACAAAAACAACTCCAAACAATAAAAAAGAATGCTTTCAGATGAGAAAAAAACATTAACCTAAGGAGACCAAAAACTCAATCGCTAGCCCACTCAGTTGCATACAGAGGCCAGGCAGGTATTCACTATGTGGGAAGAGGACAAGGGAGAACCTACACTGAAAATCAGGGCATCAGAACAAATAGCATCTGCTGTTTGTACTAATCAGTGCCATGTGCAGGCTTAGTAATGTTGGATACTTTTATTTCTCCAGAAAGACCAACTGTCTTGGTTTCTTTCGTGTTATATTCCATGGTTCTGAATATACTGAGAGGAATTTGAGAGTATAAATATGCCAAATGGCATGTATCTCTAAGCCAATTAATAATTTCCAAACACTAAATTTTCTTATCTTTGGATTTCCTTAGTAATTCTGTTCCTCTAGAACAGAGGAAGCTTGACTCTTTGCAAGGAGCATCCAAACATAGTTTCTGTCTCAAGGTGAAGCTCACAGGTTAGCCTTTCATAAACCATGGTTGGTTTGATCCACATTGGCTTTATCCACTCAGTTCTCATCTCCAGCTAGGAGAAGAGGGAGATTTATCAGTAGACTATTCTAACTCTTGACTTTGAGGTCTATTTGGAATTAAATGGCTCTTTCTGTGAAAACATACATATAAATGGAAATGAAAATGAAAGAAATAGAAAATTGCAAACTGAACAGCCAAAAATACAGAATCTTTACATGTAAACAAGCTTTTTGTTTTTCTACTCTAGGTAAGAACAACCCTTACTATATGCCTTTTATATACACTTTTTGTTGTTGTGTTAATGCTTCCAGTTCAGTCGGCTTGAGGAGAGTTATGGTTTCTATCTAGCTGCCCCTCCAAAGCCCCTTGTAGTCATAGGGGTTTTGAATCATGAGGTGCTACAGCTAAACGTGGTGTTAGGAGGTGCAGCCTGGTGGGAAGAGTGGGTGTGACCTGGAGGGGTGGATCTGGGCTCCCAGTTTCCTGATTCTTCCTTTTCCCTGCTTCCTGGCTGTCATGCCATGGGTAGATTTCCTCCTCCGCCCAGGTCCTTCCACCAAGCCACTGGCCATGCAAAGGCAGAAGGAGCCAAAATAAACCTCTTCTCCTTTAAATTGTGGGTGTGGGTATTTTGTCCCAGTTAAGAGGAAAGTAACAAAGGTTATCAGTCAGTGGTTAACATGCTTTTGTTGTCACTTACAAGATGACACTTCCTCCCTGTTTTAGTTCTTCTCTTACTCATTTTTCTAAAATGCATTCAGTGCTACTTTGAAGGCACCCGAGGAAGGACTTTTAAAGCTTAGCAAAAGAGGAAAAGTGATTGGAATTCAGCAGGAGGAAAGGGAAGCAAGGAACTAGAGGTAGGTGAGGTGTAGGGCAAAGAAGATGGAGCAGAATTATTACTCATTTTAGTGATTAATCAAAACCTCTGCTCTGCATTACTGCACTGAGTCCTTGTGGATTTTCCTCTGGGACAGAATCCATGCTCTCATTCTTTTGTTTCATGTTCCCATTGCAATGAGAGGGGGCACTTGTTCACATATAATGTCATTTCTGGAGTAATTATGCAAACGTATTGAAAGTCAATATGTGAGAGTTCTCTCATGTACAATATTTCAAGCCAGAAAGGGAATTTTTAAAGCAAAATATATGCATTTGCATTGTTTGTTAAGAACAATTAAAGCAGAGAGGAGAATGCTAAATTACAAGTGATACTTTTCTCAAAAGGATTAAAACTGATTTTAAAAATAGGCTTTAAACTGTGAGACAATAAGCATTAACTCTGAACTGAAATCAATGCCATCTAGAAGCTAATGCAAGAGCATTTAATTAATCTACAATTTATTCTCTAGTATTGTGGTAAAAGTTTACAAAGAGTCTTTCAGTTTAATTTCTAGGAACAATTGCATTAAGGGTAATTGTTAGTGCAAAAGAATGACTCTGAATGCTTTGTAATCATGAGAACAATGCTCAGAGTCTCCATGCTTGAAATCCAATCTGTCTCACAGTGCTGAAATATAATAAGAGCACCTGAATCTCAACCATTTGCAAAATGTTTGCATTTTTCTATGCTTGCCTGTTTTCACTTAGTTCCTGGTTGGGGAGTGGATGCCAGGCACATGAAACAATTACTGTAAAATATTACCTAATTGATGATAGGAATGAAACTTTCCTGGGGGAGGCCAAGAAATGATTTATAAACACTTTTAAGGAATATTTCACTTTTTACTTTGCATAGATGCATACAGAGCAAAACCAAGAATGCAGTTTCAGAATCTGTATGAAAATTTCAGGGGCAAATGTCAAACATAAGGATTTAGGGAAGAAGAAAGTCATCATTATGTTAAATCATCTGTATATCTTGATATTTGCTCACATCCCTAGTTTTTGAAATTGGTGTCTTTTTATTTTTTTAAATTTTTTTGTCTTTTTGAGACAGGGTCTTACAATGTGGTTCAGGCTGGCCTTGAGCCTACTTTGTAACCCAGGATGATACTGAATTTGCAACAACTTGCCTCCTGAGTGCTGGGATTACAGGCATTACACACTCAACAGGAAATTGGTGTCTTTTTAGAGGAGAGTAGTTTATAAGGAAGTTTTAACTTTAGAACTTGCTTTAAAATGCAAAAATTTAAGCCTCACTGCAAATCTAAAACTCAGGATATCTAATTTCTGGATCTGGAGTAGGATCTAAGACACTGAGTTTTAGCAGATTTTAGGCAATTATACTTTGGGAAACCCCGCATTGCAGTGCTAGCAAATGGCTTGTTTATTGGACATTTTGTTAGCAAAATGAGTTTTTGACTCATTATGGAGTATGAAAACAGATCTCCTGTCTTGAATTTAAAGAGGGCACCTAAGAAGCATCCCAAGGACTACTGACCATAGTGTACTTCTCTCCTCAGAACCTGCTTAATCAGCCTTATTATGTCTCTTCTTAGGAAGAATTAGAAATCCAATATCAATATTCTTATGAGAATCCTAGTAGTATTGTGAGAGACTTTATTTTTTTGTCAACCCTTATATTTAACAGACCTGCCTAGGACCATTTAACCAGCTGTCCAAGGCTTCTCCTGTCCTGCTAGGTTATTGACCAGGCCATACACGCTATTAAACACTTGATTTTTCTGTGGCATTCTTTTGGTGGAAAGTAGTATTTGTCTGCCCATTAGCCATTCATTCTCATTTCTGCTTTCTTGCTTTCAGTGATAAATCATGGAAAAGCCAATCCTAACTTTCTCTGCTTCCTTTGTACCCAATGTGAACATGTCACACAGTTTTGAACAAAGACATGTACAAGGCAGGCTTCTACAGTGTAGGACAGAATTTTCTTCTGTGATAAAAGCAGAGGGGCATTAGAAGAAAGTTTTCTTGCCATAGTAGCTAAGAACTGCTTTTTGCCTTTGAAACAGCCAGCAGAGTAAATAATATCAGAAATGGAAGCAATCATTTTTCCATCCTAGGGTGCATTAGCTACTTTTCTCTCATTACTGAGGCAAAACACCCAATACCCACAGTTAAAGGGGGAAAGGTTGATTTAGCTCAGTTTGTAGAGGTTTCAGTCCGTAATTGGCTCCATCCAAGGTAGGGTGGCTTGGCAGAGGTGCATCGCAGAGAACACTTCTTGGCTCCCACAAGATAGCAGAAGCAACAAGGACCTTAATGACAACTTTCTACCCCTTTTATTTTATCTAGACTACTTAGGATGGGCAGCACTCGCTCCTTTACTCCTAGTGCCCTTGAACTAGCATGGCAAGGGAATCAATTCCAGTGTCACGCAGTCCAGATACAGCCAGCTTACCTGACTACATGAGGCATTGTGGGGGACGTGGGGCATTAGCACAACAGAGCCAGCAGCCATCACCCTGTCATGGTAGAGTAATGGCGGTTCTGCTCCAGATTTCCTGTTAGCTTGTTACATGACAATTAATGCCTGTGAATTTTAGGTCTCCTTAGGTTAATATTTTTGTTTCTTTTACCTGAAAGCATTATTTTTTTATTTTATTTTAAAAAATGTATTTGCAATATGGGAATTGAACTCAGGGCTTCACATGTGCCAGGGAAGTGCAGTACCACTGAGGTACATCTCTAACACCTGAAGACAGGTTCTAGTTGAAATTGTTTGTGACAGTTGTTTTTATCTTCACTGTGTTCATCGGGACATCCTCTCTTAGTAGAAATATTTTCCTAGGAATTTAAAAAAGTAATATTCTATACTTGAGCTCATTTTGTAATGGGATGGTCCATTGTCCAGTCAGTATAACACACAATCACACACAGACATGCACAAATGTACATTTCTACTTCAGATTCAAGATGAGAGTATCCAAATATAAATTCTGAAATCCATGCTAGTACTTGGAACTATCTTGCTAGATCTCATTTTATTACAGGATTTTTTATAATACATTATTTGATTCCAAAATGTGTTCAGGAAAATTTGTAACTATTTACCATTTGCAGGCACAATACACAAAAAGCATTTGAGAAAGAAAAATCAAACAATAAAGCAAGAGAGGTTAGGTAAAGGAAAATATAAAAATGTATGAACTAAAATCCTAAGAAGTATGGGTGTATATTTGCTTTTAAGCAAAGTAGTAGTAGTTATTCCAAGTAAACTGTTCAGAATAATTATACTTTTTCTCAATTCAACTATCAGGAAAGATCTTTTCTCTCCGCCAGGATCCTTATAAATAGAGTAATATATTCAGCAGTGCAAACAGGCTCCGTATGCACTATGGCAGCCTGTGCATATGTCTGCAGGTCATACCAGAGTGTTTGGGCCTTGTAAAGCTTGTTGACACACTACAGAATGAAGCAGAGGAAAGCAAATCGGCTGTACAGACCACCTGAAAATCAGAGCATGCCAGGGCAAGTCTTTCCTTAGCCTGAAAAAGTGGACTCTAACTTTCTAAAACAGATATGACTGTAAGTCTTAAGAACCCAGGTTCTGAAGCTGGGTTGCCTAGCTATGAATCCCAGCATTGCTGCCACTTATCTGAATGACCATGGACAAGACACATGACCTCACCATGCTGGCCTTTCTCAGAGGGATGATTGCAATAGTGTACCTAACCGATGAGAGCTCTGAGAGACAAACGTGTGTCATCTACAGCAGTGCTGGGCACGGCACATGGTGTGTCATGTGCTGTTCTCTCCTGTTTAAAGCCAATTCTCCCATGAGCTCTGAGCTAAACCATAGTAGAAATCACTCAGGGTTCAGGTGCTCAAGTCCTGATAAAAATCAGCCTAAACCATTGTATATCACTATACAATGGTTCATTATGCTTCATTATTATATAGGGCAGGAATTTAGCTAGCTTTCTCCTGGACAGTTCCTGTTGCTTATGGCACTGACTGTGGCCACTCTGGTAATCAACAGGTGACTACTTGCCTGGTGTGGAGGTTCCAAGATAACTATTTCACATGCTTGTCCCCTGGGCAGGGCTGGCTGGCAGTCTAGGCTCAGTTAGGACTGAGCAGCGAAGCGTCTGCATGTGATCTAGGCCTCCAGGTGGCCTAAGTGTGCTCAGCCTCCTGGCTCAAGTTGGCTGAAAAGTATTTTCAATAGAATTGGGCAGAAGCAGCAAGGCTTTTTGACACTTATCCCAACTTAGAAATTCCAGCATATATCTTTGGTTGCAGGGCATTATTCAAGCAAAACATAGATGTCAGTGTAGATTCAAAATGCAAGGGAAATAGACTCTTTGTCCTTGTGGGAAGCGTAAGAAGAGTTTGCAATGATTTTTAATCCATCACCTCTCGCACTTACCCTCCCAATCCAACCTGAGCCATGAGCCTCTGTATCGCTATACATGAACATTTTCCTTCTCCAGTCACATTGTACTGTTTGATGAAATCAGTCAATGAAATTACACACCCCTAAATATTATATTTAGTTATTTAGGGCCTTTAGGTCATGGAAAATATTGAGGTATTAATCAGTTAATGCTTTCTCTGCAGGAATAAAGTCTATTTTGCATTATGAGATAGATGCAGGATTTCTTTTTTATAATCAGTTATCTAATTTTTTGTCTGTAAATTGTGTTAGAGTTTTTGGCATGATAAAGAGCAAAATATAAAGTAAAAATAATCTCTATTCCAAGGACTCGGTGAGAAGTCCATGACCATAGGCAGGCTGGATTTCTCTGACCGGAACGTGGAGTATGGGATATATATATATATATAACCTCTGACCAGGGGTGACGCTTAGGGCAGGCATTGATGACATGCAAGGAGCTGATTGGAACTTTTTTCACACACTGGGAAAGGAGAAAGGAAGTTGTAATAGGGGAAGGAGGAAGTGACCTCAAGGTAAACATCCCTTAATCCTGCCTCCTTCTGCTGTAATATCGTGTAACTTATTCTAGGGCAAAACTCTTTCAAATTGGAAATAAAGAAAATTCAGAATCCTGGAACTTGACAGCTTTTGGCTAAATCATCAATTATCCATGTAAATGAATGATGCCAGTGGTCTCAGGTCAGAATGTAAACTACAAGATTAATCAGTGTGTTGATGTTGAGGCTATATAGTTCAACCAAATAATAAATAACTCGTGTTAAAGAGTTGATGATATGTTATTAAGACTGAGTCCACTCCAAAAATACCTATCAATGGAAACTTGAAATTCCAGTGAAGGAGAGATTTAGGAGAATGCAACTGGTGTCTGTTTGGCTTTTGTCTGGTAATGTTCTTATAGTGGGAAGTCCCTGGTTAAATTTGTTCTTTTGGCCATACAGAAAGCATGTTATTATGGTTTGTTGTTTCTTTATTATGGTTTTATTGTGAATTAAACGTGTTTGTGTAAGACTTCCAAAATGCTCCCAGTACTCACAATCCCCACTACTACTTATTTACATTGATCTGCTTTGCTTATGCATTTTGATTGTTTAGCATCTGGAACTTGTGAAAGTCTTATTAGCCTGACAGCCTTCTCTCTGGTTTGTAACACCTTTTAGGGTTAGAAACTGGCCTCTAATATGAAGGCAAATGAATATTAAAAATGTATCATCCTCAGCTATTCAGGGTAGGTGCTACATGAGTTGGAGAAAAATGAAAGACTGTTTCCATCACTGAGTGGAGGAGCTAACACATAACAATTATATCACTCTGCATGTTGCTTCCTTTTGCTGACTACTGTAGTTTGATAGCTGACATCTTGATCCAATATTGAGTAGGTTAACCCTTATTTTTACAGTGCTTACTCTGTTGGCCTATTATACCCATCTTCACCTCTACCACACTGAAGACTACCTCCAAAAGTATAGAAGAGACACCACTTTAAAAGGATGTGATCAGAAAATAAGCCGATGTCCCTTGAGCTATTCTAGTACTTGGGCTGCGGTTATTTTTCCAGAGTCTGAGCACCATGCTGATGACGATCGCAGACTCAGCAACACTTAATAGTTGTAGGTGTCACCAGTCAGGGTCTCAGGAGGTTTCTCAAAGGAGAGACAGGGAAATCTCAGCTCATCCTACCCATGGAATAAGTTGTAAGTTCACCAACTTCTGTCACTGAAGAGGAATTTTCAAGAGCATCAGTGAGAGAAGTAAAGAGGTTCATTAGGTAAAGAGTAAAAGGTGAATAAATACCCAAGGAGAGGAGAGTGTGGGCCTTGAGGGAGGGTGCATGATAGTTTGGAACTGGTAGATTTATAAGGTTTTGGAGGTGTCTTCAGGAGGTGTATTTCTGATCTCTGTTAGGTTACCCACCTGTGTGCTATGCAAGAATGCAAACCATCTGCACATGTTGGCAGCTGAGTTATGCTGTCTGCTTTCTGTGGAAAGAAGCATAAAATATGAGCGAAAAGCACAGGTCTGAGCTTACTGTGTCTTTACGAGCCCTGGGAATATTACTGAATGGATTTCAAGGAAGAAAAAAAAAATTTTCTTGTTGTTGTTTTGAGGTTAGTTTTCCTCAAAAGTACAATTTTAAAATTACACTTTTTAAAAGTCCCCTTTCTACCTATCTTTATTTCTTTTATCCCACCTCATCGGGAGAACAAATCAAATCAGATCAACCTTACTTTTGTTGTGAAGATCCAATACATTTAAAGGAGCACACTTAACAAATGGTCCTATTTTTAAAATATATTTGTACTTTCTGGAAGATAATACTTCTTTGACTATTTGTACTTTCAATGTCTATTTTTCCTCATTATTGATACCTTAAGAAATTTGTTAGACAACAAGATGGAATGTTCCTCAGGTCCCATATTAAGAAACTGCTGGATATTACCCAGGCTATTCTAGAATTAGACTGCAAATAATGGTTGTACCTCTCTCTAGTTAAGAGGTCATACTTATCCCTGACCCCAGTCCAAATACAACACAATTTGAGACCCTCTGCATTTCCATTTCCTATACTTGTTGCCTTTTGGCCCTGTGTCAAGGAATTATTCTCAGTAGAACAAAAACAACAAAAACTCTTTGTTCTTTCATTGGCCTCTTGGGTGGTTTTAGTGGTATTGAACTCAGACATATATATGCTGTTTCTTAAAATCACGAATTCCACCTCTCAGTGGGGTCATTACAACCTTGCAGCTTGAGATAAATCAGATTGTGTGACATTTGTTTGAGAGATTTCTAAAGAACAAAAGGAATATATATGTCAGGAGGAAGGATGGGGGTAGACAGACCTATTCATGCCTATAAGATCATGGAAAACTCCCTCTCCTAAAAATAGCTGCTCTTTGTGGCAGGTACTGTTTGCTGCCTACCCCAAATCCATTTCCCCTTCTTCCTTCCTAGCAGGGTCCCTGATTTTGTTCAGGACTGCAATATATGTAGTTTAAAAGACCCATCTCCTGGAGTTTTTTTTGTGTTTTCATTGCAGCCATAGTTATTTGACTCAATATAAGGTGACAAAATGTCACAGACCTGTACACAGACAAAACCTGAAAACTCAGCACATAAAAAGCTGGCGAAATCTTTGTAAGACATGTAGCTGTCTAGCTAATTGCAATCTGTCAGTGTAAATGTCTTAATTTATAGTTACATAAAATGTTACCATTGAAGGGGACATAGTAAAAAAGCTACATAGGACATTTTGATATAATTCTTGCAACTTCTTATAATTCTACAATAATTTCTCAATAAAAACTTAAAAAACAGTAAAGATATTGACCTCAGATTCTTGGGAAATGAAGATGCCATAGTATGCTGAGTAACCCATTGTCAACTTGTCTGGATTAAGTGAACTTGGGAGAGGTGAGGGATCATGGGAGCATAAAACTCATCATCAGAGACATCCACTGCTGTTTGCAGCTGAATATGCTATACGGGTGTAGAGTGCAGATGAAGGTGGCTCCTTCAGGCTACGCCTGTGTAGCAACTGTCTCTTCTTGGTCTTCTCTCTCTGTGCTTTATTTCCGGGTCACCATGTGCTTTACTTCTGGGCAACTGTGTTCCATTCCACTCTTCCACCATGATGTCTCTGGGTTGGTGCCATGGGCTAAAACCTCTGAAACCATGAGCTAAAAACGTAGTCCTCCTCCTTTAACTTGCTAGTGTCAAGTAGTTTGTCTCAGTGGCAGGAAAGCTGACTCCTATACCTGGTGACCCAGCTTTGACTAATGAGGAATAAACAGAATGGAACAGTATGAATGGTGGACATAGTGAAGCTATTCCATCATACCTGAACGGGTGGTTCTCACTAGGCATTTCCATCATCCATTTGAGGAGCTGACTGCTGCACATGTTTTTATCCTTGGTTCACTTATCTTTCATCCAATATGAGAAACAATTGATTTCTTGCAAGTATAAGACAGGAAATTGAATAAGTAGGTAAAGTAGAATATCAGAAGGAACGCAGAATAACAAGTTACAGTAATTCTAGGATAAGAAATTTGGACTTAAGACTTGTGAAAGATCTTAGGTGTATGATTCAAGGGAAACTAAACCACGTAGTGGATGGGTTATAACAGACTGTAGCTGTGTGTTAAATCAGTACTTAATCACCCAAGGGCGTCAGTGGAATAAATAATGGCAGAACTGGATGGATACTGGAAAAAGGAAGAAAGGTTGTAGGTTAAATCACTTTTCATGAATACTTCAATTGTAAATCATAAGGAAATGACTACTCCTGGTTTTTTTCCATATATCTTATCATACTTCCTGGAAGAAAAACAAACATATCACTGACTGCCTCCTCAACTTTACCCTTGACTGTGTGATAAGTTTTGAAATAGAGTGGTCATATAGACTCTAAGAAGCATAACAAATTTCCAGGAGAGATTTTGCTCTTCTTTTGGGTCGTGCAGCAGTCCAGAGAGTGGATGAGAGAATATGTGGAGCAGACCTACACCCTGTATCTACTGAATCTGCAGCTGAAACAACACAGGCAAGGAGAAAACCTCTGTAGCTGCAAACCAGTAAGATTTCAGAGTTTTTGTTATTGCAGCAGAACTGATTGGTACAGAGGAGAATGGATAACCTATTCATAAGAAGCGTCCACTGAGGAAAACCTTCAAATAGCTGTCTATATCATCAGACATAATAAAACAAAACAAAACAGAATAAAACCAATCAAAATAAAATAATGAAAGCATTACAGGACTTCAAAACAAGATAATAGAAAAACAAGAAACATTGCAGTACCCATTGCTGATTTCCTGTTATCTTGTTTTGAAGTTTTATATCACTTTTGTTATTTTGTTCTGTTTAGTTTTATTGTTTTATTTAGTTCTTTTCTCTTTAAAATAAGAAAATTAAAAAGTGTAAAAAACATAATCTAAGGAGGTACTTGTGCTAGAAGTTGGGAAGTACTGTCAGACAATGGAAGACAGGGATTTGGATTTATTTTGGTAAATTTGTTAAATTCTGCCAAACATTTTCCTTTATATTATATGGCAGGGTGTTTACAAGAGAGGAATCAGAACTCAGACACATGGGCTTTAATTCCAGCTTTCTCATTTGTAACTCATGTGTCCTTGGTCGAGTTACATCAACTCTTCTCCAAAAGAGTGTAATAAATAGGACCCATATAATTGACTGGTATTCAAGGAGTATTAAGTATGTTAATAAATAGTACATCAGGGTTTTTTCTGAATTACACAATCAATAAATAGTAATTGGTGTTAAAGTGATGCATCTTTTTCATTCCTTTAGTCTACACTATTCTGCTTTTGGCTTTCCCTAGACAATTAAAAAAAAGTTATCACAGCTTGGAACATAGCACTGATCAATGGATGAAGGTTTAGAAAGAATCAGTACTACTTAAGTGTAGATTAGAAAGATGAGTTTTTGGAATATCTATCTATCTATCTATCTATCTATCTATCTATCTATCTATCCTCTTATGGATTGACCTCCAAAGAAAAATATATTTATTAAATGCAAAGTCAGGATTAAAAATAGTTTTACTTTTTAACTGGAATGTTATAATTAACTTTTTATAGGAAAATCTCAATCACACACAAAACCAGAGGGAATTACCCACTGAGCTCCTATAGACCCACTGAAGAAAAACCACCATCACTCATGACTGCTCCAGTTTTGAGAGGGTTCCTGCTTTCCATGCCCCAGTAGAATACTATGAAGAAAATTCCAGAATTCATAGCAAGTGGTTAAATAACTTTGGGAAATAGCGTAAGATTAATCTTCTTTCTAATAAAGAATAGTAGCAAACTTGGACACTTACAATTTCCTATTATGGGTTCCATAGCAACAGATATCAGAGTATAATTATTAATAGTGGGTGGTATATCAGCTTGTTAAAATACAACGTGTGGGCTGTGATTATGGTCTCAAGCCAAGAGTCTACCACACACATTTCCCACATGGCTTCAGGGCACTGATTTTTGGCATGTGGTGGTGCGTGTTTTCTTTTCTTTTTTTAAGTGACACCTTATAAAATGTGAAGAGCAAATCAGTGCCAAAAAAATCAATTTATTTTATTTTAATATATATTTAAAGATCATCAAGAATACAATATACTTCATTATTGAGCAAAGTAGGTGAGTTCAAGATGGCCCTGAACTCAGGCTAGAGAGCCAATGGGAAGAAGTTTCATTAATGACATTAAATTCATTAATTACAGTCCAAGACAGTTTGAGGGTTTTAGGTACCAGAACTCCCAAGCCAAAGGCTCTGAGACTACAGAGGGCACATAAGTCATTTTGCATATGGGGAGATGAAGCACAAAGAGACAATTTCATAGAGGAAGGAATTTTTAAATTTAGCTTTTAAAGAATGCATAGGATTTTGGACAGGAAGACGAGGAAGTGGATGAGTAAAACAAAATTAAAAATTGTGAACATGTATGGATAATTTACTGAAAGAATCAATCCACTTAAAATCCCAGTACTGGAACTGTTTTCAGTGTTGTAGGAGTCCAAGCAGTGTTTCAGAAACTATTCTTTTTTATTTTGTACCAGGAATTGAACTCAGGACATTGTGCTTGCCAGAAAGGCTGATGCCACTAAGCTATATTGCTATATCCCTGGCTGTTCTTTTTTTTTTTTTTTTTTTGAGACAGTGTTTTGTTATGTATCCTATACTGACCTTGAACTCACTATGCAGTTCAGGCTGGCCTCTAACTGGCCTGTATCCTTCTGCCTCAGCCTCCCAAGTGCTGGAATGACAGGAGTGTGCCATCACCCCCAGCTCTTCTAGAAACTTTTTAAAGAAGTATCATTTGCGGGCATGTTCTCACTATATAGTACAGATTGGCCTTAAACTCACAGTGATCCTCCTGCCTCAGGCTTCCGGGCATGCACCCCCAGCCTGGCCTCAAAGCTTTCTATATACTGATGAAATTTTACATAGAAATCAAATACTAAAATATCTACATTCATTTTATATATTCCAAAAACATTAGGTCAGAAAATCATAGCCTTTGTGTTGAATCTGTCTATTTCTATAGGCAAAGTTTCGATGTCACTTGGGATACATATCCATTCATCTATATTGTCTATGGCACTTTGGTTCTAAAATGGTAGAATTGAGGGATGATAAGCAATCATCTGGCTTGTAAACCTAAAGTATCTACTCGGGTTCAGACTAGGATGGGGCAAATCAAGTGCTTAGGGTGCAATATTTAAGAAAAGCTCTTGTTTTCCAGTGCTCTTGCATAGTTGTAAGAGTAAGAGCTTCCTTAAATGGCCTAGGTTTCTAGGGCAGGTTATTCTGTCTTGAGGCCTGGCCTTTAGTGACTGTGCTTCCAGGCACTCTTATGATGTGTTCTCATTGTCTGCACTGATTCCTTTGAGGGCCCAGCCCTGTCTCATTGCCTGTAATATTTCTACCTTAGTTGCCTATAATATTATATTCTGGTCTTCTGTGATTCTATTTTGGGGTGATATGTCCTGAACCCTACCAACAGCTGCTCAGTTTTGAAATTAAAATTGTGGAAGCATCATGAATAGACATAAAGTGCTATATTTGACAAGCTGATAATTCATTGGATAAACTTTTGATATCTAACAAAATAATACAATTAGTAGGACATGCAAGGATGCATTTGAAGTTGTCTAAGCATTCCAGAATGGAAATAGCAATTTTTGTTAGCTTGTTTTTTGTTACTTTTGGGTGTTCTTTATTATTATGTGAAAAATGATTTCAAGGAGAGACAAAATAATAAGACTTATAACAATAATTGTGGTATATTCCAGCTAAGTTAGAATAAATTCTTTGTGGATGCAATCAGTAAAGGTTACTAGAATATATTAGTATTCCATATACAGGAGTGGAAGATTGAATACATACAAAGTTCAGCTGAGATTGAAATAAAAAGCTTGGAAAATGTGGCATGATGACCTCACGGGGCAAAGGCAGAGTGTAGAGAAATCAAGGGCAGCTGAGATAATAAAAAGCACAGTGGTGTGGGTGCTGTTATTACAACATACTTTCTACAGCTATAAACTCCTGCTAGCATAGGCCTCCCGACATCCAAAGGGAGAGGGCAAATGGTTGGATATTGTTTATACATCGTACATGCTTCAGGAAGAAAACCACCCTTCCCACCACTCTGAAGTGCCCCAGCTCTATAGGCCAACAAGTGGCACACAATAGGGAGCTTTTGTAGTGTTTAACCCTTCCTCCAAAGAACCTGGCATAAGTCTCAGTAGGAGACAGGATATCAGAATAAATAGGTCATTGTTCTGTTGCATTAGGGCCCTTCTGGTGTTCCTGTTGCTGGACAAAGACACAAGTGCTGGGCGATTGTTTCACACAGCTCACATTTTAAAGAGCTCCTCCGTCTCTTCTTTTCAGAATGGTCCCTGTGCTGGAAACCAGCTGGGAAGGGCGTTTGAGAACAATAGCATGAGGAGATAGTTTTGAGTTCATTCTTTTTCTGTGGTTCACCATATGTTATTAATTACTTAGTGGTTCCATGCACTAAGCATTTTGAAATTACAAAAGCAAGCAGACAGCTCAGCTCTAACTTGGGGGAAGGTCTTGTGTTTAAAACTGGAGTAAGAAAGTCTTGCAAAAATTCCAAAACAAAACTGAACAAAAAACCACTTATGGTCTTGCAGAGGTCAGATCATGGGTTGATAGTGTTTCCTAATCACGAAGGCTCATTTTAACCACTTTTTTGTATATAATTTGACTTATGAAACAATTGGATTTAGAGTTTGGGAAGATGCCCATATATGTTTACAGGGCTGCCATAGCCAAGAAAAGCTGAGGGTGTGGAAGTGGAGTCTCTTGGCATTTTCTATTCCTATTACTCACATTTTACATAGTTTATTATCATTAATTTATCAGATGAGTGACTTGAAGAAAGGAGTTTCAGAAATGGGACAAAGGATAAGTATGCTTTGAAGGACACGAGAATAGTGAGAGTGTCACTATATAGTGTCAAATCTAATTACTTATATGGTTAGGGACCACTTTCAAACCATAGTCACTGTGATTTAGAGAAAAAAAATCTCAGCATTTTTCATTGCTCTAAAGATGACATAAAGCCTCTGAAATTTAGAATCTATTGCTATTGGGGTTCTGGGGTGCTATGGGCTCCTTCTAGAGATGTTTTCTAGGTTCATGATGTCCTGATAAAATAACTAGTCAGGAAGAATGAATAAGGTAGCATGGTTTTCAATTTACTAAAGGTATTAAAGATAGGAGAAGAATACTCTGTTCAGAGGAAATGCAGGCTAGTGAAAGGCAGGGAAAGAAGTGTACACTACAGAATGAAAGTGAGCTCCTGAGGAAGATTACAATGGTCAAGAACTTAATGGTAGCTGTTATTTGAATCCCCCACGCCTCAAGCCTAACATGAGATCTTGGCCATTCTATCAAAGACTTGAGTTCTCATGAGAGTTAATGATCTCTTTGATTGACAGGTAACACCCACTTGCTAAGCCAGTTTGCCATGCCCTCATCTCCTTCTTCACTATGATGTCCAACATGGTAGCTACTACCCATCTGTAGCAATTTAAACTTAGTCAAAATAAAAGAAAATTAAACATATCTTTAGTCACATTTGTGGGCTCTGTAGCACATGAAGCAACACTGGATACCAGAGATATGGAATGTTTTCCTGGTTGCAACCCTGGCATGGTGGGAAAGAGAAGGATTTCAATGGAAGGCAAATATATGCCGAAAGAACCTGGTCAGGCATTGAAAACAACCTGGGAGAGCTTCAGATGTTTCCTTGGCAGAAACTTAAGACTTTGTAGGACATGAACATTTCTGATCCTTGCTGAGGCAGAAGAGTAATACAATGCAATTGAATTATTATTATTATCATTGCTATTATTTTCTGTGTGTGTGTGTGTGTGTGTGTGGTGCTTGGGCTCGAACTCAGGGCCTTACGCATACATGGCAAGAACTGTACCACTGAGGCACATCCCCAGTCTGAATACAATGCAATTGCACTTTCCCACACTAGCCATTTCCTTTTCCATCAGCGTCTGAGCTCAACACTGAAGCATTCTTGAAACAGGGTTGTGCTATTCCTGTCTTTTATTTAACAAGTGACTGCTTGGTATTTCTTTCTGATGTATCATCTTGGTCCAACTGTTCTCAAATCATAGTCAGTGTTAAATTCCTATTCATTTAATTAGATATGTTAAATTGCTATGCTTCCTATATCTTCCAGGAGAAATTTCAACTTGCTTAACTCTGACTGTTATTTGGTTAATATTGTATGTTACCATATCACAGGATTTTAATTTTAATGTTGAAGTCTTTTCTATGTGCTTAAAGTGAATGGGTCCTTGGATTCATGAGCCTTGGCTTTTTTTGTTTTAATTTGGTAGTCTAGCACATTCTTAATTTTCATTTGTGACAGCTCCTGGTATTAGACCTTAATTGAGTCTCACTTTTACTTCCCCTTTTATGCTCAGTATTAGCGATTTTAAAAACCTTTTTAGTGCACTTGTCCTGGCATCCTAAACTAGAACATTTTTGCTCTCGTAATAATTGCATATATAAGAAATGAAATCATCTGTTGCCTTTTAGTGCTTTTAAGTTAAAATAATTTCCATATGTTGAATTAAACGTGATCTCCACACATAAAACACCCATATGGCTGAAATCTTATATACCTAAGTAGAGAGATGTGGAAAATGTAACTACTGTTAACATGTAAATTGTCAAGGATGGATTGTTCTCCCAAAATGTCTGAAATCTATAAGTCTACTTGTCAATCACAAGCACATTAACAATAAAGATTTGACTCCAAAAACAAAAATAAAAACACGTATAACTTGTTAGTAATTACTATGTGTTAATTACTATGTTAAGTGTTAAGTGTTTTATTAATACTACTTAAATTAAGGGCTGGCAAACTTTCCCTAGCTAGTCAAATAGTAAACATTTTAGATATTTGGACCATGCAGTCTTTTCTTTTTAATGCATCTGTGTGCGGGTGTGCTGAGGATTGAATACAGGGTCTTCCCACTGAGTGTAAAATTAATTTTAGTTTTTATTTTTTAATTTTGAGATAATACCTTACTTAGTCGCTAAGTTGTCCAGGTTGGACTTCAATTTGCAATCCTGCTGACTCTGTCTCTCAGTGAAAATTACGTGCCACCATGCTCAATTAGACTATGCTGTGCTCATCACAGCTACTCAGTTCTGGTACTGCAGCGCTGAAGTAGCCAGAGATGATATTGAATGAATGTTTGTGGCTGTGTTTCAAGGAAACTTTGCTTACAAGTTAGTCAGTGGACCTCATTTGACCATTTGGGCTTCAAGTTGCCAAGTTTGATTTAAATTACTTCTGAGACCTAACTGATAGCTGCATATATACATACTTCCACTATCGAGGATTACTGCTAGTAAAGTGGAAAAAATTAAACATCTCTCTCCTCCATCTGGACAGTATCTCCAGCATTACACCTCTAGGAGCTTGAAACTGTTCCTTGACCCTTTTCTACTTGGAGATCTGAGCATAACTTAAAAGTTGTGATGCAGGACCACTACTGGGGAGAAATCAGGACTGTGCTTCTGTTTGAATTTAGCACACTGAACTACTACTTAAAAAAACATATATTTTAAACAGGCTGCCCACACCTAAGGCAGGTAACACTCGCACTCTTAATCCTAGCATTGAATCCTTGATTCCAGCACCATATATCCTAGATTCAGCCATCCATGACTGCCATGCCACCTGTGACTGCATGAGGCTTTGGGGGACATCTAGATACAAGTTATAACAGTATTCTACATTAATTAGTTACAAGTGGATAGTCTGTGGATGGAACATCATGTGATCACAAGCTAAGCACAATTATTGCAACAGTAGGAGTTTATCCTTATACATTTTCTCCTTTAAAACTTATTTTATTAATACATGTGTATCATACATAATGTTTATATTCATTGTGAAAAGTTGGTACATGCACTTAACACATCTTATTTTATATTTTTATCTGCTTTCCCTTCCCTTCTCCCCCCCTCACCCATCTCTTGATTTCCTTCATTTTTTTTTTACATATTTGCAGCATATGTTTATATTCCAAATAAAAAATACATTTAAATGTCTGTATTTAAATTTGAAGCTACCAGGAGATAAATTCCAATTGTGATCTAGATTTGAGTTGTCTGTATAGTAGTCAGCCCTACTTTTTTCCCCCTTTTTTAATCTTTCCCTTCTCTTTCTTTTCTTTTCTTTCTTTCTTTCTTTTTTTTTTTTTAAATAGGGTTTCACGATATAGTGTAGGCTGGCCTGGAAATTTGCTTACCTAGTGCAAGCTGGCCTGAAACTCAAGGCGATCTTCCTGCCTCAGCCTCCCAGATGCTGGGATTACAGACTTGCATCACCGCCCCCAGATCCTCTCTTTTCTTATTATATTTTGACAGAAAGAGGCTCGTTATCTCAGTTAAGAATTTATAATTTGAGAAAACCACCTTTTACCAAAAAAATATAGCTACTGAATCTCTGGGTAAAGGAATGGAGCGAGACAGTATTTTATCCATTGCCCGGGTGTCAGAATAGTCAGAATATAGGGGTGGCATTCCTGGACTGCACCTGGCACTCATGAGTTCATCTCCATGACCATAATAGTATGGCCCTCTCTGGTCAGCTCTTCTCTCATACATAATTTCCCTTTGCATTGTTACTTGTCTAACATTCTCCGTGCTGGTTCTCCATAGCAGAATTATTTTCCCACTTGTTCCAGCTTTACTATCTTCCTTATTTCCATTCAGTCCTTCCCAACTTGTGTGAAATAGAGTCACTCCTGTCACATAGGGTCTCATACAGCCAGAACTTCTGGGATATTACCATCACTAGTCATGGCCCAAGACACAAAATATAATAAGAAAAGAGAGGACCTGGGGGCGGTGATGCAACTCTGTAATCCCAGTATCTGGAAGGCTGAGGCAGGAAGATCGCCTTGAGTTTCAGGCCAGCTTGCACTAGGTAAGCAAATTTCCAGGCCAGCCTACACTATATCGTGAAACCCTATTTAAAAAGAAAGGAATGAAAAGAAAAGAAAGAGAAGGGGGTTGACCCTTTCTAGCGTAAGAAGTTGGTGACTCAATCTTACATCATATACATGTTGTTACTGTTGTTGTTGGTGGTGGTGGTGGTGGAAGTGGTGTTGCTTTGTGGTACTGGGTATTGGATCCAAGCCCTTTAAATGGAGCTACATCTCCACATACCAAGCCCTTAACTTTTTTTTATTATGTATAGCTTCTTATCATCTGTAATAGCTGGTAGAAAGACTGCTAATGCCAGCTTTTAATCACATGGCCACTTGAAATAAAGACCACATTTCCCAAATTTGTGGCATCTGAAGCAGCCACGTGGCTGAGCCATGTAAGGAATGTTACTGAAGGGTTCTCACTTCCTCTGTCTCCTGTCTTACTGCCTGGGATGGAGACATTTTGAGTAGCTATCTTGACTTTTGAAGTAAAGACTACATTTATAAGGATGAAGAAACAGCAAGAACGATTCACAGACAAATCTGAAATTTTGCCTTAACAGACCAAGACTGCACATACATGGTTTTTAGTTATGGGACCTCCACACCATCTCTTAAAAACCAACAAACAAAACACATAAAAACACAATACACACAAAACACAAAACTTCTACTATGTTTAATCCATTCTTACTTGTGTTTTTACTCTTCCAATCCAACAAATTTCTATTCACAGAATAATTCAAAGACCTGGTGATGTTTCAAGGATCAAGTTCCAGTTCCTGCTCACTCTGTCCCTGTAGTCTATGTTACAGCATTCTCTCTTGTGGATGGAGCTAGCAGAAATTATGGTAGCAGTGGCCTCTCCCTGTCCAAACTTGCTGCCAGGCCTCTTAACAAGGAATGCAGGTATATTATGTCACAAGACACTAACTAGACAGCTGTTAAAATCAAGGTTAATGCTTAGTAAACTTTTATTATTTCCCAGAGCTCTTTATAGTTAACTGATTTAACCCTCAAAACAACTTTGCAAGATTATACTATTATTATCCCTACTTACAGAAAAGAGACCAAGACACAGAAAGACCAACTTGGATGGGTCGGTGTTGCCCACTTAATAAACATTATTAATGCTAGAGTTAATCCTAAGCGTTGTAACACCAGTGTCCACTTGACTTCTGTATTACTTGCTTCTTAATCTAGACAGTCAATTCCTAGTGCCCCAAATATTTCTCAGGACTCTATGTCTCCTTCCCATGTCAGAAGTAGATGCTTGTGCTGTTGCCATCTTTCCCAGAATTATTTCAGTAAATGGGGATGGGAGGGGGGTTGTTGTATGATTTATTCATTCACTCCTAAGTCATTAGCAGTATGAGCTCATTCCCGGCTGAGTCAGATACTGCATTAGTTCTAGCACTAATTCTAATACACTTTTACAGTTAGTACCTGCTAAGAAATGCAGAAACATCTATAATGTAATAACTTCAAGCTTCTAAACATTTTCAGTTTGACCTTTACGTTCCCAAGGTGAAATAATTATGGTAACATTTATTAGAAATTTCCTCATCCCATTGCAAAGTATACCACATAAATTTCAACTGGGTAAAGAGAAGAGATTTGCTCTGTGCAAATGTCCGAAGGGTCAGAAAGATTTAAATCAACCCTTAGAGTTCTGTAACCTTTATAATATTCTCATGCATGAGTATGCATAAGCAAGCAAGATTAAAGGCAAAGAAAAGATAAAATAGTGGAATGTTTTCTGAATTCTTTCCTCCATAACTCTTTGGAAATACGTAACACTTATTATTTTCTCTAATGTCTACAGATGTACCATGTTACAAAATGTTGCTAGACCAGTTCTTGGTGTCAAAAGTTGAAATTCTACCCAATTAGGACTCTATCCAACTCCTTGCTTACAATTACTGAATTATTTCACACAAGGCAAAAGTACATACGGGCTACTTCTCTGCTGTTCATTGATGATGTCGGATTTGTCAAATGCCTGCTACTTGTTAATAACTGGGATACACTTGATGCTTTATACCCAGCTATGTTTCAGAAAAAATTGAGAGCAGTTCATTAAAGTTAATATTTTTCTCTTTTGGATGTTGTGTATTTTTCCGGAAATTGCAGCCTGTGGTAACGATGCTATGAATGTTCTGTAGATTTCCATATGAGGACTCGGGCACTTGAACAGCCAGCTGCCTGGAGTTTTTAGTGGTCCTGCTTATATCATGCCATGTCTAGGACTGTCTTCTGTATTTTATGATACTTTTCCCCTGAGGATAAAAATAATTCTGATGGTTACTTGAGGACGAGGTGAATAACCTATGTTTCATAAATATTTGCTATTCAACTGAATGTGGACAGGTTGTTCTGATGTGACTAATTCATCCGGGAAGAAAGTCACACATAAAAAGCAGAGCGGATATTTTTGCACTATCCATTGCAATGAGCTGATGCGCAGAGCATGGGTAGTCACTGTGCATTACCTGTGCAATGAGAAATATGACCGCCACACGCCCTTCTCTCAGAGGGGTACCCGTACCCATGGTTAGATTCCTGTGGGGTCACAGTGGTCCTCTTCCTTTGTGAAATGCAATGACCCAATGTCCCCAATGTCTCCAGGTTTCCAACATTTGCACATGACTTCCTCTGCAATATGGAACCTCTAGTTCAAGAAACCTGTGTGTTCTCTGCAGACCAAACCACTTTCTCAGTCACTCAGACACTCAATCGACACTACACTGCAGGTGGAACAGACCTGTGTGTCAAAATGTAGATTCCTGCTTCACTATCAACAAAGCCTGGCCTAGACAAGACTCCTATGAGATACTGTAAGCTTTGAGTGGAATTAACTGAATAAATTGCCCTAAAAACACTGTTTTATACCTGTCCTTTGAGTATGGAAGAATGTGATAATCTGGAATATGACATGTGTGAGCCAGGATGGGGCCTAAGTATATCATATAGACACTTAGAAAGAAAAGGAGCACAATGGTAACTATGCTCTGTATTTGTAGTTTATAAGAAACAGGAAAATAAGGAAACCAAGAAAAAACATTAATAATTGAGCATTAAGCTTCAAAGAATAATAGTGTTCTTTGATGTTCATGGCAGAACAGAAGCCCTAGTACTATAGTCATTTTTCTGCTTGTGGGTATTTAGAGTTGCTACCTCAATGTCTGTGCCATGGAGACCACACCTGTGCGTTTTTCAGTGACTGCTTCTGCTATTTCATTTGGATCTCAAGGTCAGAACTCCTGGAAACCGAACTTATTAACCCCCCAGTCAATTACAATCTTACCAGACAAGGTTTTCTCATTCAACAGTGACTTGATTTTTAGTCAAGACAACTATCATTAGAGTTAAATGATCACAAATATGGCACTTTTCATGAATGTGGAAAGACCTGATTTTTAGTAAGGCAATAGGTATGGTAGATATGTCAAAATTCTTAAGTTCTGATTTAGTATAGGCAGAGAGAGACAGACAGACAGACAGACAGACTCAGAGGGACAGAGAATTGGCATATTAACCAAACCAAGATTCATTTAAGAATGAAAAAGAGCTTTTAATAACAACAGGCAACAGGCATAAGCCAGTACTGCCCTAGAAAAATCAGGATGTATGTTATAGTATTTGGTTTCATAATTTAAGTAAAAATGGATTCAGAGGAGATTGAAATTAAAGCCTTAAATCTTCCATAAGCCAGCGGTAGGTCAGGAGTCAGCCATATTTTCTTTGTAAGTTGAGTTTTCCTGTCTCTAAACGTGGATGCCATGGTTTTCTCTAATGATTTGTACTTCTACCATTTTTGTGACTCATGGTAATTATTTGTTCAACATCAGCCTTCTCTCTTAGTAGTGTGAGGGAAAGATCCTACTTGTTCTGATCACAGATTTGGCATATTGTAGGCACAGAGATGTTCTTTATTGAAAGAATGAGGGAATACCCCAAACATATCAGGCAATACCAATATTTGTCGTATCAGAGTAAAAATCGTTCCATATTTCTGTTAATAATATTGTCAATAATGAGGGTATGTGATGTTGATATCATCCAGCTATTGTGTGAAACAGATATTTTCTCCAGTTATTATGATAGTCTCAGGTCAATGTAAATGGTGATATAATTTTTGTACTTTAGCAATAGGAAAACCCTGCACACATACTGCTTATTTTATGCAAGTTAAAACTAAAAAAAAAAGCATTGTTTACCAAAGATATTGGATCTTGCAGACATATTTATTTATTAATTAATTCATCAATTTACAAATATTTGGTGCCTACTACATGTAAGGAACACTTTTAGAAATTCAGAATATCTTAGTGATACAAAAAAGACAATCACACTGACTTAGATTTATTACAGCTGAGGAAAAACCCACTAGAATAGTGAAATAATAAAACTGATACATCTAATTTTTGTATTGATAGCATTTTCAAGAAAATGATAATACATTATATGGAGAAAAAGTGTGTGTGGTGGTAACGGAAAGCTTTTTTGAGGAAGTGATCTTTAGCTCAAAATTTGAGGACAACAAGACTTGAGCTATGTAAACATTTGCAGGAAGAACGTTCCAGGAAGATAAATAGCAGGGACAAAGGCCCTGAAGGGGCAAATGCTCAGATGCACAGGAAATTAAAAGCATTGTGCTCAAAGCAGAGCGAGCAAAGCACGTTGTTGCGACGTGAGGTCAGAGAAGGAAGCAGAAAGCAGGTCGTATAGAACTTTGTAGGTTAAGATGTGGAGTTTGAATTTTATTCTAAGAAGAGTCTGATGACTTAATCGAATTTTTTTAATGCACATTAAACCTTGTTCGATGAGAACAGACCTAAGGAGACAAGATAGAGGCACGTTAGAAAGTGATTGATGTAATCCTTGTGAAAAATAATAAAGGTAACAAGAAGCAATTGTTTGGCATGTGTTGTGAATAGAGAGAGTGTGCTGAGCGAGTTGGTGTGGGATGCTTGAGAACGGGATGAATCAGGAAGGAGCCCTTGTGTTCTGTCCTAAACAATTACAGAAATGGCGATGCCATTTGCTGAGGTGAGGAAGATGTGAGGACCTAAGTTTGCAGATCGGAGTGTATATAGAAGCAAGAGTCGCCATGCCGTCCATGAGATGCTTAATACATGGAAAGTTAGCTGTTGATAATATCAATTCAGATCTTAAAAATACGTTCAGTAATATAATTATTGGAGAAATTATGACAGAGGTTCTATTAAAGGATGAAATATACAAAAGTTTGGAGGTGTAAGAAAGAGAGGAGAGGAAGAATTCATTCTGAGATTTGAGGAGCAGAAGGAGCCAATAAAGAACTTTGAGACGGTGCATTCTGCATTCTAAGAGTTAGGAAGGAAACCAGCAGAGCGTGGTGTTCTGGTCATCAAGAGATGAAAAGCACGTGAGGAGAAAGCAGTGTGTGTTAATTGTGACTAAGGCTGCTGGTACTTTTACTAAACAACATCACTTTCAACTTTGGTTTTAAGTTGAAGGTGTAGTAAGTAGAAATAGTTATTTCAGGGCTATGTTTAACTGTGCACATAATTCTGCAAGTGTTTTTCGCTTTTCTGAGATGAGAGAAGAATGCAATACATTTTTGTCAACTAAATAAAATAATATGAGAGGAGACACTTCTTTCTGTTATAACAAGTAGGTAAAGAGCATAGTAGGAAGACATAGATTACTCGATGGAGTTTACAAAAGCTAAACTAATATTTAAAGAACTTTTTCCAACTGCAGGTCACTCTGAGAATTTGAAAGCACATTAAACATACATTACATTTCTTATTCTTTAATTGATAACTGAATTTTAAGTAACTATTTTTTCTTCTAATGTCCTACATAGAGTACCATGAAAAATTTTCTTTTTCTAGGCAAGAAGAAAGTCGATGTTTCTAATTTGGCTTCTTTTCTTTTGGCTTACACGATGATGTGTTTATTTTGGAGCTTTCTAAATGGACTACCAAAGGTCAGTGTCTGTTGCTTGACCTGAAGGAAATGGCATAATTTCTCTGTTTTCCTTTGTGTTTTCCACAGAAGGAAAAGATGACAATATATTTGCCTCATCCTTTTCAGTTTCAGGCCATAGCCTAAGTGCAAAAACCAGTGCTTCAAAACTGTAGGGAAGGGATCATTCAAGCCCTGGATACATCAATAGCTTGGCCATAATTTTAGGCAACTCATATAAGACCTTAGATCTCTGTTGATGTGACTCTATGGAGAAATCCCAACAGAGTCAGGTGTTGGAGGTATCTTTCATTGTGCCAAATGCAGAAATCTTCAGGCAATGGAAAATCAAGTTCTACAGGGTGTTCTGTTCATACTTCCATTCTTGTATTGCAGCAGAACTAAGAATCTGTATTTGCGACTCTGGAGTATAGAAGGGGAAATCTCAGGCTCTGCTAGATAATACTGTTAAGACCTAGGGAGCACTGGCCAACTCCCTAACATTGCAGTCACTTTAGTCACACAGTCTTCAGATCAAGCCTACCCTAATCCGTTCCTGTAATAGATATCTGTGCATACACACAGTGTTCTCCCTATATTGAACCTCATCTTAGTGGCAGCATGGGTGGGACTTTATGAGCCTACATAGTTTGGTGATAGATCAACTCAGCAGAAAGTAAGAAATATTTTTGACACTGTTTAACAAAAGTCCCTTCTCCTGTAGAACTCAGGTCTTGCTCATTGTAGGCTGGTGCTCTTGTGTTGTATGACCTCTAAGCACAAGTACATCCAGTAAATTAATAGCTCTGACTAGTGTCTGAATAGGGGAAGTCTGCTATATGAGGTCATTTTTGCTGGTTGGGGTTCTCTCATAACATCTAGAGTCCTCACTTGATATCTGTGAGATTCTAGCATTCTTACACAAAACTAATGCTAACCCCATTAGCCTGAGATCCACAATTCCAAGAGACTTTCCACCTAGAAATTAGACTGGCATCTATGCCCGGGGTGCCCTGGAGCAGTCAGCATGAAGAATGTCTTTGGGGTTCCTTTGAGAGTGTCTCTACACAAGTGAAGGCTACCCTTAGTCCCCATTCAGGTGCTCATCTGGAAAGATGACCATTCTTATAACTTCACTATATTTATGTTAATATGCTCCTCTCTCATGGAGGTTCTGTCTACCTGATAGCTCCCAGTTAGAAGTCAGGGGCTTCTTCCTATGACAACAGACCTGCAAGAATAGACAGCCAGGGATGGATGCTATCAGACTCCAGTTTCTGGCTGTGTCCTTCTATCATTATTCATTTGTGGTCTTCACAGTCATACCTATCAGAACTTGGTACCCTTCCATTTACTTAACTGGAGTCCCTCCCCCTGAGGCTAGAAATGACTCCTATGTTTTTGAGTTTTTCTCTCCACAGTTACTCAAGAGAATTCTCATTTGACTTTTTTTGTCTTGATTAAATAATTCAGAGAAAGTCCACATGCCTACATAAAGTGGATCATTTTCCTATATGCAAATCTACAGATAAGAAATCCCTTTCAAAGGAGTACATTGGTACTGAGAAACATCAATAAAAGCCGGGATTCCAGTTGCTAAATTGATAAATCTATCATTTTGTTTCCAAATTACTTCAAGCATTTGTTTAGAAATAAAATAACCTTAATTAATATTTTGAAAAAATTAATGAAAGAATATAGTAATGTTTTTCAAGACATGTTTAATTTTCTGCTCGTTTTATTCATTGAGGTAAAAACAGATGATAGATAGATAGATAGACAGATAGATAGATAGATAGATAGATAGATAGATAGATAGATAGAAGATGGCTAGATAATTTCTGGCTAGTTGTCATGTGTGTGTGTTTTCCATTCAAATCATACAACACTTTTTAAACCTTCCGTAGTGGAACCATGCCTTCTCATGAGCCAGGGGCGGCCATGGGGAATGGGAAGACACTCAGAAGAGGAACCACATCTTCCTATGAGTCAGCCAGTGCATGGACCAGGGAACCATAAGAGTACCCCTCCACGCTCCCCATAAGCAACTGACTGATTCATAGGAACTCAGGGTGAGATGATAGCAACGGAGGTGAAAGGGATAGCTTGGTGTTTGTATTGTTTGACTTTGCAGGCCTGGACCTGGTGGTCTGGGCATCTATTTGGAGGATGGCAGTGTGCGTTGTGGCAACTGAGAGGGGTTTCCTTCTGTCTTGGTTTTGAAATCCAATGTTCTGTTCCAGTAAAACTGTTTTGGTTTATTCCTATATCTGGTAACCTGAGCAACTATTTTGAAGTTAACAATATGCAGTACAGCAACCATTGTTAAATTCCTATCACTTTGTTTTGAAAACCTATATAGCTATTGTTTTTTATTATGTTGTTGTTGTCATTTTGCTTATGTTGTTGTTTTATAGGTTTGTTTGCTTCTTTATTATTCTGGGCTTTTTCTCTTTAAAAGAAAGTAAAATAAAATAAAATAAAAAAAGAACCTATATTTGAGCTCTTTACCTCACCTTTGCTCAGCTATGTGACCTTTTCCATGTCTCTGAATCACTCCAAGTTTCATCTCCTCATTTTTTAGTCCTGGGTTTATAATACATAATCTGCCTCTCATGCAGAGTGCATCTGAGGTCAAAAATGAAATTGAGCTAATGTACAAAAGTGTTTTGTAAATTAAATATTGCTAGGAGAATAAGTGATTTGAAAACCTTATATCCCAAGTTCTGGCTAACTTGCATTATTTTGCAAAAATAATTACTCTTGTACTTTAACCCCCAAGTTTCTTCCGGTTGTTGCTCTTTAACTATGTCTCTCATTATTCCCTCAGTCCCTGCTTCAAACCTCTCCCCAAGATGCTTCGGAGGCAAATTAAACTATTTCTCCAGCTCGTGTTAAAAAATCACAGAGTCAGGAGGATTCTACTTCCTTGAGATTCTTGACTGCCTTCTCTGTTACCTCGCATCTCCATTGTTCTTTTAGGCTGGTATTCTCAACAAAGCCTCGAATGACATTCTTCTACCTGCCCTCATGATCATAGCTTTCTATCTTCCAATCGGTTATTCATGCACTTATCTTAGAGTGATCCTTAAAATCAAGATGAAACAAATCTCCAGAAATTATCAAATCATTCTCCCATGAAAAATTCACATATGGCCCCTCAATGGTAGCAGGCAAAAAAACAAACCTTAGTATGTTTTTCAAGGTGTCCCAAAATTAGACTTTTACTGGGCTCTTCATATATGGACTACCCTTTCCAGTTCTTATACCCAGATTTTCAAAGAGGCTAAACTTCCTGAGCTACTTTGACCAGTCAATGGAGTTCCATTTGTTCCTTCTCATGTGTAAGAATTACTGGTATGTAGGATTCTCTTCCTTTAAGTTTCCATGGCATGACTTCCCAAATTATGCCTTAATTTCCCTCTTGCTTTGATTGCGTCCTGCTTAGCCCTCATCTCCGTCTCTGAAATTTTACTTCAGGCATGTATTTACTTGAGGGAACCCTACTTGATGCGAGCTCCTTTAGTGTATATAACTGGCCTTTTTCATTGCTGTACTGTAACATCTATCTTGAAAGATTGAGCTTCATCCTGAAACCTTATAATTACTCTATGTGAAAGAAGGAAAGAAGAAAAGAGAAAAGAGGGAGATATTATGGATATCAATATATTTAAAATATTTATGTCATAAATTACTCAAGTATAAGTATATATATATATATATATATATATATATATTAGTATATAAATAAACTATGTCTACCCACCAACCAATCAACCTTTGATATGGGAAATATTTCTTAAACATATTCTACCAAAAATAGCCTGTAATATTAGATATAGCCCTTGATAAAAAGTATCAAGATGATTATTGCTTTGCTTTGTCTCTAAACTTGAGCCTCCACCAGCCTTCTGAATGTCACAGCTGCTAATATACAGAACTTGAAGAGGAAGATGCCAAAATTTCTTTCTGGAGTTCATACATTCCTCGCCAGCTTTACTTTCAAAGATTTATCTTTCAACATTTACTCAAGAGCAAGTGGAACCTGAAATCCATAATCTCTCTGTTGTTACAGGTGCTTCAAGAAAAGGAAAGCACCTGCTTTTCACATTTGAGATGCATATTAAACACAAGGTCCGTCTGGTACTTCTATGACAAAGCACGAGCCAGACCTTGGAAAGTTTACATCCGGGGTCTGTTTTCTCAGAGGATTGCACCAGCCTGCAAAACCTGGTTGTGCTTGTCTGCCTGACTCCATATTAGTGGTGTCAGATTAGTTGTTGGATTAGTCATTATGAGAGGATTTACGGCAGAGGAAGCTGCCGTACAGATCAGGCTTCTTGTTTCTCTGGGAGTCACTTCAACAATACAGTTTCCTAATGGGCCTCTCTTGATCCTTGCTTTTCTGCAACTCCAATTCCAATTCCATGCTGAGATACTGTATTTGAGATTAAATGAGTCCAGAGAACTGATGTCTCTGTATGAAGATTTATTTGTTTTATTTAATCCAGGAAGTTCCTCTGCTGGGGTTTTTAGATAGTACTGTTGAAAAGTCATGTTCTCTTTGCCTATTCATTTCAAATTTATGTGGGTGTTATTTGTTGCAAAGGTGTTGAGATTTTCCTAGAACACTGTCTATTATAAAAGCCCATGAAAATTTCCCATCGTGGACTACTGGTGTAAAGAAAGACATCAGAAAAACAAATTTTATTATGTTCCTTTTAGTTTTCTTCTCCAAAATCAGACAGACCAATTATGTGAGGAAAATTCTGAAACTGAGAAAAGTATGAGTTCAAGAGCATCCAGCCACTGGTTAAAGAATTTATCATCATTTATGGTGCTTTCTTTGAATTGGTGTCTTACACTGGGTTTTAGCATGGTACTAATGAAGCTTCAACTCCATAGTTCTTTGTTTTCCTAAGCACCTTTATGAACCACAATGCATACCGACAGTCATATGTCTTTGAAAAATTTCTCAAGTAAGTTTTTTTTGCATTATACTTTCCTTTAAAAAGTGCCTTTTCTGTTAAATGAACACACACCATACAATACCAGGCTTAATCCCTGGGGATTGTTTATTTTAATCCTGGAGATTACTGGTTTTTGTCTAATTCATTTAAATCACAATCTTTTTTCTGATCCCATCTTTCTCAACTAAACTGTCATTTTTACCCCATGCTAAGAAGTTTGCAAAGAAACTTCTGTGTTTATTGAGGTATTGTTAAAGTTTCAAGCAATAATAAAGAAAATGTCCATTCACTTACTTTTTGATGTAATTTGGATATACTTAGGTGTCTTTCTGTGGAAAATATAAACTTTTAGGAAGAAATCTTGATGCTCAATTAAGTTTTTCTTAAGTTGCTCCAAAATATTCTCAAAGAAGTCATCACATCACTTTGTCATGAAGTACAAAGGACCATCATGTGTAACACATATTTCTTCCTATTGTGGCTCACACAGAATGAGCCCTCAAAAGATATTTATTGAATGAGTAGATGAATTAATGAAAGGATACTTTTGTCAGTTATGAATCAGAATACCCACCTATATGTCTGTCAGTAAGAAGCTCGAACATGGAGCACACTTGTAAATACCTTGGGATAATTTTCCATGTACAAAAATATTTTATATAATATATATAAATTTCCCAAGGAGGATCATACTTGATATTACCTTTAGGTTCTCATACATCTGAAGCTAATCTTTATAGGGAATGACAATTCTCTTGAGAAAGGCCACATCCTAAAACAGGCTGATCAACTATAGAAAACTTGGTTCAAGAGCAGTGGGTTGGTGCTGAGGAAGGTTGGATTTTTCTGAGATCTGTCACTAGGATGGTTCTCTGGACCAAGCCCTATGGGTATACAGTGTGAATGAGCAAAGATTGTTTTTTCATTTCCCCCCACTAATTGGTTAATTGGACTTTCAGCTCTCATTATGTCATCAAGATAAGTTTTTGCCACTGGGAAAAGACAGAAAGTATTACTAGTGGTGCTGGAGGATGGGAGGATGATGACTCTGTAGCTTCTGAAGCCATAGCATTGATAGCTGCTTTTATGGGTACTGGACACGTGGCCACCTCTATGAATATTATAGAGAGAGAATCACAGACATTATCACAGTGAGATGGAGTGAAAGAAAAGGAAAACATACAGCCAGGATTGCAACAAGGCAGCTGCCTTAATTACTTTTGACTTCTCACTGAGACAAAATAACTGATGTCCAAAGTTAGGGAAGGAAAGGTTTATTTCTTACAGTCCTTGGAGGTTTCGTTCCATACTCAGCTGGCTCCAAGAGTCAGGGTGGCATGGCAGGGTTGCAGTTCATGGCAGCTGCAAACCAGCAAGTGAGAGACACACACTTTCTCCCCACCCTTACATCCTATGCTGGCTCCACCCTTAGATGAGTGTAGCACTCACAGCACCAATCGGAGCACTTAGACAACAAACCAATCAAGAACACCAGATTTGGTGGAGTCCATAATTCATGAGGCTTGGGGGCCACTGACATAAACCATGACATCCCACCCCTGGCCCCCAAAGGCTCATGCACATCCTTTATACAAAAGACATTTAGTCCATCTCCAAGAGTTGCCAAAGTCCTAAGAGGTTTAGCATTGCTGAAAAGTTGAAGTCCCAAGTCTCCTCCGAGATCTATGACAAACTCTTAATTGTAACCTCCATATAAATGAGACAAGGCTAAACATTTCCAAAATGAAAAGGCACAGGATAAACATTCCCATTCCAAAAGTTATAAACAGGGGAATATAAAGCATTGGAAACAAAGCAAGTCCAACGTCCAGCAGGGTGAACACTAAGTCCTATAGTTCCATGCTCAGCATTTGAAGCAATCTTTTGGTTGCAAGCTCCAAAAGGTTTGGGTGATTCCACCCCATGTCACTCTGGGGATTTATCTCCTGCAGCTTCTCTCTTAAACCCTCTCTGCTTGGTTTTTGCAGCTTTCCTTGGATGATCCATGTTTCTGCTTTTTCAAACTTCTGGGGTCTCCACTGCACCCTTGGCTTCACCCTTACGTCTTTACATATTGCTCTCTCAGGGGCACATGGTTTGGCCTTCCAAGCCTTTTGCAATTGGGATGGAAACTGTCTTACCCTCAGAATTTTTGCATTTTCCTTGCACCTAAAGTCAGTGCCATGTGAATGTCACCAAGGTTTGCTGCCAGCTGGAGCAGTAGCCAGGCTTTTCTCCCTCTCTTGGCTGTAAGGGTCAAGCGCCTGGATCATTGGGCTCTGTGAACCTGATTGTGAGGAAAAGCTTCTCTATGTCATGGCCATTCTGGAACCTGGTGTGGCTGCTGCCATTTTGGAACCTCATGTGGCCATCGCCATTCTGGAATCTTGTGTGGCCTCCATCGCCATTCTGGATCATGGCGCTCTGTAGCTTTCTCCTCTGAGCAAAGTCTTTCACTTTTGCAGTTTTGAGGCTGCAAAGGATGGAGACCTGCTGCTTCCTGAGATGCCCCCTGGTCATCTTTTTTATTTGTCTGTTCCTCCTCAGCAGTGGAGATCTCAGCTTTATCTGTACAGTCCACAGATTTCTGGTCAAACTCACATTTTAAATTATCCTGCTGGGCTTTTTGCTCTTGATTCACAACATAAATCTGGCTAAAACAATAGCCATGCCGCGTACTCGATATTCAACTGCATTGAAATTTCCTTTGCCAGATTAATCCAGTCCACCACCCTTAATCTTAGACTCAGACAAAGTCTCTGGACATGAGCAGAATGCAGGCAAACTTTCTACTATGCGCAAAATGCAGGCAAACTTTCTACCATGCCATAACATACACCATGTGGAGTTGAAAAACCAATGCAGTCCTTCTTCCCAGCAGAAACCTCCCGAGCCTGATCTTTACATCGTATGCTGGCTCCACCCCTAGGTGGGTGTAGCACTCACACCACCAATCCGAGCACTGGGCAATTAACCCATCACAAATGCTAGATTTGGTCGAGCCTATAATTCATGAGGCTTGGGGACCACTTATGTAAACCATGACAACAACTCACAGTATGTTTATCACAGTAAGCCTTGATATGTACACAACTCTGTAAAAGGAAAGTAAGGGAGAATCTGTGCCTCAAAAAAAAAATGTAACAACATAGTTTTATTATTATTCTGCAAAACCACTTTTACTCCAAGAAGTGGCTTGGAAAATAGTTTGGGAACTTTTTTGGTATTCAAAATTATAAATTATCATCTTACCTAAAGGATGAGATTTGCACCTTGGATAGTAATAAACTGAATAGTTAAAAATAAGTCTCCCTAGGCTGAGAATGTAAGTCAACAACACAAGCACCTGCCTGACAAGCACATGGTTCTTAGTTCTATTCCTGGTACCCCCACCACAAAAAAATCTCCCCATGGGTGTAAAATTGGAGAAGTTCAGAACCTACTTCTTCATTTCCTAGTGTAGTATAAAGATTTTGGAACTGAGCTGATATCTAATATTTAAGAGATAAGGTAATTCAGTCCAGTTATTCAGTTGTTCTGGGTTTCAGTTTCTTTAGCTTAAAGATGAGGATAATGTCACCTTTCCAAGGCAGATGAGAAAGGGCAATATGTAAGAACACCTTGGCAAATGCCTGGTCCTCAGTGGATACTCAGTAAACACGAATCCTTTGTCCTTGCCACTGTCTCCTTTTATTAATGAGCTTTCTTGTCTCAAGGCAAAAGGCATTCAGGTAAGGAAGGACACACAAGAAAGCTGCAGTGGGCTTCATATGCTTCTAAAAGTTCCTTTTTGGCTTTCATTATATCTATTTCCCCAGGGATTAAAGACTTTTTTCAATAAAGAAAGAAAAGAGAAAGATCTGGCTTCTAGTAATTTCAAACAGTCTGGCGTCTTCTTTTAGCTTGCTCGTTTTTCTTGCTCCTTCTTCAGCTGGGCGCTGCATTTTCACTCAGCCTACTGGAGGCTTCGGTTCTCATAATTTCCTTCAAATTCTTTTGTGTGTGTGTGTGTTTTTTTTATTTTAAAGGGCATAAAACAGAACAATACAATGAAGCAACATAGTGATGACAGTAGGAAATCCACAATAATTCCTACACTGCATTTTGTTATCCTCTAAATAGTTGTTCAGACTACCAGTTTTAGGCTCGCAAAGTCAATAAACAAGTATTAGGTTGTTTCTTTACCTCAGTTAGTATCTCACTTGTGTTCCTCTAAATGATCCTGTTGCTTATGGTGTGGGTAGAGGGGGAATGTTCCTTCTCCTTCAGGCTGTGCACTGGCTGGCTCGTGGTGGTGAGTGAGGGACAGCCGTAGCATCCTTTCTGGTTCTCTGTGGCTGGTGTGGCCACCGCTGGTAGATAGGCCAACTTCTTAAGAATGTAGATCCTCTAGGAATCTTTTCAGAACCTATTTATAACCCACAGGTGTCTGGTTTTTTTCTGGGTACATAGATATAATATGCATATATATGTAAAGGAACTTGACTATCAATGCATTTAAGTAGCATTTAAAATTGTTGACTGTGTCATACAGATACTACTGAAGCATCTGATGGAATTATGAACGCAGGGCTGTAGTGTTCCATGCAAAGCATATTTCTATATGTGGATGGATGTTTCTGTAATTGTGTGCATTGTCCTTTGGTCTGATTGTCCTGCGTGGTGGAATGGGAGTGTACGTGAGCTTATGTGTCACACAAATGATATGATGTACCATGTTGCATTGAAGGATGTGGACTGCAGTAAACCTATCTGCATGTAAGTGCAACTTCAGTCATTTATCTCACTACCTGTGAATATTGGGCAATTTACTTAACTTCTCTGATAGTTCATTATCTTTAAAATGGGCTTTACAGAACTCATGTATAATCAGAATACTGAAAAGTATTAGTCATGCTATTAATATTCCAAATATAATGAAACAACACATTAGATTGCTATCAAATAGATTATATGAAAAATATTTAAAAAATAATTGCTTCAATCGTTTGATAATCGTGTGTATCTTGTAAACAGATCTTTCACAAATTATCTGCTGATGAAGGGAAAAGGAAGGCAACTTATAAAAAAATATTATTGCTTTATCAAGATTTTCCATTTCAGTCATCAGGAGTTAATAAAAACAATATTGATTCACTGTATTTACTGAAACCCACCCAGTAAAGATCCTCTAGGGCCTGTTATATTTTTGGAAAGAACTTTTGCTTCACAATATTGCTTCTTCCAAAGATGATCTGGCAGAAAACAATATCCTGCCTGGAATTTACAACGTTTCTTCATTTGTGAAAACAAGCAAACAAAAAGTTCATTTCCTCTCAGCTCTTCTCAGGACCTTTTCTTCTGATTTATCTCCTGAAAATCAATTTCTCATAGCTTTTATTCACTTTTTATGAAAGAGAGCAGGTAGATACTCCTAAAAGTGGAAATGAAACATTTGAGGAGCAATCTAATGTCACCTTGGTGTTTTGTGATGAAGTCTAAAGGATTTAATTAAATTCTCCATAGTAATTATTTCTGAAAGGTGGTTCCAAAAGTGGTTGGATTATTCTCATTGTTTTGGTTATCTAGTTTATAGTTTCCCTACACCATGTAAAACGTAAGAAAATGAAAACAAAAACTATGATGATGTCAGAATTTTAGCCAAATACATTTTCCTCAAAATGTATGGGCATTTTCATCAAGTTTCTTTTATGGTAAACCTGTTCTTTTCTGCTTTTGCTCTTGACAGACATTATCTTATTTAATTTTCACAAGAATATCTATGAATTCTTCTCATTGTACTATCAGGGAAGCAAAAGCTAGAGATTTTAGCAAATTGATCCATAGCTAATAAAAGGCAATGATAATATATAACCATTATTAAATCAAATGTGTCAGTTTTTAAGCACCTTCTGAGCAGGTAGTAAAGCAGTTATTTTAACTCAAATCCATCTAATAAAAATCTGTGTTTTAAACCACATTTATTTCTTCAGACACCTTTGTGAAGTGAAAAACTTAGAGTCTGACCAGTGTGGCTTCTTTTTTCCTCTTTTCTTCTTTTTCTGAAGCTACATTTAAAGAGAAAGAAAAAATTGAATTATTTTTTTACCTCCCCTGATGAGTGATACTGATGAATTTTGTGAGATAACATCCTCTTCTGTGAAAGTGCTTATTCTAAACTCTTATTTCTTCATTTGAAAACTTATAAAAATGCTTTCAAAAGTACTAAATGACACAGTGGAAACAAAAATACTAAAGGACTTGTAGCAGGGGAGATGGAGCAAAAGGGTGACAGAGTGGACCTCAAGTTGAGACCAATTAATGCAGAATAAATGAAACTCAACCTGCGAAACATTTTTCACTGGCAAGTAACTATGCATAGAAGAAATGATTTAGAGTAGCTTTTTGTAATATATAATTTTATAACTTTTTAGGGGCATCTTGAAACTCTTAATTTTCACAAGATTACAATCTAGCCGTCAGTACTTTCTAATTCAGAAATATTTTGGCTTTCTTTGACATTTAAAAATTTGTCCCCAGGATCTTTCCTTGGTATGCCTATATTTCTCCTCTTTAGATACTGTTTTTATTTCTATTTTCAATTTACTTATTTCATTTAGTTCAAGGTGAGAGATAAGAGACAAATTTTCTTTTGTGGGATTTCAGCACAAATGTCAAGTTTAATTGAATAGCTAAAGGAGTAAATTCAATGTCAGAAAATATCAGTTCAGCTGGTGGGGAACAGATTATAAAACTAGTAATGTGCTTTGCAAGTAGTCCCAAATTTCAATTTTGGAAAGCTTGTTTTTAAGATTAGTGAAAATCAATGACTTAGGACTAATAGGTGAAGAGTAAAGGTTCACTTATTCTGCCTTCATTATTAAGTATTCAGCATATCTAGTCTCAGTTTCAAGCAGAATTAGCTGAGAATGGGACATTCAGGAGACCAGAGAATTGACACGGAAGGGAGAAATAAACTCACTGAGCCAAACTATATAGAGATGGCTTTGGAGGACATGTTGCCAATTTGATAAGCAAACCTATTCTACTCTGAACCCATTGGAGTTTTGGGCAGAGAGAGTTTGGGTTTTATTATTGTTGATTTCTTGATCTGAAGCCAAAATAAGCCCGTGAGCTGAATATGCAGCATTGCATCTAAGGCATTTCAGTGTCTCCACTGTGTCAAAGGAAAACACATTTTTCCCCCTGTTGCTATGTATGTTGGCAAATATCCTATCCAAAGAATTGTGCTCCAAGAACTCTGGAAACACCTGCCAGCAGAAAACTTGGGAGCTTTGTTTAAACAAGTGTACCTGCCAACTTTCCAGTACTGTTGATTTTGTAGCAGTGAAAAACGTGGACTATTTTCAAACCTACTTGACAGATAACAGGAGTGAGGCCATGGAGATGAGGCAGGCGATATGCTTAGAGTCATTTATTTTTTCCCTTTCTTTTCTTTTTCAACATAGTGTGGCCTGAGCCTTATAAAAAAAAAAAAACTTTAGTGCTAATTTCCCTTAAGACTGGATCTACCATTTGACCGTGAATATGGAGAATGGTTAAGCTGCAGCTCAAGGCATTTGGCTGCACAGGGTTTCTAGGAAATACTGTGGTTCACCAGAGCATAGGCATAAAAGCATATCCTTTAGGTTGTCATGAATGAGCGATTCCTGTAGCATCTTCTGAAGTATAGTATCATTTACTCGATTTGTTCATTATCAAATTTTAGAAAGTAATTCCAAATCCAAATGCTAATTGGACTCTAACATAATAAATAGTTCTACTTTCATCTCCTCCTGTCCAGTTTACTACTATAGATAAGTACATAGTTGACAAGATGATCTTATGAAAAAAACATAACAACATTTGGGTCAGTCTTAATAGTTGTCTTCCACAGTGGATGCGCCAGTCTATACTTCAGTGGAGAGGGATTGCTTCTCCTACAGCCCTGTGAATATTTGTTATTTGTTGATTTTCTTGATACTAGTCATTCTTTCTGGAGTGAGATGATGAAGTCTAAGTGTGCATTGGATCTCTTGAATGACAAGTGATGTTGAACATTTTTTTCATATATTTATTTGTCATTTGTATTTCATCTGAGAAGTGTGTATTCATTTCAGAAGCCCATTTTGAATTGGGTACTTATATTTGAGGGGTCTGACTTTTTGAGTTCTTTACATATTCTAGAGAATATCTGAGGACCAGCTGACAAAATTTTTTCCCACTCTGATGTGGGTTGTCTCTTCATTCTATTGGTGGTTTCTTTTGTTGTGCAAAAGCGCTTTTAATAAGATGAGATCCTATTTGTCAATTCTTTGTATTCTTTCTTGTGCTATCATTTTTTAGTCATAAAGTTTTTGCCTTATGTATATATCCTCAAGGGTTTTACCTATTCTATCTTCCAATAGATTTAGGGTTTCCATTTTAATGTTCTGTGGATTTTCCTCAAAAAACCAAAACCAAAGGTTCCATTTGAATCAGCTATTCCCCTTCTTGGTATCTTCTTGAAAGAATTAAAAACATTATACCATAGCATTATATGTATGCTTATGTTCATAACAGCATAATTTATAGCAGATAAATCTTGGAATCAGTTCAAATGGCCATCAATGGATAAAGAATATGTGGTATATTTGCATAATGGAGTACTACTCTTCCATAAGAATGGATAGACAAGGCATTTATAGGTAAATGGATGCACCTCAAGGCCATTCATTTATTTCATGAAATAAATCAGACATACATGTTAAATATTGTGTTATTTCTCTGGTGTAACTAAAACACAATGTATAATAAATTTGGAAATGGGAAGAGAATGTTCACATGGAAGGGAGACAAGGGAGGAAGGGGAGAAAAAAGGAGGGGAAAAGGAAAAAAGAGAATAAAAGGAACAATGGAAACAAACCTTTTATAAATAAGGAGCAGAAGTGAGGTTGAAGGGAGAGATGTGTAGGGGGTGAATCACTATACACCGTGTACAGGTAAAAATTCCCCATGATGAATGTGATCACTCTGTACACCTAAAATGTACCAATAAGAAACCTTAACAGTTGTCATTTAAAAATGCATGCTTAACAGGACTTAGTGGCATTTGCTTTTATCCCAACAGTTAGTGTGTGACCACTTGGAAGTAACTGAGCTGGTCAGTGAGGGGGGAAGAGGGGTACCCTGTGCTCAGCCTGCAGAACATGAAGTGGTTCCATAGAATCTCCTCAGCTGAGCGTGGCACAGGGAAGTTTTCCCTATGGGGACAGTGCTGCTACTTCAGACTCTGCACATGCTGGTCTACTTGTGTGACTAGAGGGGAAAATTTTGCAAACCTCTTCATCAACTTGTTCTTCTGAACTGTCCTGAGTAAGAGTTATCATTCCGAGGTATTTCTTGGGATTAGAGCTCTTTAGCAAAGTCACTAGGCTTCTGTATCTCTCAGTTTCTTCATCCATAAAGCATGAGAACGAGTTTCGTGTGGTGATTGCTCAAATATAATAGACTATAATAACCCTAAGATACATGCACAGCCCTTCTGTAGGTTCTCCAGGGAATTTTTGAAGCATTGTTTTGCAAAATTAGTGAATTTAGGTATGATGTAAAAATTCACACCTCCCTAAGAATTCTGATGTAGGAGAACTAAGATAGATAGTCTGAGAAACTCTATTTTAAGGAGTACTGCAGATGATTCTGATGCAGGGATTTTGTGCTGTGTAATATTTTGAATCCCAGAATTCTAGGCAGCATTTTTATTTTGACAGCACATATGAATATCATGTACTGGCACAGTTTTTCTGACTCTGATTACATATGTCTACTGAAATAAATTACTGCTGCTATCCCACTTGACACATTTGGCAGGAATGCAACAATCACCAAGTGACACAAATAGGGTAAAAACAAGAAAGGAACAAGAGCATCTTATCAAGGTGTGAGTGCTAATATCTCAACTTTTTCTTACAAGAGTAATACTAAACGATAAAGGGAAGTTGTAATTCTAACATCATTACTAGAAAATTAGAGTTTTTAGGTAGTTATTTCAGACCATCAAATTGTCAAGGGAAACTTCAGTAATCTGAGGTCTCACTCATGGTCACGTCAGAGAAGTTGAACCAACAGTTAATCTATTTGTTATCTATCTGTCTATCTATCTATGCAAAGAATCAGCTTCTGTGACAGTGGGACCCCGCTTGGCAAGTCTGCTATCTCTGCGGGAGGCCATCCGGAAGGACAGAGTGGGGATACTTTGGCAGAAGCCCATGCTACAGTCTACAGGAAGAATTTCTTCTTGTCAGAGAAATCTTCTGATGTTGGGACTATTAATGGACTGAGTCAATCCCAAGCAAATTAGAGAAAGAAATATACTTTATTTAAACGTAAGAGATATAGATGCTAATCATAGCCATAAATGCCTTCATAGTAACAATTAAATTGGTGTTTGATTAAATATCTAGATATGATAGCATTAATAAATTGATACATAGAACTGACCATCATATTGGAGGATTTCTTCTTTTTAATTTGAGCCACATTTGTGTGTTATTTATAATATAATTGAACACTTTTAAATTAAATTAACTAATTTTCCTAATTTTAGTTCCTCTTAAGCAAGAACAATTATGAAATTGCTGATGTGATGTGCAAATTCTTATGTGCATTATAAAGGTTTTTAAAAATTAATTATAAGTTGTTTTGCTTACTTTTCTCTAATTGTTGAGACAAAATACCAGACACCCAAAATTAAGGAAGGCAAAGTTTATTTAGCTCAGTTTGTGGAGGTTTCAGTCCCTAATCAGCTGACTCCAAGGCAGAGCAGTGGAAGACAGCAAACAACAAGGGCAAAAAGGGAAGGAGCATGTCTCTTTTATTCCCTTATATTGTATGCAGGATATGTGCTCACACCATCTATGTGGCCTCCTCTTGCACAAGATAAGGATGTTTACAAAATAAAGTCACTGGATCCCTGCTGAGTCCTTTAGTTAAATTGCTAAACTTCTCAAGTTGACACAATGTATCAACTGTTATATAAGGAGTAGAACTGCTTATCTCTATGGTATCTTAAATAGTTTACTACACCCTCTTCAAAATACTAGGTAGACTAGGTCATCAGGTCTGCTGCCAGAGAGCTGTGTGAAGAATTTGCTAAAGACTATAAAGAAAGAAGTAATTTTGTTGAATACAGAGAAAACCTTGAGCTAGGAGCTGAACCTAGGCTTGGAAAAACCCAAGAAGAGGTTTCTTTTAGAGGCAGCCTTAGGAAAACCTGGGGATTTGATGTGAGACATCTGTGCTGACAGTGGAAAATGAAGGAATGCTTAGAGCTTTTTGATAATTTCATATATTTTGAGGAATGACTTTAGCTGCTTGTATTATAACTTTCAGTAAAGCTATGTTGCAAAGCATTTAAATTAATTGAGTTTATCAAGCCAGACAGAAGATGAAAAAGAAATCATCTTTGCACTTCATATCTCTATAGTTTAGTGGTAAAGGGAAACATCGAAAGGCCAGTGTGAGATATTCTGGGAGAGGTTTGGAGAAGTGAGAAGTTAACGGTAAGATGCTTAGGAGAGATTGCCTAGGGCAAGACAGGACGTGGGATCCCAGCATCAGAGATTGAAGAGTTAGCCTCTAACTCTGGTGAGGAGGTCCAGGAAGGGTATGGGGAGAAGGGGGCCCTTCATATGATGTGAAAGCATGAAAACTCTTCAGGCTTGAGCTTCCACAGTGTGTGTGTTTGTGAGTGTGTGTGCAGGAGATAGTACTAGAAGAGGGAACAGTAAAGTTAAGGGTGAACATATGAAGCCGCCACACAGGGTCACTGTATTGCATGACTCCAGGAGTTACTATACACAAGGAGTAGAATTTATGCTCTTTGAAAGTCTACAAGGCCACAACTCACTGAGTGCAGCATGCTGTGCTTTGAGGTTGGAGCGGCAGGCAGAACTCAGGTTATCACGAATTCTTAATTCCACACTCAAGAACTTGACGCTTGTGCTACAGAGCAGTTTTGAATTTCCCAGTGAACAGATGAAACATGCTTAAGATACCATTGCATCAGCAGGCCAACAGTTTTTGAAACAGTTTGTGAGCTCTGGGTATCAGATCAATTATTTTAGGGGAAAAGACCTAAACACTGGATTTTCTTACACTTGTTTAATGTTTTAACATTACTTTTGATTTTGGATTACATAAAGTGGGCTATGAATAGATAGAAGCCAACATGAGCTGGTCAGTAGTTTAAACAACTGAGAGTTTTCTGGTCTGCTGTTGAACATGTAAAACAGTTGGTGGGAATAAACATGAGAAAATATAGGAAAAAAGCCCTGGTGACCAGAGTTAAGTGCTTTATTTTGGTGTCAGATAAAATAAAATTGTGCGTTTTATATTGAATGACCTCTGTGTAGAACACATAATAGCATCTTGTTATTATAAGATTTTAAAGTTATTAAAAAATAGTATACTAAGTCAACCAAAGTTTCTGGTAGGAAACAGGTGGTACTTTCAAATGAAATAATTTGGGACAATATGCTACCAGAATTATTTATTCACTTGGGAGTAGGGATCATTTTCCTCAAGAGAAACAAGCAGGGAACATTTACAGGGACTCAATATCAGGAAGCACTCAGTACCACTTCACAGAAAGAAAAAGGTACAGAAACAGAAAGTAGGATCCCAAGAACTCAGTTACAGTTTTGTGAGAGAAAATCACCAGACCAGAAGCACTGTGACATTGTGGTAGAATGACATATGTAACCTGTGTAAATCCAACTTTGATACAGCTAGGAAAATACATACCTTTTTTCCCATTCTCTTCCTGTCCTCTGATTTCTGTTTGGTTGAACTCAAGCAGCGCCCAGGAGGTTTAGGTTGCACCAGCAGCAAAGTATAGCCTGGGGGTCACTGCTACCTTGCAGCCTTGTAACATAATGTTAATAGAACACAGCCATATGCATTTATTTACATGTCTGTCACCTATGAATGTTTTTACACTACAGTGACAGAGTAGTTTTAACAGAGACTATGACCTGCAAATCTAGTTCTTTCCTAAAAAATTTTTGCCAACTCTTTTTCTACTCCATAAAGTTTTAATAGAAATAACAATATACTCCAGAAATGAATGGCCTCATTTTTTTGACCTCTGCTGTCACAAAATGTGTATTATTTTTTAGTCTTAGTTTTCCCATGGACTCATACACACACACACACACACACACACACACACACACACACAGAGAAAAGTATCTACAACAGGAAAATCTCTACAAACCTGAAAAGAATAAAAGTAATCAACAAATAATCTAGGATATTGTAATTCTGGTGACTTTATAAATACTGATTTGAAATGACCAGGCTCTGGAATATAATTATCTAAGAATATTATCCATGTCAAATATGTCTTTTGACCTTGTTGACATCATAATATCTGTCTGTGATTTTCATTTGGTCCTATTTATGAATGCAATGAAGTTTTGTCACTGTTTGAAGAGAAAATCTAAAAGCCAACAACTGGCTAATCCTTATTCTTTGAGGACACTTGAAACAATGGTAAGGACAGAGAAAGACACAGATAGAAAGGGGAGAGAAGAAGAGATGGGGAAGGAAAAGAGGAGAAAGGAATTGAGTGTATAAGGATAGGTTTGAGGCAATGTTGAAGATTTGCATGTCATACATAATATTAATTCCCGCTCTGAGCTTTGTTCCTAGAAGATTTTTGACAAATTTTAAGACAGATTTTATATTAGTGCTCTCAGACACTACTCCTGTAAATCCCAGATCATTTCCCATTTCCACCATGTTTGTAATACGATTCATTATCTGACCTGGTGGAGAAAGAAAAGACTAAACTTGAGGTTGGGAAATCTGTCGTGTGATCATTCTGTAACAGTGACAGTGGAAGGAGTGGAGAAAGACGTGGGAAGAAGGAAAGGGAAGGAAGGACTTGTGTAACTGTGATAGAACACAGCCTCCTACAGATGTACAGAGGATGGCATTCTTTGACACCGTGTGAAAAGCTTCATGTCGCAAAATATTACAAAGGCAAAGCACAAATGTAAGACTCACACTGTACATGCATACTTGAGTCTATGTGTGTTTGCAACTCACTATCAGATTTCCATGGATGACTAGAAAAAAGAACAACTTAATAGGCAAAAATAAATAGTTCAGAAAGAATGAAGTACAAGTGGCATTTAAATAATGAGTAAATGTTCATTTTTATTTGTAATAAGAATGTTATGAATTGAAATTATGAGTAACAGCCAGGCATAGTGGCACATGCATATAATCTCAGACATGAGGATTACATGTTTGAGTTCAGCCTGGGTGTTTTGGCAAGATTCCATAATAGAAAAGACTAGAACAGAACGGAGCAGAGCAGAACAGAAAATAGAAAAGGGCTGAAGATGTAGCTCAGTGCTCCCTGGATTCATTCCTTAGTATGCCCCTCTCCCCAAAAAGGAAAAATATCCAACTTTCCCACTAATATAATTTAATTATAAGCACCACTGGAAGGGTATGGGATCACGTATTGCTGAGTATGCATTTAAATGGCTTTCCTTTATGAGGAAAAATCAGAAATTTGTCTCTCCTATTAGAAAAGACAAAGTTTAACCTTATAATATTTCAACTTCTAGGAATTTTAGTATGCTTTTATATGTGAGAAATGGCAATAGTGAACAACGTATATTTTTCTATGCTGTCATAAAAAAAATCATTTGATTGGATTTAGTGAGCACACAGATCCACAATTCATTCTAGAATGACAAAAGAAAAGAAAGGAAAAAAGGAAAGATGTGGAATTTTCAATGTGCTACTCTTCCTTTGAAGGTCATTAACCTTTGATTTACAAACAATGTAATGAATGTAAAATTAGGAAATCATTAAAAAGAACACAGAAGCTCTGCATTTTTTAAAAGATGAAATTATTCTGAAGATGTGATGCCACAAAATCCAGCAGGAAGCAACTGAACACGTAATCCTGGGTGGTGCTGGACTCAGTAGTCACCCTCCTAGAGGTCAGGAGTAAGAGAAAGAGGGCGGAATAACAAAGAGAGAAGGCATGTCAAGAAGAAGAAAAATCATCGCATTATTATACAATGTGCCTTTTGCAGTGCTGTTGCTATGAAGATCAAATGTGGCAAAATGCTTTGAAAAGTACAATGGTAATGGGACGGAAAGGCTCATTTATTAACCTGATGAATCTGTTTGTGGTTCAAAGTCCTCAGTAGTTTTTTATGAGAGTTATTTACCTTTACTGGCTAAATGGCCTTGTGTTCCTCACGCTGCTCTGGAGGTTAGGAAGGGCTGAGAGGTTAGAATGGAAACTGCCTTCAGTGGGGGACCGACCTGCGGGCCACCTTCCTCTCTTATTATATTCCTTTAAAAAATCTGTGCTCTAATCACTCTGATCTCAAACTCAAGATGAAATAAAAATCATAAAAAGAAAAAAAAACCTGAATAACAGTACAGTATTTCATCATTTCTTTGGATTATATTATCATGGAAAAAAAATCATGCACTTGGCTTATGAACCCCAGATAAAACCTTGTATAGAAACATTCTGAAATGCTATGTTTACCATGAAGCAAATTTTGACCTAAATTATGAACAGGAAGTCAACTCAATTTCTTGAATCGCCTAGCATTTTATTCTGTATTTCTTCTGTGCCACATCTCACCTTCTACCCCACAGATTTGTTGTTTAGAGTTTGTAAATCCATCCCTTTTTTTTTTTTTCATTCCGGGGATTGAACTCATGACCTCGCACTTGCCAGGCAGGCACTTAAGCCACTGAGCTAGATCCCCACTCTCATTCATCTTCTTGAGGTGTCCTCTTAAATGGCTTCATGGTGCCAGGGTTCTAGTTGATACTATTGCTGAATTGGAGCCACCTCAAAATTCAGATGCTGTTGTTCCAACCCCTAGTAGCTCAAAAAGTGACTGTATTGAGAGAAAGGCACTTTAATGAGGCAATTTACAGTAAATTGGGGTCACTAGGTTGGGCCGTACTCTGATTTGCATGTGCATATGCTTGTCAGGAGAAGAGATGCAGACTAAGATGAGTCTCCTGACACGGGCATGCCCAGAGAGTGATCAAAGAAACAGTATGAAGGTGACCAAAAAGCCTGTAGACACATCAGTTTCAGGATTTCAGCCTCCTGAACTGTGTGGAAATAAATTTCTGTTTTTTAAGCTACCTAGTCTACGGAGTTTTTATTATGGCAGTCTTAGACTCTTCACAGTCAAAGACAATCGGTATTCAAAGAAACATGACGTACAGTAGTCTGCAAACATAACTCAGCTGCCAAGTCCTCGCCTGCTGCATATCCAAACTTTGTGGAATTCAGTCTAACTCCTTGAAAAATGCTTATCTGTGAAAAAAAATCATGTGGATGTAAGAGACAATGCTTGCCTTTGAAGAGCAAGTTAATAGAATCGCTTCCAACTGACACTTTGGGAAGATGAGTTAAGAATTGAAGTCTTGGCTGGGGATATAGCTCAGCAGCATAAACGCCTGCAAGGCAAGCACAAGATCGTGAGTTCGATCCCAGGTACCACACACACACACACAAAAAAAGAATTTAAGACTTTCTGTGCCAGAGTCAGATAGCTCCATATTCAAGTATCAGTTCCACTTCTTACAATTTGATTGCCATGACTAAACTATCTTATCTTAGCTCTGGCTCTCTCACTGGAAATGCAGATATAAAAATAATTTTCCACCATATGTAGCTAGTGTGAGGATTAAGTGAAATGAGCTCACAAAAGTGCAAAAAGTAATTTAGAATCATAGTAAACACTCAAATATATGGTCTCTCTCTCTCTCTCTCTCTCTCTCTCTCTGTCCTTCTCTTTCTCTCTCTCTTTAACATTTTAAGTCAGGTGCAGTGACAAATACTTGTAATTCCAGCTATTTGGAAGGCTGAGGCAAGGTATTCTCAAGTTCGAGACTGAAAGTTCAAGACCAGTCTGGACAATGTACCATGACCCATACTCCAAAAAAAAAACAAAAAGAAACAAAACAAAAAGTTTTAAAGAAAAGCTGGTTATAAACAAGCATGATAACACTAAACTTTACAAAAGTTTTAGCATCCAGTTTAAATGATCCTGTAGTTGACAAAGACTGTCTCATATTCTAATTGACATTTTCAGAATCAAAAGGGATATACTATATTTCACAATCACAGAATCAGAGCCTCAGAGAGTAGGACAGACAGGCAGTGACCTGAAAGGAGGGTTCTTCAGTGCTGACTGAGTAAATATGTATATACTTCATGCTCATGAGTGCAGAAAATCTCATGTGGTAAGTGGCTCAAGTATCAGTTTCCAATGACACACAAAGAAAGCCACTAATGAAGTAGGTCCCACACATAAGAAAAACAAGGAGGTCTCCGGGTTAGTTATAGAGAAACACTGGCTAAACATCTGTCAGTTTCACGATGAATCATCGCTGAGAGACAGACAGCTGACCGCCTTGGCACTCTAGGGGTGAGACTGTGACCCGAGACCTGAGTCTACTGCTTAGGACCCAGAGGAGGCAGGACTGATTCTGGTCTATGGGGAGTTATGTCATCCATTTGTATTTCTCGCTGGTTTAACTTTTTCTGGAAAGAACTAAGTGTTTAGAAATTAGATGACCACGAGGATCTCAGCTAGCGCCTTATCCTAGAATTGGCATTCATGGTCTTCTTTTAGCTTTGGAGATATGAAGTATAATGAAGAATATCATTCATATTCATTGCCCACTTTCTACAGAGAAAGAAAAATGTATTATCAGTTCCTCAGTCTTAGGCATTATAAAGTAGAAATAATTGTATTTCGTGAAATAATGATTATTCAGGCACTGAGGTCTACAATGCCTAATATACTTGGTCCTATGTCTGCTTTTTTCTCTCTCCAAAAATATCAGCTTCTACTCTCCTTTAGTTTTTCTTTATGTAGTAGGAAAGGATTTCAAAATAATGACTTTTGTTTATTGATCCCCTATTATGTGCTATGTGCTACTTAATTTAAATGTTCATAAAATGTATCTCGCCCTGTAGGTGCTCGTGGTGTTTATAGACTTAGAAACAATGAATGCTTTGCCCAAGTTATTACAGTTGGTGAGTTTCAAAGCTAGGGTTTAAACCCATTCATCCGGCAGCAAAACAGCCTATTTTCCACATTACCAGTTTGCATGAAAAGTCACACAAGTTCATCTCATTTATCTGCTGAGTCAAAAGAAGCTGGTTACCTGGTCTAAGCAGATGTTGGAATGGGACACTAGCACTTTCTAAAGAGTTCCTCATACCCCGCCATCCAGACTCTGAAATGGTGGCCTACAGGTAGTAATTTATGGTCGCTCAAGGGTAGCCCTGGAACCCTGTCACAGTTTTCAATCTCTAAGAGGTGAAGAGGACAAGCCTTTGCTTTATGAGCGTGGGACCTCCAGCTGTGACACTGGGATTCTTTTCCGCTTAAGCAATAGACAGAGAGACTTGACCAAGACAGCCCCACAGCACTGGAAACTTAGTGTTTGTAAACAAGAAATGGAATTCATGTCTTCTGGGACAACCAAAAACAGGCAGTGCTTCTATTCAGTCTGGAAGTGTTTGCTTAGCGTTAGGATTTGTTCTAAGCCCTGAGGACTCGAAGACAGCCTTGAGCTCCGCTGTCATATAGCAAGTGGTTAATAAGAACAAGAGACAAAGAAGAAAAGAAGACATGTAGAATTCTAGGGGTTCGTGCTACATGCAGGGCCCAAGAGGTAGCAGATTTTTCAGATTTGGTGGCAAGAAAGCCTTTGCACAACTTGAAAGTGAACCCAATACCTGAGTGGAAGGTGGAGGAGCAGAGACAGTGAAAGTGAGCACAGAGAGAGGAGAGAGAGAGAGAGAGAGAGAGAGAGAGAGAGAGATGGACAGACAGACAGAGACAAAGACACAGAGAGGCTTTTGAATCAGAAGGAGAGACATCTTTGCAAAATTTCAAAACAAGAGTTCAGCTGGGGATTTCTCAGAGACAAAGAAAGGTGAGAATGATTAAAAAGTACAGAGGTAGAGGTCAAGATGGGCTAGTGTGTAAATCATTTTGAAAGCCAAGTTAGAGAACTTGGGTTTTACCTTGTGAGCAATGGGGGGCTCATTAATAAATTCTCAGCATAGGGAATCCATATCAGCACATAAATTTTAGAAAGTGCTTCCATAGAAGGAAAATTAGAAGTAGATAATTTAGTTAGGAGATTCAGAGAAGGAGAGAGAGAGGGATAGAGGGAGGGGTAGAGGGAGGGAGGGATAGAGAGAGAAAGAGAGACAAAGAGAGGGAGGAGAGGAGAGGAGAGGAGAGGAGAGGAGAGAATGTGTCCCTGGACTGGACTGCTGGATATAGCATGAATATAAAAAATTTTACAAGGTCAAATTAAACAAGCTTCGTGCTAATT